>BLSH010292369.1:167787-181625 GCA_018402905.1 Glandirana rugosa | reverse complement strand
AGAGGCAGGTACCCACAATCACATTTGATGGACCTGCCCTGTCGTCGCCAAATTCTGGTCAGAAATCTTTAAAATGATCTCAACCACTACCAGACTCAGAATTGAACCATCTCCTGATATAGTAATACTAAATGTAAAACCTCTGGGTATCAATAAACATGGTTTTAAACTACTACTACAGATAACCACTGCTGCCAAACAAACAGTGGCTAAGGCTTGGAAATCCCCGCACCTATCCATCTTAGAGACCATCCAAAGGGTCACTAATGCGATGATCCACGCCAAGATCGAGGCAACAATATTTAACAATATCCCTAAATTCGAGAGAATATGGCTACCCTGGACGGAACATTACCTCCCTGCTAATTTCGACCCTTCACTACTCTTCCCGTAAAAGGCCTTACCACTTAACCCTTTCCCATGTCTAATTAGTCTGTCTCTAATCACTCCCACCCCCCTCCGGCAAGGAACGGGAACCTTCCCCCTTTTTCTGCTCTATACTGTCTTCCTTTCCAATCTCTCTTACTATCATTCCTTTACTTACTGTCCATCTTCTTCAGGTTTTTTAAAAAAAGGTTCCCAACCAACTCCCTGGACTCTCCTCAGCGTCCCATACCTCACTGGGACTATACATACCGACCGTTCCTAACCACTAGACGACTTCTATAACTTTAACCTAACCATGAGTCCCACTACATAGTCATCATACCGGCTTTTCTCGAATATCATGAAGAAGCATTCCAGATCCCGTTTACAGGCTAATATCCTTCTATTACATAGGTCGCTTTAGCATACCTGTAAACTATACTCCGTTCAATAGCACCCTAACTTAATGTACCCAACCGGAAGTACATGATGACATGATGTGAATACTGTATATATACCCTCTGGGTATCACTCTGGTCTAATGTATATTTTCACCTACTAAAAGTGCATTGCATTGCCCTTTACCTCCACTTATGTGTCCCTTTTCCAAACATCAATAAAATTCTTTGAACCCAAAAAGGGATGGGGGGTGGCCTCTTCCCTCCGGACATCTAATGATCCCAATGGGGATGTCTGGGGGGAGGAGACTTCTACCTCATCACTCCCCTTGATACTATATTACCTAGGGGACCGCAATGCATTATAATATCAACTTGTGACTGTGAATAATATATGTAATTTCCAACTTCCTGTGAGTGAACGGAATGATGTAAACTAATCTAACACTTATTTCCTCTTTTCCTCTCTGTACTGTTTTGTACTTTTGCAAATTTAATCTAATAAAAATATTGAAAAGGAAAGAAAAAAAAAATAGGTGAGGCAGGGGAGACCCCACTTAAGTGGCGGGAACACCTGGTGGTGTTGTAAAATTTCCGACTACTGATATGAGACCAGCTCTTCAGTATCGAACATAGTATCTGTCGGATATTGTCAGCTGTGGTAAGTAACCTCAGCTGTAGGGGGGGTGAGAGGACGGAGGACACAGATAAGGTGTGTGATCAATCAAAGTGTTCCTAGAGGGACTGAAGGTGTAGGCAACACTCAGCACGACCACGGTCCATCTCTTAGTAAACGGGACTGTAGTATTACAGCGATTGGTAGAAGCTTTTTGTGGTTTAATATAGTGGTATGACCAGGATGGTTAATGCATTGTATAGTGGAGGTTGTGATTCGATAACGGGTGGGCTGCTGATTGCAAAGTGGGTAGGTAATACTGCCCTATGGATGTTATGTGAGGGTGAGTAGAATGACCTACGTAGTATTAAATGGGGAGACGTTTGGTTGGTGTTTGTGTGAGCAGAAGTTGTGGGGCAGTTGTTGGTTTGATAAGGTGGTGTGTGTGGTTTACATCTTTAAAGAATTGTTAATTGGTATAGTTCCTCAATCAAGAGTAAATAAAGCTTTTGTAAAGAAAGACTACCAGTAGTGGCTATCATGTTAAGAATATGCTTACATAACAGGTACAACGGGTGAGCAACAGTTTAACGACCAAAAAACTTCCCCTCTGGCATCGGCAGGGCTTAGAGGGACCCGTATTCTAGGTCTAGGTATTAGTGGGTGAAAAAGTGCTGAAGAGGGTTGGAAATGAAAGGTTATCTTTTCGTGTCTGTGGCTCATATCGGATTTTATAATTGGTCTGAAGGACTTATTTTGATATGTATAATATTGTAGGAACCGGTCCCCTAATTCTGCCGATGTCTGGAGGGAGCAAAAATTGTTACGTGTAAAATCAGGTGAAGTAACATTTAGAGAGACTGAGTTATGTGTTTCAGAGACAGTATTTAAGACTTATGAATGCAGGAAAGTCTTAGCTGAAGACTCCAAGATCATATTCCACTTGATGAGTTAACTAACAGCTATGGGGTAACATAATTCGGGTGGAATATGATAGTTTTATTCCTAGGTGTCTTGAGTTGACTAAACAGAGTATATATATTTATCTATCAAGGCACTGCAGGATTAAGTAGTATTAAGTTTCCTGTAAGATCGGCTCATAAACTGTTTTTAACCTACTACTATCAGTAGTTGGGTTGACCTGACCATGTTACTCTTTCATGGGAGAGCAGAATTTGGCACAAGGATCATGGCGATAATGTTAGGGCTGTTGTTCTTTTAGGCTATGTCCAGGGAGATGTGTAATCTCAAGTGTTACCATAACAGGATCTTATGATGAAGATATCTTTCTCTACATGAAGGTATATCTTAGCTCTGAGGGGACAACATTGTCAGGAAACGCCCAGAGCAAATGATCTATTGTGCACTAGAGTGCAGTGGCTTAGTAACAGTATATTGTTATGTCACGTTGGTGGGTGAAAGAAGTAGCAAGTAACTAGTGTAGCCTGTCTTTGTTGATAAATAAGTTCCATGAGTTACGTCTCTCACATTGTGCCCAGGTAGAACTTGGGTGTCATGCGGGGAGTTTAGTCCCATCTTTTATGTACTTACATCAGTCTGTGCATCTTTTGGCCCTGTGCAGCCTACGATAATTGAAGAAAGGCTCGGTCCACACATGCTCGGGGCGGTAGTCCGACTGCTTTAAACTGCAGCCGTGTAAAATTAACCTTAGACTGAAGAACTAGTAACAGAAGGAAAAATTTTTAGCATATAGTGTAAACTCACTGTCTTTGAATAAGTGTGGTAGGGCAAGATAAAGAACCAGGTCCGAGATGTTCCATACGATTCTAATGTTGCATATGGTGTTATTCTTTTCTGAGCCTACGGTGAGCTGGGGAGGAAGGAACGCTTCCTTCTCCCAGTGGGTATCTGCTTGCTGGAGGTGGAGAGTACCTGGCTGACAGATGTCGCCTTCTTTGCGAGGGTGGATCACCATGTTGTTGCATTTCCATGGGTTCTTCCAGGGATTGGTGCTGTGGACGCAAATCACTGTACCAGATTGGTAGGTCGACCAGGAGGATGTTCAGTCTTTCACAGAAAGAAGGCAAATCTTCTGGAACTTTCAGGAGTGTTGGGCGGTTTGGGGGACCTGCTGATAGACAGAATGGGAACTTCCAGCGATATGGTATGTTCCTTTCTCTGAGGAGGTCTAACAGAGGGCGTAGATTTTTACGTTGCTGTAAGGTCATTTGGGAAAGGTCCTGAAAGAGTTTTATTTCGTGGCCTTGGAAGAGAATGCGCCCTCTGGTTCTGGCACTACGTAGTATATCTTCCTTAAGTTGGAAATTCACAATGTTGCAAATTACATCTCTTGGGGGTTTGTTATCTCTGCCCCTAGGTTTTAAGGCTCTGTGAAATCTCTCCATTTCTATTGGGGTATCCAGCGGTCTTCCCAGCAGGTCATTGAATATCGCTAAAAGGGTTGTATGCAGTTGGTTTGGTTCAAAGGCTTCTAGAAGATTTCTTATCGCTATATTATGTCTGCGCCCTCTGTTTTCTAAGTCCTCAAGATGGCGACGCATGTCCCTGAGGTGCATTGTATGAGAGTCAATGGTGTGGTTAGTGGTTCGAATTTCAAAATCGTGACGAGTTGTGGTGTCTTCTATTTCCTCTACCCTCTGCACTATATTTTGGAAGTCATGTCTGAGTTCCGCAATGGCAGCAGTGAGGGTATTTTTGATGTCTGTTGCAACAGTGTGTAGGTCTTTCAGACTTAATGTCCCCTGGACCTTCTCTCATGGTGGAGAGGGGCCTTTTTGTGTGTGCTGAGTATCCCGTCTCTCAGGGCCAGTACTGGCTTGTCTAACGCTTTTCCCTGAAGCCTGTGAGTCCAGCATATTATCATGTGAGCGAGAACGGAAGATGTCCGCTATGGGTTTGGATGAGTCCGCTGACAATGCCATAGGAGAACGGGATCTTGCAGGGGATTGTGCTCCTTTGTCTTTACCCATTCCAGGATGTAGAGTAAGCTTCTAGTGTTGTGAGATGGACTGCGGCATGCAGAGCACAGCGGTTTAGGCGAACATTGCTTTCAGGGACTAGTTAAAGCCCCTCAGGGAGATCAAGAGTACAGATGGCTAATTGGAGTTTATGGCAACTGTCTCTGCTAGTGGGTAGTTATGTGTAGTCTTTGCCCATGTACGCAGGGACTGAAGATGGCAGTTGCAGGAGCCTCTGTAGGCCGTCAGACAGTTCCGGATGGAATTCGGGCAAAACACAGGGTTTTTGTGTTGGAGAGGGCATGCAGTGCTGTGCAGGGTGTCCCAGGGGTGAGCTGTAGGGTGGATGGGGTTCCAATGGAATGCAGGAGGCCCGCTCTCACCGCCGTTCGGCCCAGACCCAGTAGGCCTCAAAAGCCGCGGCCTAGATTTTGGGCCGGTGCGGCCCGACGTTTCCAATCTGCCCGATATGCGGCTTGATCTGTAGCTAGAGGGCTGGGGAGAAGGGCTAGAGTAGTAAAATGTCTCACACTTTTTTCCCCAGGGAGGATTCCTCTGGCTTGTCAGCTCTTTCGGCGGAGCTTCAGCGGCATACGTCTGCTCCTCAGCACGACCAGACATGCCCCCCAACTTTATTTTATATAGCGCCTTTAATGGTGGCTTCTCGAAGCGCTTTACAAGAAAAGCACAAGCAATACACAGGATAGCAGCAAATACACAGCATAAAACACAATAAATACACAGGATAACATAACTTAACCACTTCAATACCAGGCCCTTAGAACACTTCCCGCCCAGACCAATTTTCAACTTTCAGTGTTGTTGCGATTTGAATGAGAATTGCGCGGTCGTGCGACGTTGCACCAAACAAACTTTTTGTCATTTTGGGACATTTCTGATCTGGTCTTGGGAGCGTCAGTATTGATTGGAGTCATTCCCCCCTTGGTACATGACGGTAGATCCCATTGTTTAAGCTATGTAGACCTCCGTTTGACATTGCTGCCTGCTTTGGATTACAATATGGAAACAGTGTAAGGCAGACTGAAAAACAATATGCTCTATTGTGAAACAGTGGGGAGGATTCTCTGGCATTTATCCTCATTTCCTCTTGCTCCCATTGACTTGACAGAATCCATCTTGGATCATTTATCATACAGCAAGGTTATGGGTATCTGTCCTTGAACTGGGACTGGAAACACCTTCACATCATTTTCCTATTCATCATATGACTATGAAATCTATATCTTTTGAGCTTTGAAGGCGAAATCCTTTCAAGTATCGTTATTGGACAAAGTATGTCCAGATATACAAACTGCATTCTGCTATACGCCCCTGACGAAAGGCTTGAACCTGAAATGCGTCGGTCTTACTTCCTCTTTCGTAGGATGCAGAATGAAGTAAAGGAACCTACATGCAGATGTGTGCAAGCCGGCTGTATCTGAATGATTTACTATTTTAACAGGACTTTAACAAGACACTAATTGGTCTATCTGTCATTTTTACAACTTTTTTGTATTTTTTATATATCTGTGGAAATAAATGTGGATTTGATATACATGGAGTTGTGTTTTTGATGATCTTTGGTTCCTCCACCTTTAAAGTCCCACCCATAGGGGTTCTCTTTATTTGGTATTACCTTCAGGGATTGGTGGTGGCACCAGATTGACACTGCTCACTTGCTGAACATATACTAAGCTCTTTTTTGTACATTAATAATAATAATAATAAACTTTATTTTATATAGCGCCTTTAATGGTGGCTTCTCGAAGCGCTTTACAAGGAAAGCACAAGAAATGCACAGATTAACAGCAAATACACAGCATAAAACACTATAAATACACAGGATAACATAACTTAACCAATTCAATACCAGGCACTTAGAACACTTCCCGTCCAGACCAGCTTTCAGTGCTGTTGCGATTTGAATGAGAATTGCACGGTCGTGCGACGTTGCACCAAACAAACATTTTATCATTTTGTTCCCACAAATAGAGCTTTCTTTTGGTGGTATTTGATTACCCCTGTGGTTTTTATTTTTTGCTCTATAAATAATAACAGACCGAAAATTTTGGAAAAAAAAAAAACATGTCTTTGTTTCTGTCACAAAACTTTGTATAAGTACATTTTCTCCATCACTGATGGGCACTGATGAGGCTAGACTGACAGGCACTGAGGAGGCAGTACAGATTGGCACTGATGAGGTGGCACTGATAAGGTTGCACTGATGATGGGGCACATATGCAGCACTGATGGGCGGCACTGATAAGCAACACTGATGGGCACTGATACGTGGCACTGATATGCGGCACTGATGGACACTCATAGGTGGCACTGATAGGTGGCACTGGGCACTGATTGGTGGCACTGCTGGGCACTAATAGGTGGCACTTTTAGGTGGCACAGGTGGGCACTGATAGGTGGCACAGGTGGGCACTGATTGGTGGCACAGGGGGGCACAGATAGATGGCACTGGTGTATATAGCACTGTTAGGGATGGCACTGGCAGGCATCATATATGGGCACAGTGCCATCCATACAGTGCACTGTATTGCCCTTACCTGGTGGTCTAGTGGGGGCTCCCTGGTGGTCCTGGGCGGCCTCCATGTTCCCTCCCTGGTGGTCCTGGGCAGCCTCCTCATGGTGTCTGGGGGGGCTCCCTGGTGGTTCTGGTCGGCTCCTTGGTGGTCCAGTGGGGTGATCCTGAGGAGGGCTGCGCTGATAAACGTTCAGCGCAGCCCCCCCCCCCATCAGGAGAGCAGCCGATCGGCTCTCCACTGCTCAGGTCTGCAGACCTGAGCAGAGGAAAAGCCGATAAATGGCTCTTCCTATTTACACTGTGATCAGCCGTGATTGGTCATGGAAGCCAATGGAAGCCTTTTACCTCGGTCGGTAATGCGGTGGGTCAGATTGACCCACGGCACCACCGATCGCCGCGATCGCGGATTATCCTGAGGAAGTCAATAGACGTCCAGTCAGGATAATGAACCACCCACCCGGACGTCAATTGTTAATAGGCCGGGCGGAAAGTGGTTAAGGGATAAAGGGACAATTAAGTGAAAGCTTGTCTAAAGAAAAAAGTTTTTAGATTTGATTTGAATGAGTTTAGAGAAGAGGACTCTGACATTCTTAGGAAGTGAATTCCATAGCTTTGGAGCATAGTAGGAGAGGGGGCTCTGTCCCCCATTGAGTTGAGGTGACCAGATTTTTAAAATGAAAAGGACATATATTTTTTTTATTTGCAAATGGCACAGGAGTGCATAATGCATAGAGCGCTGGGCACAGTAGTGCATAATGCACAGAGCGCTGGGCACAGGACTGCATAATGCACAGAGCATAGGCGTGCGCAGCCTATTGGACTAGAGTGTGCACCCCAAAGCTCAAACACACATGCGTGTGTGTATAAATATACATATATATATATACACATATACAGTATATATATATATATATACACACACAGACACATGGCCAGTACAGTGAAAAAGAAGTACGGTAGCACTTCATTAATGGAAGAACTGGTCAGAGGGAGATATTTCCCATGCCCCCCGGCACACCGAGCAATAATACTAATGAGCATGTGGTGATTAGGCACACCCCCCACGCACGCCTATGGCACAGAGTGCTGGGCGCAGGACTGCATAATGTACACACGCTGAGCACAGGACTGCATAATGCACAAAGTGCTGGGCACAGGACTGCATAATACACTGCATAATACACAGAGTGCTGGGCACAGGACTGCATAATGCACAGAGCGCTGGGCACAGGACTGCATAATACACAGAGCTCTGGGCACAGGAGTGCATAAAACACAGAGTGCTGGGAACAGGACTGCATAATGCACAGAGCACTGGGTACAGGACTGCATAATGCACAGAGTGCTGGGCACAGGACTGCATAATGCACAGAGTGCTGGGCACAGGACTGCATAATGCTCAGAGCGCTGGGCACAGGACTGCATAATGCACAGAGTGCTGGGCACAGGACTGCATAATGCACAGAGCACTGGGCACGGGACTGCATAATAGACAGAGCGCTGGGCACAGGACTACATAAAACACAGAACGCTGGGCACAGGAGTGCATAATACACAGAGCACTGAGCACAGTACTGCACAATACACAGAGCGCTGGGCACAGGAGTGCATAATACACAGAGCACTTGGCACAGTACTATGAATCCTATTCAGTTTATTCATAAACGATTTGGAGGAGGGGGTGAACAGCTCAATCTCAATATTTGCAGATGATACCAAGCTAAGCAGGGCAATAGATTCTCCACAGGATGTGGAAACCTTGCAAGAAGATCTGAATAAATGAATGGGGTGGGCAGACAAGTGGCAAATGAGATTTAATGTAGAAAAATGTAAGATAATGCATTTAGGTACCAAGAACATGAATGCAAACTACTCACTAGGGGGAGAGCCTCTGGGGAAATCTAGAATGGAAAAAGACCTAGGGGTCCTAGTGGAGAACAGGCTCAGCAGTGGCATGCAATGCCAAGCTGCTGCAAGCAAAGCTAACAAAGTGTTGGCATGCATCAGGAAAGGGATCAACTCCAGGGATAAATCAATAATTCTCCCACTATACAAGTCTCTGGTGAAGCCGCACCTGGAGTATGCCATCCAGTTCTGGGCACCAGTCCTCAGGAAGGATGTCCTGGTATTGGAAAGGGTTCAGAGAAGGGCAACAAAGCTAATTAAGGGATTGGAGGACCTTAGTTATGAGGAAAGATTACAAGCACTGAACTTATTCTCTCTGGAGAAGAGACGCTTGAGAGGGGATATGATTTCAATGTACAAATACTGTACTGGTGACCCCACAATAGGGGCAAAACTATTCAGCGTAAGGGAGTACACAAAGACATGTGGCCATTCACTAAAAATAGAAGAAAGGCGGTTTAACCTTAAAATGCGTAGCGGTTTCTTTACGGTAAGAGCAGGGAGGATGTGGAATTCTCTTCCACAAGCAGAAGTTTCTGCTGGGAGTATAGATAAATTCAAAAAACTATTAGATGCACACCTAAGTTACCACAAAATTGGGGGATATACAATGTAATACTGACATAAAAAACACACACATAGGTTGGACTTGATGGACTTGTGTCTTTTTTTCAACCTCACTAACTATGTAAGTATAATACACAGAGCGCTAGGCACAGGACTACATAATGCACAGCAGGGTGTTAGGCATAGAGTGGAGGGTTTAGAGGTTTGCTAAAAAGTCATTCTAAGAAACAATTCCCAGATAGCAGGTAATTGTGCTGCAAGTTATGACTTGCTAAGCTATTGTTAGACTTGCCAGGTTTCACAAGTTTGTTGAACACTTGCAGCAAGTCTGCAATGCATAACTCCAGATCAACTTTCTTTGCAAACACTCTGCAAGTCTGCTGCAAGTTCTGGTTCAGTTATGTTGTGTAATAGTTATCCCACCACAGGGGGGGTCACTGTAGCTAAATTTTGATCATCTCTACCTGCTGTGTGTATTGATTTTCTTTAATTGGTGCTGGGGCAGCCATATAATCACTTTGGGAGTGGTGTGCTAAGAGGTACCATGAGTGACTAATCCTAATCTCATTGGTGTAGCACAATATAGAATATTTAATTTTTCCTTGTTTATATGCTGGGATTCAGCAGAAAATGTGTGTATTTAACGAGAGGTGGAAATAGAAACCTCAAAGGCCCGGTGCAAGAAACCTGGTAGTTCCACCATTGTATAGAGGACTACAAATCCCAGCAATGCAGCAACAATGCAGAATACTATGTGTCACCTGAAGAGTGATTGGGTGTCAATTTATTTTTAGTGTGTAATTAAGTAAAATGGTGCAATAATATTGTTGTCTAGCTGAGTGTGTTGTTTCACAGCTTGCAATCACAATATATAAGGTGATATGTGAGAAAACTTAAAATTCCTTATGAAAAAAATTAATATAGTCCTTCTATTCAAATATCACTATTTAGAGCTGGTCTATAGTTACAAGTGGTGAGTTGATTTAACACATAAATGTGACTTTTTGAAAAAAAAAAAAAAGTGAAGCTGCGCTGTCACCTGAAGAGTGATCTATGTGTCACCTGAAGAGTGATCAGGTGTCAATTTATTTTTTAGTGTGTAAGTAAAATCATGCAATATATTGTTTTCTAGCTGACTAGACCAGGATACCCAGAGGAAACTACACACCATAGAGGCCCAGCAAGCTGATTGCCCCCACCAGGATAACCAGAAGAAACCACACACTAGAGGCCCCCCAGTCTTGATCAGCCACCAGGACACCTAGGAGCAGGTGGATACACATTCCCCAAAAGACTCCACCATCTGGATTAGGCGAACATCCCACAGCAGGAATGTGAGAGGCTAGTGAGCATCACAGGTCCACAGACAGCCACCCATCACTTTAATATCATATATATATATATATATATATATATATATATATATATATATATATATATGCAGTCGGGTTACAAACAAGATAGGGTCTGTAGGTTTGTTCTTAAGTTAAATTTGTACAGGTACATTTTTTAAAAAATGTAGCTTCAGCCAAAAAACTATTTTTAAGATTTTTGGATAGCTTGAGGAAGGTAACACCCAAATGTTTTGCTGTCTATGTTTCTGTTCAGAGGATTTCACCTCACTTCCTGTCCCAATAATAATTGGATTTTGAAAATGTTGTTTTTTTGTGGAAACAAACCTTGGTGATAAAGCATCAGTGGAGACACCTTTTTTTCCATAATAACCCTTACAGGAGTAAATTTCACTTCCTATGGGTAGATTTCCTCCCACTTCCTGTTGTCTGCCTTCATTTGTAGGTCGGATGTTTGTAACTAGGGGTGTGTGTGAGTGTTTTTTTTTCTTCCAAATTTGAGAAAGAAAGAATTGGCCATCACACTGCATATTGTTTTGTTTTTCATCCACCATTGTTTGAACTTTGGACGCAATCATTGCATTTATTATTTGCGCCACAAAAGTCACATTTAGGTTTTAAATGAACTCACCACTTGTCACTATAGACCAGCTCTAAATCAAGATTACTCTTCCGTTCACTGACAGACGCAGCCTTCTTATGACACGTGGGGTTATGCTCATATTACTAGGAGTAGACTAGGCAAAAATAAAACAAAAGCATAGGTTGGCCCCTCCCAGGGGGCCGTCCTCACCTTAGCATATAATCCCCCTGCTCTACATAGCACATCAATTTTAAATTGCCTAGTGCAAGGAGTAGACCTGGTTCCATATAGGATCTGCCGTCTCCTGAAGATTTTTTCTGATGAAGACTGCTATCAAGAAGCTGGCTGGTGGTATAGAGGATATCTAGAATCCAAAAACTTTCCCCAGTCCGGCCAACACTATGCGAGCTACTCTTAGCAGGGGCCCACTGCATAGCGCCCGTTCCGTGCGGGCGGCCAGTGGCTAAAACCCACTAGAGCCCAGGGACTGGTTTTGTTCCTGTCCAGGGGCCTGGCCAGCAGCATGCCTCTCTATGGGGAGGTAAGTCTGCTCCCCCTGTCGGATTGGTGAGTGGACCCCTCTTCCGTCCTAGGGGCGCGGAGAGTGGGCACCTGGGCAGCTTCTGTCGGTGGGGGTCCGTTAGTGGGGACACACTGGGTGGTACCCCTTTGAGGATTATCTCCCGTTCCCCCCCTCCCCCCCACTCCCCCTCCCCCCCCGGAGTACCGCACCTTGCACTGACCGTTCGGAGCACTGCATTAAGCAGTTCGCTGCCATTCGGTGTGGATCACCGTTCATTCGTCTGACGACCACACCATTTTGCTATAAGCTCTGCTTGTGTTAATGGCAGCATCCATTGTTTGGTAACCACATGTGGTTTTCAGCCTGTCCTCTGGCGGCCCCCAGTGGTCATTTTTGGTATTATAGGAAGTGATATAAACGGAATTAGTACTTCCGGTTTCACTTGGACAACGTGGCTCACACTCTGTGGTGCAGGCTCTTGAAGTGCAGTGGATTTTTGGGCATTGCTCATTCCGGTCACAAGTGCTGAGGCATTTAAAACAGCAAGTATAGCTGGCTCTCCCTGGGTGCAATCCTCCTGGGTCTCCCTGGCTGATTGGTGGGGTAGAGGTGGTGGTCACACAGTGGGGGTGCCGGAAGGCTGGGATGTCAGAGGCCGGCAAGGCTATGGCAGGTGTACCTGCAGATCAACAATCCACCCCGGGAACCTTGGTGTCCCTGGAACAGCTGAGGGCAGTATTTGGGGAGTTCTTTCCCCGGGCGGGGGAACCCGGTTCCAGGGGGCCCCAAAAACGCCCCCCCCCCTTTCCCCAGGGGAGGATTTGGATCCAGAAAGCACCTCGGTGGTCACACCTGTGGACCTGTCAGAGGGTGAACTGCCCTCAGAAGGCGAAGGTGATCAGGAGGCTCCTTTTTCGCGTGATAAAGCGATAGTGGCCGCTCTGATCACTGATATCCGCGACTCCATGCGGCTTGACCAAGCAGGGGAGTCGCATGAGTCCTCATATATTTGTTGATTACTTAAACCCCTAGGTCCCCTAGGGCTTACTCTTATGATCAGGTGTTTGAACAGGCGGTGTTCAAGGAATGGCTGCGGCCACCAAATTCCTTTGCTTTTCCTAAAAGTTTTGCTGTTCGCTACCCCTTTGAGGATAGCTTTCTTAAGAGATGGGCTTCCCCAAAGGTGGACTCCCCAGTGGCCCATCTGAATAAGGCAACGACCATTCCCTTGGAGGGGTCTCCGTCTTTTAAGGAGGCGGCCGATCGCCGCACGGAGGCAGTGTCTAAGGCACTGTTCTTGTTGGCTGGGTCAGCCATGCGGCCAGCTCTAGCGGCTGCGATGGCAGCACAATCTCTTCACGAGCACACTGCCACACTGCACACTGGTTTAACTTGTGAATGTGCACAGGCTGAGGTGCAGCGGGCACAACATTTGGAAGAGGGTCTCCGCTACATATGCCATGCTGCTTTGGACCTTCTTCCCATATTGTCAAAAATGTCTGTTTTTACAATCGTTATCAGGTGGGTGCTGTGGCTCCGCTCTTGGTCGGGTGACCAGGCTTCAAAGAAAGCTCTTGCAGATCTTCCCTTTCAGGGAGGGCGTCTGTTTGGCCCACAGTTGGGTGAAATCATTAAGGATTTCACGGGAGGGAAGAGTACTTTCCTTCCAGAGCCAAAGCGGCGGGATTTTCGCCGTAGGCAGGGCCCTGTTTCTTCAGGTCAGAAGAAGTTTTTTCGGGCACCCGGCCCAGCGGGTAAGGGCTTCAAGTCCGGTAAGGCTTCCACTGGGCCCAGTAAAAGGCCCTGGCAGCATAAGTCTAGGGCGGCGAAACCGAGACCTTCCTTTCATGAGAAGGGAGGGCACTTTAGGAATTACTAAAGTAGGTTGACACCCGGTTTGTCTGCGGGAGGGACTTTCCCTTCTAAACGTTCTCGAAAGAAACTTCGGACCAGTGGGCTGGTTCTCGCCTCGGTGTCGTGGGTGGACTATTGCTAACATTTTTGTCTGTAAAAACTGTTATACCCTTCTTCCAGGTTTCGTCGTACCGTATAC
>BLSH010292369.1:150965-164949 GCA_018402905.1 Glandirana rugosa | reverse complement strand
GACTTCTGTCTTTTTTCAACCTGACTAACTATGTAACTACAGTATCTCACAAAAGTGAGTACACCCCTCACATTTTTGTAAATATTTTATTTTATCTTTTTATGTGACAACACTGAAGAAATTACACTTTGCTACAAGTAATGAGTAATTAGGATAAAAAGAACATAGCATAAAATTGCCAACTCACGTTTTAAAGTGCTGAGTGCCAGCCCCAGCATGAACAGCCTTCAAATGCCGGTTCCTGCTCCTAGTTGCACAGCATGCATTCCAACCAACGGAACCAATGTAACCGGATGTGACGTCAAGCGGAAGCGGATGTGACCTCAATGCATTTCGTGATCAAGCACGTCATCAGGAAGTACATCCGTCTCCATTTTGTTGGAGTCCTTTATACCTGTAGCCCACTTCTGATTGGTCAGCAGGCGCAAACTTGGAATTTTGACTATAACAGTACTTGTTTGGCTCTATATAATCTGGAAAGGCTGTGCATCTTGGTGGGTTTTATATTAACACCAAAAACTGCTTGTTTAATATATGAGCTAACAATGAAGAGCAAATACAGTTTACACAAACAAACTATAACTCATAAACAACCTTAAAAAGATCAGCAATAAAAAAATGTCTATATCCCATTGTCGCGGAATGACATTATAATATTTAAAACCATTAATCAAAATCAGATTATTCAAATACAGGCGGTCCCCTAGTTACAAACATCCGACTTACAAACGACTCCTACTTACAAACGGAGGGAGACAACAGGAAGTGAGAGGAAATGTATCCCATGGAAGGGAAATTCACTCCTGGAAGAGTTATTATGGGAAAAAGGTGTCTCCACTGATGCTTTATCACCAATATTTGTTTCCACAACAACTCATAATTTTCAAAATCCAATTATCATTTGGAACAGTAAGTGAAGTGAAATCTTCTGAACAGAACCATAGACAGCAAAACAAACATTACAGGCGTGTTAACCCTTCCCTATGCTATCCAAAAAGCTTAAAAATTGTTTTTTTGGCTGAAGCTACACTTAAAAAATGTACCTGTTCCCACTTACAAACAAATTCAACTTAAGAACAAACCTACAGTCCCTATCTTGTTTGTAACCCGGGGACCGCCTGTACATTAGTAACCATTCAAATTAGGAAGTGCCGCTCCCTACAGTGCCACCTAATGGTCTCAACCAATCTGTAATCCTTTGGTTGCTCACACTGCCATCTAGTGACAGTTTCTAAGGTGGCACTATTCTTTTTTAATTTCTTATTGACAATATACAGACAAAGATTCCTTTCTCTTAAAGGGCTCTTTTAAACACTTTGGGTGCAATTTTTCTATTTCCGATCTCATCCAAGTCCCATCTAAAGTGGGGCTTTTTAACACCATTTATTTCCTAAAAGGTCATCAAAGGCAGTATTCAAATAAACATTGAAAATATTAATTTAAAAGCAAATCAATAAAATACATCTAGCAACTATTCATGTTAAAAAATACCACTCCCTACAGTGCCAACTAGTGGCCTCCACCCAATCTGTCACCTTTTGATCGATCACACTGCCACCTAGTGTCAGTTTCTAAGGTGGCACTGTGCTCTTTTTGGAAGGAGGTGAGGAACTAAATCCCATTTGAACCAGCATTTGTTTCTTGTATGGAGCTTTTAATGTGTATAACAAATGCATTGACTACTTCAAACGTCATTCAAAGACCCCTTCTAAAGTAGGGTTAGTAACATTTTGGGTATATATGCTTATTAAGGGACCATTATAAGTCCCAGCTCCAATTAACTCCCAATGACCCCAATTTCCTCATGGGACCCTCGTCCTCTCCCCTTTATGAATTCGAAATATAACAATTGAGATCTATGTCCTTGCTCATACCTGATGGGTACAAGGTCCCCAATCTGTGTATGCACCAGGTTTCCTTTTGGGAGACTTTTTTTACCATGTCTCCTCCTCTCCAATGTTTTTGTACCCTGTCAATTCCTATAAATTTTAATCCCGATGGGTTCTTATTATGGAATTGTTTAAAATGACGTGACACATTGTGTTTAATACATCCTTTTTTAATTGTATTGACATGCTCGTTAATTCTCTTATAAAGGGGTCTCTTGGTTCTACCTACATAGTTAAGGCCACAGGGGCAAACCAGAAGGTAGGTCACCCATCTGGTGTGACAAGTGATGGACTGTTTTATTGTGAAAATTTCACCATTGCTATTCCTCAAATTTAGAACCTGTCTTCTCTTGTCACATGTGGTTTTACAAGAGATGCATTTCCCACATCTATAAAAGCCATTCATCTGAAAAAAGGGGGTTGGCTGCTTGGGGGGGGGGGAGTTTACCACATTTCGGGCTATGCAATTGCGTAGGCCTGGGGCCCTCCTGTAGATGAATCTAGGTTTTTTTGGGAGAATTTTGTTTAAACTAGAATCTTTAAGCAAAATGGGCCAATATTTATGTATATTTTTTCTACATGTCTATTTTGAATGTTGAAACCTGTTATAAAGGGCATGACTACTAAATTTTTGTTCTTTACTTTTAGGTCTTATAAGGTCTTCTCTATTCATCTTGCCAACCTGTTCTTTTAATTTTAATAATTGTTTCTTCTGGTAACCTTTTTCAAGGTATCTATCAATTAGTATGTTTGACTGGATTTGGTAATCAGAAATGTTATGACAGTTTCTCATTAGTCTTATAAACTGTCCTTTGGGTACTTCCCCAATCCACTTAGGGTGGTGGCAGCTTCTGGTTGATACATACCCATTTCTGTCCACCTCTTGGAAATGGGTTTTAGTCAAAAGTTTGCCCTTTTCCTTAAATTGTTCCAAATCCAAAATTTGAACTGCTTTATAATTCCAGTTAGCTGTTAATTTAATACCGTATTTGTTGTTATTCATCGATGTTAAGAACTCATTTAAGCTCATCTCTAACCCCTGCCATATCACTAAGATATCATCAATGAATCTTTGGTAACATAAAAGTTCTGGCCAGAAATGAGAGAAATGTTCCTCTTTTTCCCATTTATTTAAAAAAATGCTAGCTACACTGGGGGCATATCTAGCCCCCATAGCAACACCCTTGATTTGGTTATATAGTCTCCATTATGCCAAAAAAAGTTGCTTGCCATTGCTATCTCTAATCCCTCAAGCAATAGATCAATATGTTCTTGTTTCATCTCCGTGTATGTATGTAGTGCCCATTCTGCAGCTTTCAAAGCATCTGATTGCCTTATGTTGGTATATAGTGACTCCACGTCAATAGTTACCAACAACGTGGAGTCATCAACTACTTGATCCGTTATTAAGGATATAATATCCCGACTGTCTTTGATAAATGACTCCCCCCTGCTGGCCAATGGTTGAAAAAAGAAGTCCAGATACTCCCCAAGCCGGGAGTACAGGGAATCTATTCTGCTCAGAATTGGCCTTCCTGGGGGGTTGACCTTATTTTTGTGCATTTTGGGCACCTGATACATGACTGGTATTCTTGGTGCCTTTAAGTATAAATATTTGGCCTCTTTAGGATTAAGTATTCCAGACCTCTTTCCTTTTTTAATCCATTTTTTTAACTATTTTTAAAATTTGGGGGTGGGATCTCCCTTTAGCTTTTTATAGGTATCTATACTTTCCAGGATTCTCTGCATCTCTGCCTCATAGTCTGTTTTTTTCAATATTACTAGCCCTCCGCCCTTATCAGCGGGTCTTATGACAATTTCTTTTTGTTTCTCCAGTTTTTTGATGGCTTGTAACTCACTGTTGTCATTCTTGTATTTAACAGGCTCTAATTCTTTGATTTCGTCCTGCACCATTTTTTAAACACTTCCACGTATTTGTTTGAAGTAGTTTTGGGATTAAAAATTGATTTGTTTTTGAGCTGAGTATGCGAATAGTTACTAATATCTTCATTTTTCTTTTTAATTTTAGTTTCTGAAAAAAAAAATGTTATATTCAATTTCCTCAAAAAATTCTCAATATCTATGTAGAGTTCGAATTTATCTAGGAATTTCATTGGTGCATATTTTAACCCTTCATTTAATATTCTTATCTTCCTTGGAAAATTTGACTCCAGCTAAATTAAAAATTCCTGCTGTTACATTGTTCTTTTTCGCTTTCTTTCTCCCACGTCTATGTCCTCTTCTTCTTCCTTTCTTTGTTGGGTGTACTGGATAGGTTGGGGGGGGGGCGATAAGGTTCTTTCCAGTCCCTCCATTCCCCCTGGTGTTCCTGATGTTGCCTTGGTTGCGTATAATACATGGGTGGGGGTGGGCGATAAGTTTCCTGACACTCTCTCCCTTCCCCCTGATAGTCCTGGTGTTGTCTTGGGTAAGGTCTGAAAGTGCCTCTGCCCCTCCCCCTTTGTCCCCTAGTTGAGGGATATCCCCCCCTATCCCTTGGGTATGGATTTCTTTCCCCCCGAGGGGTACTCCTTTGGCCATAGGGGTAATTGTATGGAGGAGGGGGATTCTTTCCTCCATAGTGTCTAACTGGTGATCTCTCTCTCTAAGGGAAGAATACCTATTGGAGGTATGGATGTTGTAGTTGTTGCCTCCACGTCCCTTAGGTGAGTAGTGCTCATAGTTGGTTCCCCCTCTAGTGCCTTTGACCTTATTAGCAGTGGCAACTTTTGGGGTTGTTGTTTTGGGTTTTTTGGGGGTCTATCTCTCTTTCAAGTGATGTCTCCCTCGAAGCCAAAACCCCTGGGTTGTCTTGCCACCCATACACCTTTCCTTCCTTATATTGATTGATATCCCTTTGATATTTCTTGATTTTTTTCTTTTTTATCTCATTATCATATTTTTAAGGTGTATTTCCAAGGACTGAGTTTTAGTTTTGAATTCTTCTGTATCTAAATGAGGTGTCATTGTTTCTTTTAGTGCTGCTATTTTGGTTTCAAGTGTTCCTATTTTCATTTTTCTTCTCTCTATAATTATGTTTATTAGTTTCTGTTCACATGAGTTGAAAAATTTGTACCAGTCTTGCATCAATCTGGGATCCTCTATTCCATCATTAGGTCCATCATTGGGGAAGAGTCGATGGATTTAAATAAAGCCTTTTCCCAACTTAAACACACTATGGAGAAAAAGATTAGATCCTGGTGGGACATCATAACACTGGAACAATATCAAAATGACAAACTTACACCAAAAAGTTTGAGATGGGATGTTTATTGGGTGGAGGCCACTAGGTGGCATTGTAGGGAATGGTATTTTTTAACATGAATAGTTGCTAGATGTATTTTATTGATTTGCTTTTAAATTAATATTTTCAATTTTTATTTGAATGCTGCCTTTGATGACCTTTTAGGAAATAAATGGTGTTAAAAAGCCCCACTTTAGATGGGACTTGGATGAGATCGGAACTAGAAAAATTGCACCCAAAGTGTTTAAAAGAGCCCTTTAAGAGAAAGGAATCTTTGTCTGTATATTATATATATAAAATAAAAAAGAATAGTGCCACCTTAGAAACTGTCACTAGATGGCAGTGTGAGCAACCAAAGGATTACAGATTGGTTGAGACCATTAGGTGGCACTGTAGGGAGCTGCACTTCCTAATTTGAATGGTTACTAATGTATTTGAATAATCTGATTTTAATTAATGGTTTTAAATATTATAATGTCATTCCGCGACAATGGGATATAGACATTTTTTTATTGCTGATCTTTTTAAGGTTGTTTATGAGTTATAGTTTGTTTGTGTAAATTGTATTTGCTTTTCATTGTTAGCTCATATATTAAACAAGCAGTTTTTGGTGTTAATATAAAACCCACCAAGATGCACAGCCTTTCCAGATTATATAGAGCCAAACAAGTACTGTTATAGTCGAAATTCCCAGTTTGTGCCTGCTGACCAATCAGAAGCGGGCTACAGGTATAAAGGACTCCAACAAAATGGAGACAGATGTACTTCCTGATGACGTGCTTGATCACGAAATGCATTGAGGTCACATCCGCTTCCGCTTGACGTCACATCCGGTTACATTGGTTCCGTTGGTTGGAATGCACGCCGTGCATCTAGGAGCAGGAGCCGGCGTTTATATTTGAAGGCTGTTCATGCTGGTGCTGGCACTCAGCACTTTAAAACGCGAGTTGGCAATTTTATGCTATGTTCTTTTTATCATAATAAACCAAGTTGCGCTATGAGACTGTCCATTTGTTTTTCTATGAGCACGAATTGTCTGAATCCAGCAGTAAGGATTTGGTGGAAGTCCTGCACATCATGGTTTATGTAGTACTAGTCTGCAAAGGAGGATTTGTTCCGCATAGGATCTAAAGAGAAAGGCGCATATTTTTAATATTTCTGGTGAGTGCATATAATGTACACACGAATGAGGGTGGAGCACTAAATCCTGTTAGAAGATTCATTGTGTGGAGGACACCTTTTCTCACTTGGGGGATGGACTATTCAATCTTTTTTTCTAAGAAAGGGATTATTTTGTTAATAACCACATTGGACTTTTCTTATATATTTTTATACTTTTATCATCATTGTTATTTATTTGAATCAATTATTCAAGAGTGTGACTAATCAATCACTAACCAATTACTTTGTTTTATTATGGTAAACGAGTAAGCGCCACGTCTTTCATTAGTACATATATTAAAATATTTGTAGAGAAGTTATCTTTTTTACAGAAAGAGGGCAGCAAAACTCATTATTTATTCACTTATCGTTCTACTTTATATATTTTTATCACACACATCATTTTTGGTTAATATCAGTGGCGCCAAACCTTGTTCTATTATCATTCTTAGACAATGAAGATTCTCTCAGAACCTGTGTCTCTATTGTGGGGAACCCGGACATGTAGTAAGATTCTGCCCCGCCAAAGGCGGTAAATGTCCACCAGTTACCATATATGAAATGCCTGCCATGCCAAGTCAAATCTCTCCCTCTCTCTGCAGCTCCCCGGAGGGACTATCCTGGTCCCAGCAATTGTTGATTCCGGAGCGTGCAGTTGTTTTGTGAATGAAGCATTTGCAATCTTACACCGGGTCCCTCTCCAACCAAAAACTTACAAGATGGTCATCCGCCTGGCTGATGGATCCCCCATTAGATCCGGCACGGTCACCCATGGGACTGCTCCCTTACCCACTACAACAGCTGATGGCCATAAGGAACTGCTTCTTTTGGATGCTATTGCATCCCCTCTGTTCTCCATCATTTTAGGCCTGCCCTGGCTCTGGGCACACAGCTCCAGTATTGATTGGATCACCGGGACTATCAAATTCCAGTCCACTTACTGTCACCAACATTGTCTGGAATGGACCGAAGAAGCAGTCCCTACCTTGCTCTGTTTGGACTCAGATTCAGACCCTGACACCCGCTTAGCTGTTCCCTCTGTCTACCACAGATTTCTAGATGTCTTCAGCAAGAGATGGGCTGAATGACTACCGCCCCACAGACCGTTTAACTGCCCCATTGGGCTCTTACCGGGGGCAGAAGTGCCTTTTGGGAGGATCTACCCCCTGTCTAAACCAGAGCTAGCCACCCTCAAGGCCTATCTGGACGACAATCTGGAGAAAGCTTTCATCAGACCCTCCACGTCCCCAGCGGGGGCTGGAATCTTCTTCATGGAGAAAAAAGACCATTCCCTATGGCCTTGCATTGATTACCGGGGACTCAACCAAATCACGGTTAAAAACTGTTATCCTCTGCCCTTGGTTCCGGAACTATTTCAAAGACTAGGGTCTGCATACAACCTCGTCTGTATCAGAGAGGGCAATGAATGGAAGACCGCTTTCGGCATGCGTTTTGGGCACTACAAGTATTTGGTCATGCCCTTTGGGTTGTGTAACGCCCCCGCAACCTTCCAGCACTTTGTGAATGATGTGTTCCGGGACTATTTAGACCTATTTGTAATAATCTACCTGGATGATATCCTGATCTTCTCCTCCTACCTTGAAGAGCACCGCAGACATGTTACTCAAGTTTTGAGCCATCTTTGGCAACACAGGCTATACGCCAAGGCAGAGAAATGCGCCTTTGTGCAGCCCGGCATCCTATTCCTCAGGCTAGTCATTTCCATTATGGGCATCAACATGGATCCCCAAAAGGTCTCCACTTGGACTGGCCGGCACCAATTGACAGAAAAGGGGTCCAACGATTCCTGTGCTTTGCCAATTTCTATAAAAAGTTAATTAAAGGATTTTCTGTCATCATCACCCCAATCACACAGCTGACGAAACAGAACTCCCGATTTCATTGGTCCACTGAAGCCCAAGCAGCTTTCCAGGCCTTGAAGAAGCTATTTACTTCAGCAACCATCCTGAAGCATCCTAACCCAGCTTTGCCCTATGTCCTAGAGGTGGACGCTTCAGAAACTGCTGTGGGGGCTGTTCTCTCCCAGAGACAAGACTCCAAAGCCCTGCTCCATCCAATAGCATTTTTCTCCCGCAAGTTGTCCGCACCTGAGAAAAATTACGATGTGGGGGATAGAGAACTCCTGGCCTTCAAGTCAGCCCTGGAAGAATGGCGGTACTTGCTTGAAGGGGCCACGAACCCCATTCTTATAGATACCGACCATAAAAACCTGCAATACTTGAGGACAGCTAAGAGATTGAAACCCCGGCAGGCCTGCTGGGCACTCTTCTTTTCAAGGATCCAGTTCCACCTAACATACAGGCCAGGGTCAAAGAATGTAAAACAGGACGCTCTCTCCCGGATGCTCTGCGAACCTGGAGATACGACACCTCCTGACACGATCCTTCCCTCATGAAACTTTCTACTCACCCAGGAAGACTTGCTGTTGAAAATCAGATGAGCTTTGGCAGGCTCACCCTGCCCTTCTGATTCAAAGCTGCAGGTGAAGAATGGACTATGGTGGTATGGCAACAAAGTCTTCGTCCCAGCGGGACAACATGTAATTGCTTTAAGACTCTGCCATGACCACAAGCTGGCTGGGCATTTTGGGGCTCGGAAGACGGCCAAGTTGCTCTCCCACTCCTTCTGGTGGCCGCGAGCTGAAGAAGACTGCAGGAAGTATATCAGTATTTGCTCTGTCTGTGCTCAGAATAAGACGGACAAAGCCAAGGCTTGGGGCCTCCAGAACCCGCTTCCTTTGCCTGAACGTCCATGGTCCCAGATAGCCATGGACTTTATTGACAAATTACCCCCTTCTCAAGGATCTTTGTGGTCGTGGACCACATGATGAAGATGGCTAATTTTCTCCCCATGAAGGGCACACCCACAGCTGCTGAAACAGCTGAGATTTTCGTCAAAGAGATAGTCTGGTTTCATGGGGTCCCCATCAATATCGCGTCAGACCACAGAATCCAATTCACCTCCAGATTCTGGAAGGCCCTGTGTTCATCACTGGAAATCAAGCTATCTTACTCCTCCGCCTATCATCCCCAGACCAATGGCCAAACTGAGAGAACAAACCAGACTTTAGAACAATAACTCTGATGCTTTTCTTTATTCTCTCAGGATGATTGGGCTTCACTGCTGCCATTGGCTGAGTTCGCATATAATAACACCATCCACTCCACCAAGCAGTCCCCATTCTGGGCAAATTATGGCTTTCACCCCACGTTCCTACCCTACCTGACCCTGGAAAGTATGGTACCAGCTGCTCAAAAAGCCACAATTTTTTTCGAAACTAATAACAAGCTTCTTCAGGACACCCTGTCCAGGACTCAGGAGTTAAACAAGGAGGCCTTCGACAAAAGAAGGAGGGGGGAGTTGGAGTTGCAGCCGGGCAACCGGGTCTGGCTTGCCACCTGGAATCTGAGACTGGCATGCCCTTCAAAAAAGTTGGGGCTCAGGTCTTCCCTGTGAAGAGGAGGATTAATAGGGTGGCATACGAGCTTGACCTCCCTCCATCTCCATTTACGCATCCACCCGGTCTTCCACACATTTTTGCTGAAACCGGTGCCCCCAGATTCCTTTCTGGGATGAAAAATGGATCCACCTGAACCAACCTTAGTAAATGGAGAGGAGGAGTTAGAAGTGGAAGCCATCATGGATTGCCGGAGGAGGGGCAGTTCCACCCAGTATCTGGTTAAGTGGAAGGGGTATGGCCCAGAAGAAAGTTCATGGGAACTGGAAACAAATATCCATGTGGAAGAATTAATCCGAGCCTTTAAAAGGAACCGTCTGGAAAGAAGTACCCGCCTGGGCATCTTGGGGGGGGGGCAACATCAGAGAACCTCTGTTGCTAATCCTTCTGGAATGCCTATTCAGGGAACCTCTGTTGCTAATCCTTCTGGAATGCCCATTCCTTTGTGCAGGTGTGCTGCAGGTGTGCGCAGGAATGCGGCAGGTGCGCGGGCATGTGCGCGATGGTGTGGCGCCAAACAATCCATTTAAACCGGACAGCACCATGCAGACGGTGCTGTCCGTTCTTCAGCTTGTCCGCTTTCTAAGTGCCAGTTTCCTGATTATCTGTTACCTCTTCCTGTGACCTGGCTCATCCAGACCTTGCTTGATCTCTGCCTGCATCAACCCCCAGCTTGCCCACGACTACTCTTCTGCCTGATCCGTGTGTACCTTTGCTGCCCGTCTGTTGATGACCCTGCCTGTACCTGATGACTCTTCTGCCTGCACCTTCTGTACCGCATTGCCAGCTAGTTGCCAACCCAGCCTGCATCACCACTCTACTACCTGCACGAGCCACGACTATACCTCTCACACCACCAACAGTGAACCAGCCCAGCCCTTGTTCCCCCTGAGCTCCCGAACTCTGTCTGTTCTACCAGGGGTTCCTGAGCCAGGGCCTTATAACAGTGGTTGCTTCCTGCATAAGACAGACTCCACCACCAGGTGCGTGACATCGACTCACACTATCAGAGCGAATATTTCCAGGGGTAGCTCCTTGCTGATAAATGAGGGTAGTGACAATCTCTTCAAAGTATTTGAGGTAGGCGAGGGATTGGTTTTTAGGACGATCTTTGGTAACAGACAAATGAATTGTACATGGCCATATGGGAAAGGTGAAATGCGTCTTTCTTGTACCAATAACGGGACTTCCGGGTCCACAAAAAGGGCTGTACCATCTGGTCATTTAAATCCACCCCCCTGAAAAGATTGTAGTCATGGACGCATTCAGGCTTTACAATGGGGCCACGTCTTCTCTGAATCTCCACCAAGGTGTCGTTGTGGATAGTACAGAGGATGTAGACATCTTTCTTGTCCCTCCACTTCATGGCCAATACCTCTTCATTCCTCATGAAGGCAGATTCCCCCATTTTGAAGTTTTTTTGGTGAGGAGATGTTGTGGAAGCCCTTCCGGTTTTTCTTGAAGGTGCCACAGGCCAGGGTTGTTTTTTGATAAAGGTGGCGAAATAGGGACAGGCTTGTATAATAATTGTCCACATATAAATGGTATCCTTTTCCAAACAGGGGGTATGCCAGCTCCCAGACAGTTTTCCCACTGATTCCAATATATGTGGGGCAATCACTGGGCTGGAGCTGGGAGTCTTTTCCTTCATAGATACGGAAGGTGTACACGTATCCAGTGGCTCGATCACATAGCTTGTTCAGTTTTAAGCCATATCTGGCTCTCTTGCTTGGTATGTACTGCTTGAACTGCAGCCGGCCAGTGAAATGGATAAGTGATTCGCCTACACATATATTTTTATCTGGGATAAACACTTCCGCAAATCTCTAGGAAAAGGAAAGGAAAAGGAATTCATTAGGGGGCGTATCTTATACAATTTATCGTGGTTGGGGTGATCTCAGGGAGGGCACTGTGAATTATCGCTAAAATGCAGGAAACACATAATCTTGTCATATCGTGTCCCGGACATGACAGCGGAGTATGTTGGCATGTGGTGGATGGGGTGGGTGGACCAGTGCGCATGGAGTTCATTTTTTTTTGTAAGCCCCATATTGAACGTAAGGCCCAAAAATAATTTAAATTTGTCCAGTGTTAGACGTTGCCAATGGAACATGCAGGCGTAAGATGAAGTGGAGTTGGCAGCAATAAATTGCTCTGCATAGAGATTGGTTTGGTCCACCATACTCTGCAGCAAAGCGGGGAAGGAAAACAAATAAAAATAATCCAAAGGGGCAAAATTGGTAGTGTCGACCTGCACACCTGGCTGTGCTGTGAAATCAGGGATTGCTGTGGACCCTGAGTTGGCAGGTAACCATAAGGGGTTTGCCAGGGCATCGGGAAGTAAGGACTGGGCCCGGACGCGGATTAGGGTTCTTGGGTTGGGCGTGTAGTTCCAGTACTTGTACTGGGCTCCTCTTCCTGGGGTCTGGCGCTGTTGGTGGTGGACAGGTCTTCGGATCTTGATGTCCTTATTCTTCTAGGAGGGGGGGTGGTTTCATCCGCTGAATCAGACTCTGATCCACTGCCCTCTACTGGCTCCTATTCCGAACCAGAATCGTATGATGAGAGCTTTATGCTGCTCTCGTCATCCGACATGGCAAGGATGTCATATACCTCCTCAGGGGTATAGACTCTCTTAGACATGGTGGGCCTCGTGACTGTACTGGTAGCGGTACTGGTGGCGGGCCTGTGTGACGGTACTGGTGGCGGACCTGTGTGGCGGTACCGGTACTGGTGGTGGGCCTGTATTTACAAGTTGCGGACCTGAGTGGCGGTGGCGAGCCTGTATTTAGTGATACCGATGGCGGTACTAGTGGTGGTAGTGGTAGCGGTACAAGTGGCGGACCTGTGTGGTGGTACCGGTACTGGTGGCGGGCCTGTAATTTGTGTTACCAGTGGCGGTACTGGTGGCTGGTGGTACAAGTTGCGGACCTGTGCGGTGGTGGCGGGCCTGTGTTTAGTAGTACAGATGACGGTACTAGTGGTGGTACTGGTGGCGGTACTGTGCAGCAGTACTGGTGGCATTGCTGTATGACAGATGGGCTGTGATGAAGATGGGCTGTGTGACAAATGGGCTGTGTGACAGATGGGTTGTGACAGATCCAAATGCGTCTGACAGATCCAGATGGCACTGGTGACAGGTTTTCTTTATTGGGGGGAGGGTCGTGTTGTGCACAGTAACAGTAAAGTACAGTACAGACACTGAGTAACTCACTAATCCCTGCTCTCTCCTCACACAGGATCGGTGTGTGTGGAGAGGGAACAGGGATCACATAGTTACAAGTTTATGTTTACATTTGTGACTGGCTGTGATTGGACACAGCTGGTCACATGGTAAACAGCTAATTTCATTGGCTGTTTACCCCAATCGGGAAAGCGCTGTGTCCGAGGGACACCCGTCCCCACTGATCGCGCAGGTGCGCCTCCGGGGGGTGTGTATCAGGCATGCCTCTGTTTTACTGAAGTAATGTGATTGGCTATACACAGCCAATCACGTGGTAAACAGCCAATTTGGCAGGCGCTAGTGGCTTATCTGGCCAGGCGTCAATGTTCAGGATAATGAAACCACCGCCCAGCTGTCATTTGTCAATAGGCGAGGCCGGAAGTCATTAATAATATGTGCTATTTTACTAACCTTTTATTAAGCATTAGGCAAATGGCTAAAGGAGGGTAGTTCACCTGTCACAGACATACATAGACAACTGTTTTGCTATATTATTTTGGAATATTATGACAACTAGTGTTGAGCGAACCCGGACTGTAACGTTCGTACCGAACTTTCGGGTGTCCGTGGCACGGACCCGGACCCGGACATTTAAAAAATAGTTCGGGTTCGGTCCGGTGTTCTGCTATTTTACTCCACGTGTTGAGAAGCTGCAGGGCAGCCAATCAACAAGCGTTTCACTGCAACTAACCGACGGGACGTCGAAGAGTTGTGCACCTCATTTTATCGTCTTGTGGCCTGGCTTGGGCTTGATAAAAAATTTACAGGCCCAGGCCCAGGCACGGTGCCTGTGGGCTTTCAAGCCATGCTTGCAATGTCAGGCCCAAGCGAGTTGTGATCAACAGTATTATAAGGTTTTATTATATCGTTTTGTCAACAGATACATACAGACACTGTCCACTTGATGGGAGGAAATCGGTAAACGGATTACGAATTATTTTCCAATCATTTTATCGTGTATAATAATTACTGAAGGCCGGAGCGGATAA
>BLSH010292369.1:126017-146805 GCA_018402905.1 Glandirana rugosa | reverse complement strand
GATCTACCGCCTGGAGAATTTTGGAGCCATCCATCTGGATTGGAATCGTTTTCTTTGCACTCCGGATCACTTGGATAGATGACTTCATCCCACTATATCCTGAAGCTGGTTATCCGTGTCCCATATACCATCCATCTTGGACCTTGAGGACAATAGACGACCTAACTTGGAGATAATATCCTGATACCTGCGCATGCCCTATGGGCTTCTGGTAAGCTTACATCTATACCATTTATTGGAGTCATCAGAACAGTTGTGGATTTGAACACTTATACACAGCTTATAACCTTGAACTGCACTTAACACACATGAACCAATGAGTTGTGGGAAATATTTATATACAGATTTCATCTTTTAAAATTTTATTGAACATTTGTTTCTGAACAGACTGTATATATTTTTATCTCTTACAATTTATAATTGTTTTGGGCGCTGCAATTTGTGATGGACATTTCTACACGTTTGCAGCCCTAAATTAAAGATGTCCAACCCCACATTCGATAAATGCACTCCGTCCTGCTGGTACAAACCATCAAAACTGCCCTCCAAGTCCACATGCCTATAAGAAAACCCATCCAAAAGAGTCAATAACTTCTCCAGCGCCCTAGTTAACCTCTTTCTGATCTTTTCCATAGCACAGCATTGTGGAGAGTGGAGCCACGCCAAACGGGGTACAATCTCTGAAAAAACTAAAATTGTATTAGGAGAGGTTAACTTAAATCTCTGCAGGTGATTTTTCATTTTAAACAGCAAGTCTAGAGTCCTTAATTTCCCCATATCATTTCTCCCCCTGGTGCACGATCAGAAAATCAGGAGGAGGCCGATTCTGGTACAATCTAGACAAAGTCAGGTACAACTGACCCCATTGCAGAACCCATATACCTTTCCATAATACTGTGAAAAAATCCTGGGGCAAAGAAAGATTCTCTGAGTACCTCCGTTGAGAAGCTCTCTTACATGCCCAAAGAATATATGAGTGTTCTATAATCCAGACACAGCATGCACCACCTGGGAAAAATCTATGAAAAAGATTAGGACGGACGTACACTTGGAAACACTTGGACTCCCACCTACCCAATGACCTGATGTCATCTTCCGACCCTCCTCTGCGAGCTGCTTCAGAGGCAGCCCCAATTCTAAATGAATGGGACATGAACTTAAAGTCTTGTAAACCCAGGGAAGCTAAACCTCTCTTAAAGACAAAATCAAATTGATATTTGGTCAAGGGCAGCCCATCCGCATGTATCAGTAAGTGGTCCAAGTGACCCAGACAAATACTACCGCCCTCATCAGCCGGAATGGAGAGCCAATGACCTCTACCCAATTGATCCATATTTGACCTTTTAAGAAATATTTTAAGAACCGATTCTTCTAGGAGGATTTGATCAATCCAGACGCCATTCCCACTGACCTTATTATACGGGATCAACTCGGAAATCCTGAAGACTCCAAAAAAGGTCAGTACAAAAGCTGTCCGAAACAACAAAGCCTCAAATTCAGAAAAACAAATAATCAGTGTTACCCTACATAATTGTGCTAACATTACTCTGGATATCGGACGTTTGGCATCTGGAACGTAATTTGTCCATGTATACCCTTTCAAGGCCTGCTTCACTGTGAAGAATTGTGTACAGGCCCGGAGCTTCAACAGCTTAAAAAAGAAAGAAAGCCCGGCCAGTGTTTTTGCTATATGAGCATATGAAAAACGCAACTCCATCAAGAAAGCTAAAAAAAAGCCAATATCATGACCTCTGAAGGATCATTAGGGGAAAGACCCCTATCCCTGGAGAAATCGACCCATTTTGCCCAAGAGGATGAGTAATCCGTCCAAGTACGGTGCACCAATGAGTTCCTGACTGCCTGAAGTGTCACCATCAAATCAAGGCCCAAAAGGTGCGCAGGGCATGCATGGCCCACTAGGTCCGCACCAAGAAGTAGCTGACGGAAAAGAGGGACCTACAAAGGAGAGAGTGAGTCAGCAAGAACATTCAATTTACCAGGAACAAAATTTGCCTTCAGCCAAATGTTGTATTTTAAGCACAGGAACACTAAGTGCCTCAACACCTGAACAACAAACAAAGATTTTGAAGACAGGCAGTTTACTGCGAATAAAACACCTTTGTTATCCGTGTGTAGCACGGCTTGTGGGCCCATTGAGAACTCTACAAGTCCACAGCCACCGCCACCGGAAAGAGCTCCAACAAAATAATGTTCCTAGTAGACTTCTTGAGCACCCAGGATTCTGGCCACCTACCACGACACCAATGCGTATACCAAATGGCAGAAAAGGCACATGACCCTGCAGCGTCCGTGAAAAGGTGAAAAGCATTGTCAGCATCCACAAACTCCTCCTGAAAAAATGGACCTGTGATTAAAAGATTCCAAAAATTTTGCCCATACTAACAAGTCGTTTTTTAGCGACTGTGTAAGGCGAATGCGCGAGTAAGGAGATTTCAAACTGGCCGTTGCCAAGTACAAACGCCTAGAAAAAATTCTCCCCATAGGCATAACTCTGCATGCGAAGGCTAAAAAACCCAGCGAGGATTGCATCTCCTTTAGCGTGATCTTTTTCCGCCTCAAGAAGGTCGCAATCATGGAAATGATCCTGTCCATTTTTGCGGAAGGTAGCCTAGTCTAAACTCCAACACAGACGTGTCAATAGTAATACCTAGCTATTCCAAAGTAACCAATGGAAAAACCGTCTTTTCGGCCGCACCAAAAAACTTTGCTACTTCAACAAAAATCTGCAATAGTTCTGCACACATGCTGGAATCTGGAGGGCCTACAGTAAGTATGTTCAGTCTGTTACTCTGTCTCTCAACCACAATAACAGCCTCAGTCTCCTCTGGCACACCTGGCAATAGTGTGAGTGCAAGGATTAATGAGAAACACACACGTTCTTATAAAACACAGAAATTGTCTTTACTGTAGTATTTCTGTAGAATAACCATTGGCAATATGTTCAAGGAATACAATAGAAGAACATTAACTGAAGTCATGAGCAATATAGCTCAATAGTACATTTAGGTTGCTTTCAGGGGATTCAGAACCTTAGAACAACCCCAATAGCAGTGCAAACCCTTTAATAACATTAAAGACACAAAAATGGAAATCTGTACCAGAGTAGAAGACTGACCCTCCCTATGTCAGATCCCTCTCTTCTGACTCCTGGCATCACAGGCCCAATAACAAATAATGTATTCAAATCAACAGTCAATATCTTAACTTTCTAAATAGGCTGCCCCACACACCCACTGCATATACAGAGCCCTGGATATATGAGTGTGAGGCTGTATGGTATTGGTAACTTCAGCCTCTTTGAAGTTAAATACGTTTTGGCATTTTCAGCTAGCCACTCTCATTGGTGCACTTAAATTCCTGGGTAGCAGACCCAAATAACATAACTGGCCTGGATCCTTAAGTGAAGAATGCAATATTTTCCTCAGCAGGGTGAAAGGCTAAATTACCTCTGTATACAGTGTCTTTCTACTTAAATGGCTTTGTATCTTGCAGGTACTGCAAGTGTCAGTAAGATGACTACCAGCAATGATGTCTGTATACAGGTTTCAATATAACTCCGTCTGTGCAGTGTCCTTGTTTCCTGCAAATGGGCAAGAGCCCCCTCACCCAATCCTGCAATTGATGAAGGTCCAAACGAACTTCCTGGGACAGGCACGCTTCCCTGGCAGTGACTGGTCACCTCACACTGGAACGCTTCTCTGTCGCTGCAGATGTGCCTCAACGTGCACCTGGGATCCTCTCTCTCTCAAGCTGGATGTCCCGACCGGTCCCAGAGGCCTAAGATTGCACAGTGGAAAAACCCAGGAGGCAGCACCCTTATCTAAGATCTTTTCTCTTCTCCCACGCTTTCACTGAACTCTCCCCAGACAATCAAGATGGAGTCTCTCTCCTCCTCTCTTCTAGAGCATGCATGGGATTGTAGGTCCATACTCCATACAAAGGGATGTCTGGTAAAGGAAATTCATCTTCCAGAATGCTTTACAGCTATTCTTGCAGCTGGTTAATGTCCCTCTGATTGGTTCCTGTAACTGTTAATTCTATTGACATTCTCCCTCATGCACAGAGAAACTCAGGAGAGCCACACTGTAATTTGATCTGTGTGCATGTGTCTGCACACAGAAACAAGACGGAGAGAAAAAAATCAAATCCATGCAGAGAGCTGGCAGGCACATTCTCCCTGCTAAGAGAGCATGTATACTCTCAGTGGCCACTTGGCAAAGCCTCAGAAATAGTATGCAGCAAAGGGGGCCCCCGCCGTGCTCTGTGTACCTGTCAAAGACTGTACTACTTTAGACAAAGAATTGCCCGTTGATGGGCTTCATTGCCCTTTGATGACGTCATTTATGAGGAAACATGTCGGGCGGTCCTATGCATTGACGAGCACACGTCCCACGTGATCTGACAAGCACGGGCTAATCTTTCTGAGCCAGCATTTCTTATTGTTACAAGCGCTTTTTTATCTTTTATCATGTGAGTAGCCATTTGGCATTTGTTTGTTTTATCCATTAAACGATAGTACTTCACTATTTGGAGCCTTTTTCTTCCTTCAACATGTTGATGTGATTCTATGAGTTATATTTGGAAATTGGAGCTGGTGGTGTCATCTATCCCCATAAGCTTGCAGAGGCTATCTGCCTGCCTTCTTTGTTTGCCTAGAGATAGGTAAACACTCATTTCTGGTAAGAGTTTCTACTATCTAGAGTGTGTGGTGACACCGGAAGTCAATTCAACCTCTGCACTTGGTGGAAGAATTCTATACTCTACTTTGATCATCCTGACCATCTTTTTTTGATCTATCGGATTAGTTGTGATCAATGCACTCTTTGGACTTTTGCACTTTATGAACTTTGCACGTTATGAAATTTATGAATGAATTTATTGAATAATTTTTACATATGTCACTTTTTCACCTTCAAGGTGATTCTATATCACTAGTTTTTGGATCTGCAGCATATTCATTTTCATTTCTCTTTCAGCATACGTCATTTATGTGGATTTATTTATAATTTGTGTTTTCTAATCTTATCACTACTACAAATAGGGTTGCGCAATTTATTTTTTGTTTAAAGAATTGATTAAATCGGAAAGCATAGAAACTGTAGGAAACTCACCAACAGACGCTTGTTCTTTCTGCTGAAGACTGGGACCAGCTGCCGCACTTGGTGTGGCTGCTGTTTCAGCCGTATTTCTCCCCTTTAGGTGTACAGGATATCCTAAAGGGACTGCCCAGAGCCTCCAGGCTCTTCATACTGTCTGTGCTCCATGGGCTCCAGCATCATGGCTGCCACAGGAGGAGTGGGAGGTGGCACCTCCTGCTGTGTCACCGCCCGTGCTTTCACCCTTCCTCTTCTGCTCCCGGCTCTTCCTCGTGTTGCGGGGGGGGGAGACCACCCTCCTCTTCTGGCCAACCACCGAGCTGGGACCTGCCTCCATGCTCTGTCCATGCTGCCCGGCTCCCGGCACCTGCGGCTTCACCACAGCGGATTTCTCAGTCCTTCTCTCCCTCTCCGGCGGCATGTCTCTCCTCCCGTAGTGACACCGGCTCCTCCACGGCTGGTACCTAAGGTTCCTGGAAAACAGGTAGGTCTTGCTGATGGGGTCCCCCATTTATCCCACTCCCTGCCTTATCTTCAGCTATACCAGCGTCCATGGACAGGCAGCGCTGAAGCCACACTGCTCCTCTGCTGCCTTCTGCCTTTTCCAGTAGCTGCCTCAGTATCAGATCCATGCTGGGTACCTTTTTTCTTGCTTGATGGTCCAAAGAGGACGAGAACTGGAACCAGCCACCCTTATGTACCTTCCTAACATCCCATAATAATCCTCATGTTATTGCCATTGGCTTTTACAGCTCACCTGGGGACACCTCCCTAATTCTTAAAGCAGCCATGCACCATAATGTACTTGTAAGGGGATAGCAGCCACATTCCCATGGAGGGGGGCCCAAAAGGTTGCACCCCCTTTAACAAGAGATTTAAAAAAAAAGATGAGCCTAAATAGTGTTTGTCCATTTCAGCAGTGAACAGCCCCAAGTCCCTAATAAGAAAAGAGTATACTGCATAATTACAGAATAGTAAAATTAATTACAAAATACTAATTAAAAATAGTAAAGTAAAATGCAAGTAATCCCATTATAGTAATTAGGGAAAACCCAGAAAGGAAAGAGTGTAACCTCCCCTATCACACTGGCTGCCAGATACAGCAGTGTCTGTAGGAAATTCCACATATTCAGTAGCCATTGTCTTCTCACAACCGCTAATCTGCAAAGATGTGGACAGGGGAGCTTCAATAGTTCTGGTCCACTTTGCAAAGAATCTCCAGATACTGTGGCCTGACCTGAATAGTGGAATCCTTTGCAAACTGGAATACAGATGTGTTTTTGCAACTATGGTACCAGTAATGCTACAAGAGATCCACATATAGTATATACTGGCCTGACCAGAATAGTGGGTGCATACTAAATAAACTGGGAAAACCTGGGTTTGGTGGCTAACTGGAAGAGACTGCAAGCATTTTCCATATTTGGCATGAATCTACCAGTAACTATTGATAGAGAGTATCTTCCAGTTCAAGAGGAAAAAATAGCAGGTAGGAAGACCATCCATTCTCCTGCGGATACCACATGTAACTAGGGTTGCCACATCATCCCTTTAATTCAGGACACATATGAATTACACAGATTCTGATGCTAATTTAATGCAGATAAAGCACCAAGTGAGTTTAATTACCACCTTAATCAGCCACAGCACCTGTGTAATTAATATGTGTCCTGGATTAGCGGGAGGATGTGACAACCCTACGTGTAATTGAGCAGGGGTGAGGGGGTTAGGCAGGTGAGGGAGGGTATTATAGCAGCAAGGGAGTTAAGCCTCGTACACATGGTTCGACGGTTGTATGCAAACGGTCATACGATTGCTCGTTTTACAATCATCCGACCGCTAGTATGCGCGATTAGAACAGCCGACTTGCGACGGTCGTACAACAGAAGTTGGATGAGCAGACTAGAAAACTTTGGTTGTATGACAAGCGTTCGTACAACTGTTGTACCGTGTGTACAGAGGTGTTGGTCCTGCAAAAACATGCATGCTCCGAGTCAGGAATGTCCAGAAAGGTCCGTTCGTGTGAACCTAGTTCCAATTTCACAATGCATATTCGTTCGTCTATCGGCAATTGAATTCAAATAGCAAAATGCAGCTCACATTAGCATCTTTTTCAATGGGATAATAATGGAGATGCATTGCTAGTGGTCCACATGTTCCGAACTTAATGAAAGACAGTTTTTCTGTAGTGATAGAAATATAATTGCCAGTATTATGAATCTCCTTAATTCTGTTGAACATTTCCCCAATATCATTATCTCGGAAATCTAATTACCAAATGTAAAGTATTATTTTTTCCTTGCTAATTGTTCTAACTTTTCTTTTTAATGTAACTTCCTACTTCAAACCTGTAATTTGACTCCAAAAACATAGGCAAGTATTGTTATTTTCATTATTCTTTATTTTCAAGAATAAAGAACATAAATTAAGTTATAAATGCATTATTGCTGCAAAATAAATATAACAGAATAAAGTGCTTGTACATCAGAAAAATGTGGTAAATAAAAAACAAAATCATAGAATAACAACAAAAAAATGAAACTAAAAGAACCCATCAATGGGGGTATTGCCCATAATCCCCAGGCCATGGCTGTTGGTGGGGGCCATGGGGACCATATTGCCTCTGGCCAGCATGCTGGTGTGGTGGTTGTGATGGGTGGATAGATGGTGTAGGTGGTGGAGGTGGAGGCACATTCTAGTGGAGCTCAGTATATTCTGTAATGAGCCCCCTCTCCCCCTTGAAGAGGACTTAAGTCATGAGCTCCTCTGCCCTGCTCCATTGGTAGGGAGTCATGGTCTTTAATTTTGCTGCTGATTAGGCCCCAAAAGTCTCCTCCTGGTCAAGATCCCTCTGGAGGATGGCTGTGGCCTGCCTAAAAATGTGGTTGGCTGTGGTCTTCGGGTTCCCATGAACTTTCTTGAGGGCCGTACCCCTTCCACTTTATCAGGAACTGAGTGGATCCACCCCTTCTCCTGCAGTCAAGGATGGCTTCCACTTCAAATTCCTCTTTGCCGTCCACAAGAATTGGTTCAGGCGGGGCCGAGTTCTGACCCGGGAAAGGGTCCTGTGTCACGGGTTTCAGTAAGGTGACGTGAAATACTGGGTGCACTCGCAGGGAAGGAGGAAGGTCCAACTCGTATGCTACCCTGTTGATCTTCCTTCTCACAGGGAAAGGACCAATGAACCTTGGACCTAACTTCCTAGACGGGCATGACAACATCAAGTTCTTGGTTGCCAACCACACTCGGTCACCCGGTTGCAGGAACAGTTCCCCATGTCTCCCCTTGTCGAACACCTTCTTGTTAGAATCCTGCGTTCGAGCTAGGGTTTCTTGTAACAGCTTACTATTCCTTGTCAGGAATTCTGCAGTCTTCTGTACCGCAGGTACCACAGTTTCCGGAACCAGGTTGGGTATAAATGTAGGGTGGTACCCCAAGTTCGCCCAGAACGGGGACTGCTTAGTGGCTGAATGCTCGGTGTTGTTATAGGCAAATTCAGCCATAGGTAGCAGCGAGACCCAGTCATCTTGGGCAAAGGAAGAGTAGTATTGTTCAAGGGTCTGGTTTGTCCTCTCGGTCTGACCATTTGTCTGAGGATGGTTAGCAAATGAAAATGCCAGTTCGATGTTTAGTGCAGAACACAATGCTTTCCAAACCCGGGAGGTGAGCTGCACCCCGGGATCTGAGACCATGTTGACAGGGAGCCCGTGCAGTCGGACCCCTTCCTGATGAATGCCCCAGCAGTCTCGGTTGCGGTGGGGGTGCCCTCCATTGGGATGAAGTGGGCCATTTTAGTGAGGCGTTCCACAATTACAAAGATGGTATTAAAGCCTTCTGACGGGGGTAATTCCACAATGAAGTCCAATGATATGTGCGACCATGGCCGCTCTGGAATGGAGAGCAGGTTCAGCAGACCCCATGCTTTGGCCCGGCTGGTCTTATGTTGGGCACAGACTGGACAAGCACTTCCGTCAGTCCTTGTCAGCGGTGGACCACCAAAAGGAGCGGGAGAGCAGCTCCGCAGTCTTGCGACTGCCAAAGTGCCCGGCCAGGTGATGGTCATGGCAAAGTTCCAACACAGTCAAACGTTGCGGCTCCGGGATGTAGAGTTTGCCTGGAACCACCAAAGTCCATCTTTTAGTGCCAGTCTAGGGTCAGGAGGCACAGTAGACCCGGCCAGGGATCGTTTGACCCGGGACAGCAGATCTTCCTGCATCAGCAAGAAGCTCCAGGAGGGGAGGATGGTATCCGGTGGCGTGGAGTCGCCGGGCTCATTGAACATCCTGGACATTCTTTGACCCAGGCCTGTAAATAATGTGCAGGTTAAAGCGAGAGAAGAATAGAGCCCATCGTGCCTGACATGGCTTCAGTCTTTTAGCTGTGCGCAGGTACTCTAGGTTTTTGTGGTCTGTGAAGACCATGACAGGGTGTAGAGCTCCTTCTAGCAGGTACCGCCATTCCTCCAGGGCGGACTTGATTGCCAGGAGTTCCTGGTCTCCCACATCATAATTTTTCTCAGGCGTGGTAAGTTTGTGAGAGAAAAAGGCAATGGGGTGTAGCGAGGCCTTTGGACCTCGTCACTGGGACAGGACTGCTCCCACTGCTGTCTCTGAAGCGTCCACCTCTAGGATGTAAGGCAGAGCGGAGTCTGGGTGCTTAAGAACAGGTGCTGTAGTAAACAGTCTTTTGAGTTTCAGAAAGGCCACTTGGGCCTCGGGGGTCCAGCGGAAGCAGAAACCCTGCTGAGTGAGTTGGGTGATAGGAGAGATCACTGCAGAAAATCCTCGAATGAACTTCCTATAGAAATTGGCAATGCCTACGAATCGTTGGACCCCTTTCCTGTCAAGGGGAGCTGGCCAGTCTATGATTACAGAGACCTTCTGAGGGTCCATGGTGACTCTGGTGACTGAAATGTCGAAGCCCAGGAATGAGATACTAGAACACTCGAAGGCACACTTTTCGGCCTTGGCATAGAGCCCATGCTGACGTAAGCATTGTAAGATGCACCTGACATGCCTGCGATGTTCTTCCAGAGAGGCCGAAAAAATGAGGATGTCATCGAGGTAAATGATGACGAACTGGCCCAGGTAGTCACAAAACACATCATTTACCAGGTGCTGAAATGTTGCTGGAGCATTGCAGAGCCCGAAGGGCATCACTAAATATTCATAGTGCCCAAACCATGTCCGGAAGGCGGTCTTCCATTCGTCACCCTCCCGGATGCAAATGAGATTATAGGCTCCACGCAGATCCAGCTTGGTAAACACAGCAGGAATTCCGAGTCTTTGAAACAGTTCAGGCACTAGTGGCAAAGGATACCGGTTTTTAACAGTAATTTTGGTAAGGTCTTGATAGTCTATGCAGGGTCTGAGAGTGTGGTCCTTCTTTTCCACAAAGAATATCCCAGCCCCTGCAGGTGAAGTAGAGGGCCGAATGAAACCTTTTTTAAGGTTGTCATCTAGGTAAGCTTTGAGGGCTTTCAGTTCCAACTCCGAGAGCGGGTAGATTCGGCCAAAAGGTACTTCTGCCCCTGGTAGCAGTTCTATAGGGCAATCGTAGTAGGACCTATGAGGCGAAAGTGTTTCTGCCCCCTTCTTACTGAACACATCCAAGAACTCATGGTAGACAGATGGAACAGCGAGATGGGTTTCCGGATCAGGATCAGAGTTCAGACTAAGCACTGCAGTGGGGAATTCTGGAGCTGGTGGCAGACAGTTGTGTCGGCAGTAATGGGATAGAAACTGTACTTCTCCAGTGGACCAGTCAACGGTGGGGCAGTGTGCCCGGAGCCATGGTAGGCCCAGAATGATTGGGAAGAGAGGGGATGCTATGGCGTCCAATGACAGGTGTTCCAGGTGGCCGCCCGTTGTCCGGGCAAGAAGAGGAACTGTCTCGTGGGTGACTGCTCCGGACTTAATGGAAGACCCATCAGCCAAGCGGATGGCCATCCGAAGGGCCTTAGGCTTGAGTGGGATCTGGTGCTGAGCTGCAAAGGCCAGGTCAATGAAGCAGCTAGAGGCTCTGGAGTCCAAGATAGCTGGGACCTGGATGTTCCCGTCAGGGAGCTGGAGATGCAGTGGCAGAACAAGGTGATTGGGTAGATCAGGCACAGATAGAAGTCCTCCGGAGGTAGCGTGAGACCTGTTTCCCGGCTTAACCGGACAGGACTTGACAAGGTGTCCGGCACCACCACAGTAGAGACAGAGACTGTGGGTCTGGCGTTTGTGTCTCTCTTGAGGGGAGAGGGAGGAACGTGGAGGTCCGGGTTGTGTCTGGGTGGGACGAACCAAACCTGCGGCTACTTCGGTTCTACGCTCCCGCAGGCGTCGGTCAACCTGGATGGCCAGGTTGATCAGGGCTTCCAGTGTCTGGGGGACACCCACACGGGCCAGCTCGTCTTTAAGCAGGTCCGAGAGCCCCAATCGGATCTGGTGATGGAGCGCAGCCTCGTTCCAAGAGGTATCTGCGCTCCAGCGCCGGAACTCGGGCACATAGTCTTCCACCATACATGGAGAGCCGCCTCGGCTGTGGCAACCTGATGGGAATCCTCGTACAGCCGAGCCATGGACTGAAAGAAAAGACCCAGGTTGGTGTCAGGAGCCTTTTGTTCCAGCAGTCGATGAGCCCATGCTTGTGGCGCATCCCAAAGTAGTGAGATGACCAGTCCCACTTTAGTAGTCTCTAGCGAGAAGGTGCGGGGTTGCAGAAGAAAATACAACTCGCATGTACTGCGGAAAGCCCGAAACTTCTGGCGGTCCCCCGTGAACCGCTCGGGCAAAGGTACCTCGGGCTCACTAGGTAGGGCCAGCGTGGTGTGAGCATCCAGCAGGCTGGCACTGGGAGAGGCTGACAAAGAGAGTTCCTGAATTTGGTTTTCCAACCGGGTGTATTCTTTATGTAAGTTCTTCACCGCTTGGGTGAGCCCGGTTAAGTGTATACTCAAATCCTCCATAGGAGAGGGCCACTGCACAGACTTGGACTGGCTGTCTGTTGCTGTCACGTACCTGGTGGTAGAGTCTGACTTATGCAGTAGGCAACCTCTCTTACAGCCCTGGTTCCAGAACCCCTGGTAGAGTAGACAGGGAGCGCTGGAGCACAGGGGAGCACAAGGGCTGTGTCACGTACCTGGTGGTGGAGTCTGTCTTGTGCAGGGAACAACCGCTCTTGCGCACCCGATTCGAGGACCCCTGGTAGTGGAGACAGAGGACCAAGAGTGCGGGATGGCACGAGGGCTGGAGGGTCACTGATGATGTAGCGAGGCTCCAGGAGGCGTGCAGGTAGAAGGATGGTCGTTCAGGCAGGGTCGGCAACAGGCAGGGTTAGAGTCCAAGCAAGGTTTGTTTAACGGGCGGGCAGCAGAGGTACAAGGGAGCAAACAATCGGATGGTCGTGGATAGCCGGGGTCGGTGCAGGTAGCAGAACAGCAGGTTAGGACAAGCCGGGTCAACAGGAAGCAGAGCAACACAGGAACGGGTATCAGGAGCTGAGGCTTACAGGTCAGGAACGCTGTAGAACGAGCAGCACTTGTCTCTGGATTCTCCAGGTTTAAACAGGCCCGTTTGGCGCCGTTTCCGGTGCGTGCGCGCGCACTGGCACGCACAGGAGCACTCAAACGCGCACGGGAGTGCGCGAACGCGCACATTTGTGCGCACCACCGCGGAAACACCAGGATTTGGCAGGGAACATTCCTTTTTCTAACAGGCTGGATTGGACACAGGAGATGGTAAGATGTTGTCCATTAGTCCGTGCTAGACTGAAGAATAGTGGTGCAGGCTGGGTCAATAACTTGCGGGCAAAGCAGTACAGGAGGAGCAGGTAATTGGGTGGTCAGGGGCAGGCAGGATCGTTAACAGGCAGGCAGGTAGAGGTACACAAGGACCAGACAGAAGAGTGGTCGTAGGCAAGCCGGGGGTCAGTGCAGGCAGAATTCAAGTAGAGAGTGGTCGTATGCAAGCCGGGGGTCAGTGCAGGCAGAGTTCAAGCAGATGCGGGTTCAGGCTATTGGCGCCATTAGCGCGCGCGGATGCACACGAACACGCACGGGGAGCCAGAAACGTCCAGGAAGTCCATTTTTCTAACACTCCCCTTCCCTCCCCCTTGTGCATATGATCCCCCTTAGTTGTCAGGATGAGAATAATCCTAGTCATCACAGATACTATGGCCATGTCTATTCAATTCATCCTTACCCAAGGCTACAGGCCAGCCCACTGTGGATAAATCCGCTAGCCACCCCTGGCATACCTTTTTGAATATATGTGGGCACCCTCTAGCTGCATATGTGGCCCTGTAGAAAGGTAAGGATTTGTTAACCAGGTTTTTCCAAAAGGATAGGGAGGGCACCTCAGGCTTTTTTCCAGTAAAGGGTGATTGCTTTCCTGGCGTAAAACAGTGTAATAGACAGGAAGGTCTGCTGTGCTCTTTTCGGGGGCAAGCCCTCCACCAGTCCAAGGATACATACCGGGATGGTGCTAGGCAATGGTACCTGCAACACCTCCTGTAGCGTCTGTAAGACCCCTTTCCAAAATTTCTGCACCGAAGTACAGTGCCAAAAGATATGGTCGAAATCAGCAGGTGTGGCTGTACAACGCCAACATTCTGCCGCTGAGGAGCCATAGATCTTCGCTAGCCGGGCAGGCATATAATAGATCCTGTGCACTATTTTAAATTGTATGAGCCGGTCTTTCACCGACATCAGGGCTTTAAAGGGAACTTCCCAAATGTCATCCCAGTCCTCCCCCTGAAAGTGTGGGATGTGTTGACTCCGGGTATCCCTAGATTTCACCAACGCTTTTGGTCTCACTGTAAATAGTTCCTTGTACATGGTAGACATTTGTAGGTAGGTTTGGTCATGCCCTCGTCACCCAACAAGACCTCCAACTCCGCTCCGATGAGCTGAGCTCCAAAGCCCCTGGGCCAAATTGAGAAAGGATGGCATTGCGTAATTGAAGGTATCTGAACAGATACCAGTTAGGCAGTTGAAATTTTGTCTTAAGTCTGTCAAAGGTGCACAACTTACCCCCTTCAACGATATCCTGCAGCAATTTAACACCTACCCTTGCCCCAAATCGCTGAATCCGGGATGCTGCCGAAGTGCTGCAGTTTAGCATTGAGCCACAGCGGAGTAGCTGGGGATAGTGGTCTGGGACCCAGGCTTACAATATCCTGTACCCTATTCCATGCTCGAATCGTCACCCTCATGATTCCTGTCAAGGGTGTTTGCCCCCGCATACCCCTGTCTACCAGGTTAGCCAGGCCCTCATATGATCCTAGAATCGCCGTCTCCAAGACATTGGCTGCATCTCCAGAGTCTCTCGTTAACCAGCGTCTCGCAAACACCATATGGCCTGCTAAGAAGTATCTATAGAGGTTTGGCAGAGCCAGGCCCCCTTGATCTGAGGGTTCCTGTAGAGTACGTAGGCTTATTCTAGGATGCAATCTGGGCTATAGAAAGGAGCTAAAGATGCTATTCACTCTCTTAAAATAGGACCTTGGTACCCATACCGGAGCATTTCTTCAAAAAATACAGGAATAAGGGAAGTATCTTCATTTTGAGAAGATTCACTCTTCCTATGAGGGACAACGGCAGCCTTGCCCAGGCCTCTAGTTTGCGTTTAACAATCGGGAAGAGAGGAAGCAGGTTCAGAGTCATGTAATCCCCAACCCTAGGGGATATTCTCACCCCAAGGTATGTGATGGTGGATGCCCAAATTATAGGGATGTCCGGGTCCGCAGACGCCCTGGTACCCTCATCTATCGGCAGAGCATTGGACTTGGTCCAGTTGACTTTGAGACCTGAAAATCATGCAAAATGTGTTATCATATCAACAACTGCCCTTAGGGATGCTCCAGGATCCTGCAAAAAAGCAACTTGTCGTCCGCGTAGAGGGCTGTACATTCACAAATTCCTCCGACCCTAAGTGCCCGAATCGCCCCGGATGTCCGCAGTGCTACGGCCAGAAGCTCAATCATCAAGGTAAACAGTGAGGGCGACAGCGGGCACCCCTGCCTGGTACCTCTGCCCACCGAAAAAACCGCCAACGTTGTGGTCCCAATGCGAAGCGCCGCCCTTGGGTCACTATAGAGCAGGGATATCCACATCAAAAACTTTGGCCCGAATCCCATCCCCTCCAACACTGCAGTCATGTAGGTCCAGTCTACAGAGTCGAATGCTTTCTCCATATCTAGAGAAAGCACCGCCCTACTGCCCTTCTCTTCGTGATCCACCTGAAGATGTGTGAACAGTCTCCTGAGGTTGGTGTCTGTAGACTTTCCCGGCATAAAACCGGTCTGGTCGATATCCACCAGGGAGGAAATTACCCGGGAAAGTTACAGTCAGTCAGGTTGAAAAAAGACACAAGTGCATCTAGTTCAACCACAAAAAAAAAAAAAATTATATATAACCAAACAATCCCATATACAATCCTTCACCCACAGTTGATCCAGAGGAAGGCAAAAACCCCAGCAAAGCATGATCCAATTTGCTATAACGGGGGAAAAAATTCTTTATATATTGATATGTTAGCCAACACCTTCATCAATATTTTTAGGTCTTGGTTGAGGAGGGCTATCGGTCTGTATGACGAGCACTCCAGGGGGTCCTTGCCCAGCTTGAGTAGTAGTATCTCATGGGCCTCCATCAAGGATGGTGGCAACACCCTGTGATCTAAACAGTATTGGTACAAAGATTTGAGCCTAGGAACCAGGGTAGTAAGATTGTGCCCGTACCAATCACTGGAGAACCAGTCAGGTCCCGGTGCCTTATGTGGGGGAAAACTCCTGATGGCTAATTCTATCTCCTCTTCAGTGAGGTCTATCTCTAAGCCCTCCCTCTCGGCTTCCTGTAAGGTGGGTATGGGTAAAGTACTCAGCAGTTGTTTCAGCTCTTCCAGAGGATAGGCTTGTATAGGAGCATACATTTGCTTATAGAAATGAACAAAGGTGTCCATGATGTCCGAGGGGTCCGTGACCAAGGCCCCCTGCCCGGACCAAACACACGGGTTGTTGGTCAGAGCCCTCGGCTCAGCTACAAGATTTGCCAGTAATTTGCCATTTTTGTCACCCCGGTCGAACAAGGCTTCAGCCTGTCTCGTGAGACAGGCCTGGGCCTGGTCCGAGTAGTGCAGAGCCAGCACTCTACGGGCCTCTAGAAGGTCTGTGTAAATCTGATCAGTATTAGAATTAGCATGTGCCTACTCACACTCCCTCTCTCGTGACTGCAAAGTCCGGGACACCTTTCTAAACTCCACCCGACCACTCTTGATCGCTGATATGTAATGCCCTCTCATACAGGCTTTGAAAGCATCCCACACCATTGGGATTTCCATTGTATCCTCATTTTCAACCCAGAACCTATCCAACTCCGGGCCCACCAGTTCCACCACTGTATCCACCTCCAACCAACCAGGATATAAGCGCCAGGCACCTCTCCCACCCCCATACGGGAGCCCAAATGTCACCGACAGGGGAGTGTGGTCAGAGAGTCCTCCCGATAGGTACTCCACCTTGGTTACTAGTTGAACGAGGTGGGAATTGGCAAAGACCAAATCAATTCTAGAGGAGGACCTGTGAGTCTTAGAGAGGTGCGAGTAGCTTTTAAGAGTCTGATTTTTCCATTGCCACAATTCCATCAAGGAAGCCAACTCGGCCCGTTCAGAGGATGGAGCACTAGAGGGATTTGAAGAGTCCAGCACCTGGTCCAAAATTTTGTTAAAATCACCTGCAACAAGCATTGGAAGGTGTACAAATGGTGCTAACTTGCCAAGTAGGTCATATAATAATTGTACCTGAAATGGAGGGGGCACATAAACATTAACTAGCATTAATTTGGTCGTACCAATATCAGCAATCACAACTAGAAACCTCCCCCCCCCGGATCAGAGATGACTTGTGGTATGGTACTAGTGACCGCCTTGCTAATCAAAATAGGGACCCCCTTGGCTTAGGTGTAGTAAGTAGCGTGGAACGCTTTTGATATCTAGGGGCAGTGCAAGGCTAGGACCCTACCACCATCCAGATTGGTCTCCTGCAAAAAAAATCACATGTGGTTTCAAGGGTTTCAAATATCTACACATACGAGCTCTCTTAAATTTATCATTCAACCCCTGAATGTTCCATGAGATTATATTAAGCACGGAGTCTGCCATTATTAGTAGGCAGTAAAAGCAGTTGAGGGGAAGAGCGCTTCCCCAGTCACATCCGTGGAAAAGACAGGGGACAGGAAGCACAACATCTGAGTATAGGACCGCTGCACAAGTCTGTAGAACAAGTCTTCCCCAATAAAAAAGAAAACAAAAGGGAAAACCAAGAAAACCCCCTCCCCCCGCTGCTCTGTGACCCAACATTCAACTGCACACACAGTTTTTTCTTCTCCCGAACAGGTTCCAACACAGAAAACGTGCCCCCAACGGTGTAAAGTATCTTGTAATCCTCCTGCAGGCTGTAGACAGCCGAGCCCATGAAGAAAGAAAGGGCTGTCAGTAAATATAATTCCCGCAATTACACTCTAACCCAAACATTTGGGAATTTGTCTAGCAGGTATGTAAAGAGGTTGAAAAGCTCCCTTAAGGAAAGTTTCAGCCAAGCAACTTACCTAAACGACATACAAATGCCATCCGTTCCCTTCAAAATAATTCTGCTTTAGTGATAAAACCAGCCAACAAGGGCGGGAATATAGTGGTTAAGAACCGGAAACAATACATAGTTATGTGCACTGATCTTTTGACTAACAAACAATGGTATAGACCCATAACAAGGTCAGTGGTAGACAACATTCATCAAAATTTTCGTCAATTGATCTTTGATGCTTATCGGCGTGGTATCATAAATAAGAATACTTGGTAATTCCTATATACAAAGGATCCTAGGATCCTGACGTTCTATGCGTTGCCAAAGATCCACAAGTCAATTACCTCCCCACCCGGAAGACCCATAATCTCCGGATGTGGAAGTGTAACAGAGAATGCAAGTAGATTGGTGGACGAATACCTGCAACCACATGTGATTTCTTTATTGTCGTATGTCAAAGACACTATTGACCTGCTTAGGGTAATAGAAGGAATACGTTTACCCAAAGACACATGGCTGGTAGCCATTGATATTGAAGGCTTATATAATGCAATACCACATACCCGTGGACTTGAAATCATTGCGAAAACACTTAAGGATCGTGGCCCTCAGGCAGCCGATTATAATCAGTTTGTGCTAAGTCTCTTAAAATGTATACTTACCTGTAATGTCTTTATGTTTGGATCCTCCCACTACCTCCAGGTGCAGGGCATAGCAATGGGCACTCGCTGTGCCCCCGCCTATGCCAACCTGTACCTGGGGGGGTGGGAGAAGGACCTTTTTGATGATGATTCCATATGCAGTCTTTTGAATCATGTCCTGACATGGTACCGGTACATAGACGACGTACTGTTGCTATGGACCGGTACCAGGGACAAACTTACTATGTTTATGAATCACATCTTGGAGAATAATTACAATCTCAAATTTACTATGAATTGTGATCAAAAGAGGACTACATTTCTCGATATTGAAATATATGTGGATACCAGTGGTTTAGTGGATTCTACGTTTTTCAGAAAACCCACTGCTGGAAACACAATCTTGCATGCAAGGAGCTCTCATCCTAACAAATTGGTAAACAGTATGCCGTCTAGTCAATATATGCGCTTAAAGCGAAATTGCAGTTCGGATGCAGACTTTCAGCAAGCGGCCTCCGAACTGTATGAGAGACTTCTCGAACGAGGCTATAGCCATAATTGCCTTAAAAGAGCTTATAATAAGGTGAGGAAGCAAGATAGACAGTCCCTTTTATTTTATGACAGATCCTGACAATGCTCTTCCGCGACTAGGGTAATCAGTAGATATTCAGCACAACATCAAGAAGTCACATACATCCTAAAAAAGTTTTGGCCGCTTTTAACATCAGATCCAACCGTATGTCAGTATATTAAACCATACCCCCAGGTTACCTACAAGCGCGCTACTTCGCTTAGGGATTGGTTGGTTAAAAGTCATTTATGCAGTGATAAAAACTTGTCTAATTCCAATCCCATAGGCACCTATGCCTGTGGTAAATGCAAGTTTTGCCCATTTTTTTTTCCCCTTTTAAAATGTTTTTATTTAGTTATAAAGTAATAACATAGGTAGTTTACATAGGCAATTCAGTAGTGAATGTTCAATACAGTTTGTACCTTAATAACTGGTAACAACCGGCACATGAAAGATAACATGAAAGGTAACATAAACATTAAAGAATAAGAAACAACCTCATTGGTCTTGCTGGTGGTATGCTATTCAGGTGTTGTGAGCCGTGTGCCAATGAGTGTCTTGGTAGTTATAAACAGAGGGTTCCTTAGGAATATTCGGGTTTGAGCGATTTCTCAAAAATGAGTAGTGTTTATATAAGCAACTCTTGACATACTGTCTATGGCTCATTAGGTGTTATCTCAGTCGTTTTGGATCTAAGGGTATTGTATGTGGGGGTAGAGTCCCGAATGCGAAGGGTAAGCTGTTTTTAGTTAAGGGTGTTTACAGCATGGTGTCTAAGGATATCATCCTCAGACAGTGTTCCTTTCAGAGCGGTTGTATTAACGATATATCGTGATGGGGGTATTCTTGAGGGAGGGTAGGATCGGTGGGGGTGGGGGGGTTGGGAGGGGTATGGTGGGCGTGGGGGAGGGGGGGGAAGGGGAGAGGGGGATGGAAGTGGGGAGTGGAAAGATAGAAAAAGAAGATAAAGGCTGTAAGAGGTGTGGAAGAGTGAAGGGGAGGCTCCACAGGTCCCCCTCAGCACCCCCGTCCACGAGTCCGATCTGTTGGGGTCTGAGTTGGGCGTTGACAGGGGTTTGGAGAGAAAGTCAGTTCCTTTCAGTGACATAATGATTGTAGTCATATTTGGGTGGGGGTTGGAGTTAAGGTGTTACTTTATGTAGTGATGTCTGGTGGAGAGTTTTGCATCGCAGTTTGTGGTGTGTCAATTTGTTGTGGGTTATGGTTTACTATGTTGAGATATTCCTGGGTAGATTTGAAATGAATCCAGCATGCCCAGGTTTGGGAAAATTTTGAGGGGGTTTCCTTGGCGATATGTATAAGTTCTTCCATCTCTGCAATTTTGTTTATTCTCTTGTACCATTCTGCCAATGTAGGGGGAGAAGCTGAGTTCCAATGTATGGGGATGCAGAGTTTGGCTGCATTTATCATGTGGATGGCAATGGATTTGCGGTATGTTTGTCTTGGTATGGTCGTGTGGTGTAGCAAGAATTGGGCTGGCGATGGGTTTAGTGAGTATGTAGAAACTCTGTTGGTGATGTCCCGTACTTGAGACCAAAAATGTTGGAGACGCGGGCAACTCCACCAGATGTGTAAAAGAGTGCCCTTAGCATCTGAGCATCTCCAGCATGTTTCCGGTACAGTATTGTAATATTTGTGTAGTATTTGTGGGGTTCTATACCATCTAAGTGCGAGTTTATAATTGTTCTCTTGTGTTGCGACGTTCAGTGAGCCCTTGTGAGTTAGTGAGAACATTTTTTCCCATTGATCGTCAGAAATGTCTTCCTGTAGGTCTTTTTCCCATTGGGAGCATGTCTTTCCTGAGCTGGGGGGAATATCTAGGAAGAAAAGATTGTGGATAGTGCCTTCTGTAAAGACTGCTAGTTACCCTTTTT
>BLSH010292369.1:76931-93821 GCA_018402905.1 Glandirana rugosa | reverse complement strand
AAAGAAAATTGAAACAAGTATCAAATTCTTATAAAAAAATGATATATGTTTTCTTTAAGTGATTCTCATTAATCAATATAAACCATTCTAGATTTATAATCCTTTCAATGTTTACCCATTTTATTTTTACCCAATTCTTTGAACTCAAATTACCTTAAGAATAACAATATAACTTTCCCCAGATGGTATTTGACATTCCTGATACCTTAGCTTTAACTACTGAAATAAATTACTAATCATACTCATTAGAAATATTATTCAAGACATTATTTCTATTTAAGAATTTAGCAAAGGCCTAGCCTGTTTTGTAACCATACTTCTGAATTCCTATGATCACCTTCAATCTTTACCTTTTTCTTGAATCATCTTATCCTATTTAGATTTAATAATATTTAAGTATTAAAAATGATAAGAAGCATAACATTTTTAATAAATGCCTAAAATTGCATATATGTCCTTATTATTAAAACTATTGTTTGATTCCATGGTTTGACATCCAACCCCAATGGAATATGACATAAGTTCATAACAATTTTAACTTTGGTAAAACAATATTATCTATTACTAGAATTCAATTATTATAAATTAAATAATTAAATAAATTATATAAATAAATTAACTAAAAAAACATACTTGTATCCACCTTTAGCTGGTAAAGAAACTCATATAATCAATCTATATAGATTGCCAAATTCATGAGTAATATATTTTTTATAATATATTATATATTCACTTATTTAATTCTTATGAATTGTTTTATAAACAAATAAAACAAAATTCAGAAGTTTGATGACAAAAGTGCTCTAAAATGAGTATTTCAGAATTTCTCTCATTAGCTTAAAAAAATCAATCTGGTATCTGGATATGCAAAACGAATATCTACATTTAAAAATAACTCTATTCACTATTTTGTTTACAATATTATTATTTTTATCTTCTTAATCCCCCTCGTTATCCTGTGACTACATTAAATCTTATAAAATAATTTAATCAAATTCTTGTGTTTTTTTTTCTCTATATTCTTATTTCTAAAAGAAATTTGATCATATTGAAATACGATTATTTTTAAAAATAACATCTATCATACAGTGTGAGTGATTGTCACCCTGTCAACCAAATACTCAAATTCAAACGCATGTTCAGTAATTTTATAAATTCCACTGTGCCAATATATGGCGCCTTATATACAAGCACAGGAAACCTTTCCAACAAGTGTACACTTAAAATTTGGAAAATATCTAATTACTCAAATGTGACCCTGTCTCTCACATTGTATTAGTTTAACCCAAAAATATTTATTCCCTACTTATACCGACAAACCCTTTTTAACATTCAATTGTCACTTTTGGCCAAGCTTGTGAATTAACACCTGTTTTCCCTTTAAAAACACCCTCCGTGTAACATAAGATGTCTTAAAAACAAATGGTGTAAAACTTCACAGCAATGGACAATATACTAACATTTGTAACAGAACTAGCTTTTATAAAGTTCCCTTGTCTCTCACTTACATATGTAAAATATTTGAGAGAGAAAGATCTTTATATTAGTCAAAAATACCAAATTTATAAATACTTTCTTTTAGATATTCAAATTATTGTATACAAAGCCTCTCATTTCATTAAATATATTTGACCTTTATCCTCTATAAGCTTTAGTAATTCATTAAAATTTTCCCTAACAGATGCTTGTCTGAAAAATATTAATGAATTCTCTAGAAAATGTATTAAGAAAAATATTCTTAAAACAATTGCATTAGTAAACAATAATTTAAATATATATTTGTATCTCTTGGGACTCTTTTCCACATCTCTGAAGGTTAACACAAAAATGTGTTGTACTGTACTCCAAACTATTTTAAGATGAGTAGCTAATTAGTATGTAACTGCATCTAGGCTTCTTCTTACAAGCTGGTAGTACTGTCACAAAGAGTGATATGTTACAATTGGTCTGTTCATTGTAAGACTTAGTTACCACACATTGTACAATTATTGTACAATCAGTAACAATCTCGTTTCTATCTTTTTTTTAACATTTTTAACTTTTTTTATCAGATTTTGATTGTACACCTGCTAAAAATCATGTACACTGCTGTTCAATATGACTTTTCTTATTATAGCAAAGACAATTGATTAATTAAGAGAACAATCTCGTGAAACTCACAGATTGGGTCCTGCCCATAAACTGTGATTGGCCAATACCCCGAGAAAATTCTTTCCCAATCATTGTCTTTACCTTTAATTCAATTACCAAATTCAAATTTTAAATTTTTCATAAAAATTGTTAAGCCATTAACTATTTCCTGCAACCATATCATGTTCTTTTCCATCATGTAGTTTACATATAGTTCTTATTCCAACTAAATACATTGATTTTTCTTAAACTTTTTTCTGCCCCTTTTGTATGTTGACTGTAAGGCTTTACATATTCATAACTATAATTTACATGCAGCATTAAACTTAGTTATTTCTGTATTAAACAACTTATTCTCATACTAGCTTGTTCAATTAAACTACTGCATGTCTATATAGCATATTTTGATGGTATCATTTCTCCCGATATTATAGGGACTCTTTTTTTACTCCTGAGCTTAAGCCATTATCTTGCTTAAAACAAACACTCACCTTTGTTTAGAATGATAGTTCTTATGCGCGCTTAAAAAAACAAGAGACGAGCAGTCCATTTGTCTTGAGATGTTACATTTTGTCTTCTGTTGTTCTGTTGACTTTTCTGTCGTTCCGTTGTTTGTTCTTTCGTTCCATGTGTGTGTATTTTTTTCTTCTTTGAAGCTTTTTCCTGTTCTTATTTTGAAATACCTGTTGACTTCCATCTGTTTGGTTTCCTTGAAGAAAAGTGTCTGATATCTTTTGTCCTGAGCGTCCGTCCCTATTTTTTTTCAGTGTCTGATTTCCAAACTTGCCATCGTTCCAAAGGGAATATCAGCCAAATATTCCTTCAATGGTGGCTTTTTAATAATAACGTGGAGATGTCACATTTTTTTCCTCAGACTATCCAAGCCTGATATCCCGTGAAACCATTCACGTACCTTATCAATCAGTATCCCTGATTGTGTCCTGTGACCTTGGCAGAATCCTCCACGCCGTAACATTACGCTTCAAACCGGAAATCTTTTATCTTTAAAAATAGGGGGACACTGTCCAAACCGTGATGTTTTTTTTTTCTTCTGCTTGCTAAAACATACAAGCTATTGACAGGTGAGAAAACAGACATAAAAACTCACTTTTTGTAGCAAGATCGTAAACAGGCGTCAAGATTAAACAATCTATGTGCGTGTCCGCATTCTTCCACCATGATGTTGAAAATCCTTTCTCAGCTTTCATCGAAGAACTTGCATGGACGACATCATTAGAAAATCTTTTTGGTTTATTCTTCATAACATAACATAACATAACATCAGACAAACTTGCGTAGCAACATAATTGAAATCTATGATGAGATATGGTATGGCTTCAGATGTCAGTCAGGAGGAGGAAGAGTTCTGACAGGTGTTCACGTCACGTCTCCGAGAATGTAGGCTTTCATAACCTCCATCTTTCTTCCCTTCCCTTCCTAGCTAACTTCACAAAGTCACAAATTCTTATACTGTTTGTAAACCTTAGGTCAGCTCTTTTCAAAGTAACCTATACCTACTTATATGGCTTTAGAATATAGAAAGATCACACATGACCCCTCCTTACTTCACATGAGGTTTGAAATAGAATTGCGCATACAACACTTTGTTTCTCTGTCCAAAAGCACATTGAAATAACATTCACAAATATAACTAACATATTACATTATATGTCATACATTCAATATATTTCAGAGCCCAATATTATTCAAAATAATATTATAAATTAATAATTTCCAACACCACCCACCTCCATATACTCCCCACCCCTCTCATGTACATACCACCCACCTCCATACACTCTGCACCCCTCTCATGTACATACTACCCACCTCCATACACTCTGCACCCCTCTCATGTACATACTACCCACCTCCATACACTCCCCACCCCTCCCTTGTACATATTACCCACCTCTATACACTCTGCGCCCCTTTCATGTACATACCACCCACCACCATACACTCTGCACCCCTATCATGTACATACTACCCACCTCCATACACTCTGCACCCCTCTCATGTACATGCCACCCACCTTCATACACTCCCCACCCCTCTCATGTGCATACTACCCACCTCCATACACTCCCCACCCCTCTCATGTACATACCACCCACCTCAATACTCAATACACTCCACACCCCTCTCATGTACACACTACCCACTGTCATACACCCCGCATCCCTCTCATGTACATACTATGCGGCGTCATACCCCCCACTTTCCTCTCCTACACATGTTTTGTTTACCATCATCGTACAGTGCCATTATATTAGCATAATGGGCAAAGTAATGCACTGGGGCCCCCACTAGGGAGATGGTTACCTGTGGCATACACAGTGCACCACAGAAAACAATGAGTGTGGCTAAAGTATGCTACATATTTTGCATGGCTTTTTAGTGTGATTAGAAATTAGTCTGATTTTATTATTTAACCACATCAGTACCGGGCACGAAAACCCCCTTCCTGTCCAGGCCATTTTTCAGCTTTCAGTGCTATCACACTTTGAACGACAATTACTCAGTCATGCAACATTGTACCCATATGAAATTTGCGTCATTTTTTTCCACACAAATAGAGCTTTCTTTTGGTGGTATTTAAACACTAGGGTTTTTTTTATTTTTTGTGCTATAAATAAAAAAAGATTGACAATTTTTTGAAAAAATGCCTTTTTCTTTGTTTCTGTCATAAAATTTTGCAAATTAGTAATTTTTCTTTGTAAATTTTGGCCAAAATTTATACTGCTACCTATCTTTGGTAAAAATAACCCAAATAAGTGTATATTATAGAGTCTACAAGCTATGGTGCCAATCATTGAAAATTGATCACACCTGATATACTGACGGCCTATCTCATTTCTTGAGACCCTAACAAGCCAGGAAAGTACAAATACCCCCCAAATGACCCCTTTTTGGAAAGTAGGCATTCCAAGGTATTTAGTAAGAGGCATGGTGAATTTTTTGAAGTTGTAATTTTTTCCCACAATTTTTTGCAAAATGAAGATTTTTTTTTCTTTTGTTTTTTTTCCCACAAAATTGTCATTGTAACAGGTTATTTCTCACACCCAGCATATGCATACCACAAATTACACCCCAAAACACATTCTGCTACTCCTCCTGAGTATGGAGATACCACATTTCTGAGACTTTTTCACAGCCTGGCCACATGCAGAGGCTCAACATGCAGGGAGTGCCGTCAGGTATTCTAGGGACATAAATTACACATCTAATGTCATGACGACCTATCACATTTTTGAAGGCCCTGGAGCACCAGGACAATGGAATTGCCCACAAAATGACCCCATTCTGGAAAGCAAACACCCCAACGTATAATCTATGAGGCATACTGAGTCTTTTGAACAGCTCATTTTTTTCCAGTAGTTTTTGGAAAATGTGGGAAAAAAATGAAAACGCTTTTTTTTTACACAAAGTTATCCATTTATATGATATTTCCAACACATAGCATGTACATAGCAAAAATGACACCCCAAAATACATTCTACTACTCCCCACGAGTAAGGCGATACCACATGTGTAAGACTTTTACACAGTCTGGCCACATACAGAGGCCTAACATTGAACTAGCACCTTCAGGCGTTCTACGAGTACAAATACAAATTACACATCTTATTTCTCAACCACCTACCTATTACTCTTTTGCAGGTCCTGGAGCACCAGGACAATGGAATTGCCCACGAAATGACCCCATTTTGGAAAGCAAACACCCCAACGTATAATCTATGGGGCATAATGAGTCGTTTGAACATGTCATTTTTTTCCAGTAGTTTTTGGAAAATGTGGGGAAAAAATGAAAAACGCTTTTATTTTTACACAAAGTTGTCCATTTATAAGATATTTCCAACACATTTTTTACACAGGACTTTTACAGGTGATGTTTACTCATGGGTGTGACGGTCACTGACAGGTGACTGCCGATTATCACCGATGGGTGACTGGTGGTGGTCACTGATGGGTGACGGGTGTCTGGCGGTGGTCACTGATGGGTGACGGGTGTCTGGCGATAGTCACTGATGGGTGATGGGTGTCTAGCGGTAGTCACTGATGGGTGATGGGTGTCTGGCGGTAGTCACTGATGGGTGACGGGTGCCTTGCGGTGGTCACTGATGGGTGCCTTGCGGTGGTCACTGATGGGTGACGGGTGTCTGGCGGTGGTCACTGATGGGGACGGGTGTCTGGCAGTAGTCACTGATGGATGGTGGGTGACTGGCGGTGGTCACTAATAGGCGATGGGTGACTGGCGGTGGTCCCTGATGGGTGACGGCTGTCTGGTGGTGGTCACTGATGGGTGACTGGTGGTGGTCACTGATGGGTGACGAGTGACTGGTGGTGGTCACTGATGGGTGCCGGGTGTCTGGTGGTGGTCAATGATGGGTGTCTGGTGGTCACTGATGGGTGACGGGTGAAGGTCACTGATGGGTGACGGTGATGGGTGACTGGAGGTGGTCACTGATGGGTGCCGGGTGTCTGTTGGTGGTCACTGATAGGTGTCTGGTGGAGGTCACTGCTGGGTGACAGGTGACTGGTGGTGGTCACTGATGGGTGCCGCTTGTCTGGCGATGGTCACTGATGAGTGACGGGTGCCTGGCGGTGGTCGCTGATGGGTGGCTGGTGTCTGGCGGTGATCACCAATGTGTGATGGGTGACTGGCGGTGGTCACAGATGCGTGATGGGTGACAGGTGACTGGCGGTGGTCACTGATGAGTGACGGGTGACTGGTGGTGGTCACTGGGTGACTGGTGGTGGTCACTTATGGTGAACGGGTGACTGGCAGTGGTCACTTATGGGTGACGGGGGACTGGCGGTGGTCACTGATGGGTGACTGGCGGTGGTCACTGATGGGTGATGGGTGACTGGCGGTGGTCACTGATGGGTGACTGGCGATGGTTACTGATGGGTGACTGGCGATGGTCACTGATGGGTGAGGGGTGACAGGCCACGGGTGACTGGCGGTGGTTACTGATGGGTGACGGCCATGGTCAGTGATGAGTGACAGGCGGCAGGCTACGTCAGTGTTGGGTGACAGGCCACTGATGTGCTGGCTGACACACCACGGTAACTGATGGGTGACGGGTGACACGCCACGGTCACTGATGGGTGTTGGGTGACAAGCCATGGTTGCTGATGGGTGACGGGTGACATTCCACGGTCACTGACGGATGACACGCCATGGTCAGTGATGGGTGACATGCCACGGTCAGTGATGGGTGACACGCCACGGTCAGTGATGGGTGACGGGTGACACGCCACGGTCAGTGATGGGTGACACGCCACGGTCAGTGATGGGTGACACTCCACGGTCAGTGATGGGTGAAGGGTGACACTCCACGGTCAGTGATGGGTGACGGGTGACACGCCATGGTCAGTGATGGGTGACGGGTGACACGCCACGGTCAGTGATGGGTGACATGCCACGGTCAATGACAGGTGACGGGTGACCCACCACGGTCAATGACGGGTGACAGGCCACGGTCACTGACGGGTGACAGGCCACGGTCACTGATGGGTGACGGGGGACAGGGGCTCTTTATGATGACAGGTGCACTTTATGATGACAGATGCACTTTATGGGGGGTATATGGGGTGACTGTTGGGGTGATAGGTGCATTGGGGGGCAGGGGGGGAAGTGTCAGTGTGATTTTACTGTACAGAGCGGTAATTCACTGATCCCAGCTCTTCTCTCCTCACACTGGACACTGTGTGAGGAGAGAAGAGCTGGTAACAGTGAGTTACCGCTCTGTTTACATTGGATGTGATCGGCTGTGAAGTAGATCACAGCCGATCACAAGGGAGAGAAGAGGAGGGAAGCCGCCAGCACTGTGGGGGGGGGGCACACTGTTGTTTTTTACCGCTTGAATTATTTTTCCCATTATGGGCGTGAGTAGGGCCTCATGGCTAAGTTTTGCCTAAGGCCTCACAAAGCATAGAGCCGCCTCTGAGGCAGACTGTACAGTATAACTTTTGGGCAGCTCACAAAGTGAGCGCAACAGCAGGGAGTTGATCTATGTAAGACAATATTGGGTAGATGTTTTAAAACTGGTGAGTGCAGAAGGACAATAAGGGCTACTGTGCAGGCACCAGGATTTGGATAGTGTTATCTCTACTTCAGAACCTTAGTGCATAACACAGGTGCTAGTCCTGCATAATGCCTGTACAAAAGTGGTGCCAGCTTTCTTGGGGAAAAAGAAGATGAGGGCACTGTAGGAAAACCAGAGTTAGACTTACCGGTAACTCTAGGAGTCTTCCAGGACAGCCTCTGAGACATATGACTCCTCCCTCCGGGACAGGGAACACCAATACCCCAGATGTCAAAAGGCGGTCCTCCAGGCCTCCTCCCTCAGTCCCTACAAGAACTGCTAGAAGGCACTGAAAGACACAACATACTTGCATAACATTAGTACACAATACCTGTACCAAACACAAGCTCTGGGTGGGAAACCAGGCTGTCCTGGAAGACTCCTAGAAAAAGAGTTTTCTCCTTTCGTCTTCCAGGACAGCCTCTGAGATGATAAGCAAGAAACTTACACTGTTAGGGTGGGCCCATCGTCTGTAGGACCTTCAGACCAAACGCCTGTTCTTTTTCTGTAAACAGGTCTAGGCGGTAATGTTTAGCAAACGTGGAGTAGCTAGATCATGTTGCTGCTTTACACATGTCCTCCAGAGTGGCACCGGCCCTCTCAGCCCACGTAGCTGACATGGCCCTAGTTGAGTGCACCCTGGCTAGGGGCGCCTGCTTCCCTGTCAACTTGTATGCCTCCATAATTGTCGTCTTAATCCACCTAGCAATGGAGGATTTGGACGCTTCACACCCCTTACGTGCCCTGAGAAATATATAAATAAAGACTCAGACTTTCTAAAGTCCCTACTAATCTCTAGATACCTTAGCAGGGACCTTCTTACCTCTAATAAATTAAGCCTTTCTTCCCCATTACCTTCTGTGGAAGAAAAAAATGTTGGCAGGACAATGTCCTGTGCTCTATGAAAAGGGGTAGACACCTTCGGGAGGAACCCTGGGTTGGTTTTCAGCACCACCGGGTCCTAAAAGATTTGCAAAAAAGGCTTCCGCACTGAGAGAGCTTGTAACTCGCTCACCCTTCTGGCTGAGATGATGGTCACCAAATAAAGGGACTTTCTGTTAGTGTCTTTAGGATCAGAGAAAGATCCCAGGCCGGGCAGGCCTGATCCTTTACTGGACTGGATCTGGTGAGGGACTTAAAAAAACTTCTAACAAACCGATCTTGCTGAAGTGAGATCTGCAGGAATACACTCAAGGCAGTCGCCTGTACCTTTGATGTGCTGATGGAAAGGCCCAATTCAACTCCTGCCTGGAAAAAATCCAGGATCTGTGGGATGCCTGGCTGTTCATGCCCCTCTTCCGCTAACCAGGCATTAAAACACCTCCAAACCTTGTTATAAATGGCCCTGGTCACTGGTGTTTGACAACCTAGTAGAGTACATACTACCCTAGAAGCCCTGATTCCTCAAAGCTGTTCCTCAGATACCAGGCCGTTAACCTGAGGATCTCCCCCTGAGGGTGGTGTACCGGCCCTTGGGAGATAGATCAGGTCCAGTCTCACCAGGAGAGTCATTGGTGGTCCTACGGCTAGCTTCTTTATACTGGCAAACCAAGATCTTCTCGGCCAGAAGGGTGCTATTAAAGTTAGATCCGTCTTTTCTTTCAAGAACTTTTCTATTACTGCCACTACTAGTCTCACTGGAGGAAAGGCATAACAGAGGCTGTAATCTCATGCACTGGCTAAGGCATCTATCCCTCTGGCTTGATCTTGAGGGCACAGGGAATAGAATTGGGCAACCTTTTTTGTTTTCCTCTAAGGCAAAGAGATCTACCTCTGGACGTCACCACCTTCGGACTAGTTCCTTAAATACTTCCCCTTTGAGGGACTATTCATCCTGCTTTACCTGTTGACAACTTAGAAAATCCGCTAGGGAGTTTTGAGCCCCTTTCAGATGTAGTGCCACCGGTGAAGCCAGGTTCCGCTCGGCCCAGACGAAGAGCTCGCCCTCTATTTGCTGAAGAGCAGGGCTTCTCGTCCTTCCCTGCTTGTTCACATATGCGACAGCCACCGCATTGTCTGTTCGAACCTGAAGATGCTGCCCTTTTACCTGCGTCTGGAAGGCTTGTAGGGCTCTCTGAATTGCCAAAAGTTCCCTCTGGTTTGAGGATCTTTTGGCTTCCTGAGGGGACCAAGATCCCTATGCCAAACCTCCTTCCAAATGGGCTCCCTACCCTAAGGAGCTGGCATCCGTCATCACTATCCGAGCTGCTGGTCTGGACCACCACAGAGCCCTGTCCAGATTGTGCTTGGTTCTCCACCACCACAGAGACCTCCTGACCTTGGTTGCTAAGTTCTGTTGACTGCCATCCCAACAGGCTAATAGGTGGTTCTGCAGCGGACGCTGATGACACCTCGCCCAGGGGACCGCTGGAAAGCAGGGAGTCATCAGACCTATCACTCTCATGACTTCCCTGATTCGGGCTTCCCGACTGATCTGCAGCTGTGTCACTGCCAGACCCACTTTCTTGATCTTTTCTGGTGGGAGAAATATTCTCCCCTCTGTGGATGAAATTCTGTTCCCGAGATAATACACCTCTTGGGTAGGAACAAGTTGAGACTTGTCCCTATTGATCAGCCACCCAAGGGATTGTAGGAAGTCCTGTGCTACCTCCAAGTCCTTCTCCAACTGCTGTGCCGAGTTGGTCACAAACAGGAGATCGTCCAAGTAAGGAGTTACTGTTATGGCCCGGATGCACAGTGGGGCTAGGGCCTCTGCCAGCACCTTCGTAAAGCTCCTCAGCGAGGCCGCTAGCCCAAATGGAAGTGCTTGGAACTGAAAATGGAACAATTCTGCATCTATCCTGACTGCCAGTCTGAGATACTTCTGATAATCCCGATGAATGGGGATATGGACATATGCATCCCTTAGGTCTACTATTGCCATGTAACATTCTGGAAACAGGAGATCTGATAACGTAAAAATTGACTCCATTCTGAATCTTTTGTACCTCAAAGATCTGTTCAGGGTGCGGAGGTTGAGAATCAACCTGTACTTGCCTGAGGGTACACACCCTGTCTGCATTCCCCTTGCGGCACCCTCCTGAGGACCTTCTGGTCCACCAGGTCGCCTAACAGCAGACAAAGGGCTCTGGCTTTCTCCCGATCCCTAGGTAGATGGATGACCAGAAACCTGGGGGGGAGGTGATCTGATTTGAACTCCAACTTGTGACAGGCGTCACTTGGATTTTGGGGTGGTTTAAAGAGGATTGAATAAGATTCCTCCTCTTCCACGCCCTTTGTGATCCGACCAATGTTTCTATGGGTGACCCTCTTTAACTTGTTGGACCTGATTCCCGAAACCTCAAAAAAGACGTTTGCCTTCCTGCTTTTTCTTCTTTTCTGGGAAAGCTGCTTTCTTGTGTCCGCTCGACTGCCTCTTGCAATCCTGGCCCAAAGAGGTAATCTCCCGAAAACGGTAGGCCGCAGAGCTTAAGTTTAGAGGCCGTATCGCCTGACCAAGCCTTTAACCATACGGCTCTCCTAGCCGCATTCACCAATACTGTTGACCTAGCCGCCAGCTTCACCGATTCTGCTGACGCATCCGCCAGAAACCCCACTGCTTTAAACATAAGTGGAAAAGATTTAAGCAGCTGCTGCCTAGACGTACCTGTGGAGATATGCGTCTGTAGTTTTGTCAGCCAGCAGTCTAGATATCTGGCGACACAAGTGGCAGCCAAGGCTGGCTTAAGACCAATCGCAGAGGCATCCAAGGTTTCGGGATTTTGTTCTGGGGGGGGGGGGAGACTGCATCTTTATCCAAGGGGAATATACATTTGAGATTGCCTGAAAAGAAAGGTCTCCTTTCAGGGTGCTCCCACTCCAGCAAGCTGGACTCTACTACAGAATTGTGCACAGGGAATACCCTGGCTTTCTGCGCACTGGACCCTAGATACATGCGGTCGTGCTTAAAAAGCTGTACCATTTCTTTTTGGATTTCAAGGTTGTCATAAATCGCCTTTAATAAATCCCCCACATCGTCCAGCGATAAATTGTATCTGAACCCCCTGGCGGATTCATCCTCATCCTCTGGCTCTGACTCTGAGTCAGCCTGAGACCTCTCTTCACAGTCATCCTGACTAGGCATGCTGGCTGCTCTTGGTAGGGGTGCCGAGGAACCCTGTGCCCTATTCAACATACCCTTGAAGGACTGAAAAGTGAAAGTTATTTCCTCTTTCACAGACGACAAGATATTGTGACACGCCGCTAACGTGTCCTCTCTAACTAGACTGTTAATGCAATCAGGGCAAAGTTTTTCCCAATTAGAAGCCATCTTTGCTCCACAAACTGCACATCTTCTTCTGGGCTGGGCTTTTTTTTTGCCTGAAAAAACAGATGGAGACAAAAAAGAAAAAAACATATTTCTATCCCATTCGGAGGCTCAGATAACACCACCGTGCCAGAATCCCCAGAAGAAAGTGCTGCCCCATCACCTGTAGTTCCCCACTCAGATAAGGGGAGAGAACAGTCCTTTTCCACCCCCCAGAGTAATCTGAGGGGTCTCTCCCCACTCTTACCTGGGAGGTGCCAGTGTCCGCTGGACCGGGGTCCACTGCCTGTGCTGCAGGTGCCTCCATTGGGTCCAGGTGTCCCCCACCGCCCATTTGGTGTGGTTTCGTGGGTTTCACAGGCTCCCGGATGCCTGTGCTGTCCACCACCGTGCTGTGCAGGAGACAGGAATTACTCTTGCCCTCTGATCCCTTGCCCCCGCCGGAAGTTACATCACTTCCAGCCCTTGGAGCGCTGTAGCCCCCGCCTCTACATGCCTCCCCAGCTACTTCCGGGTGACCGGTGTCTCCACCGCCTGCCCACTGCCGCACGGACTCTCTCCTTTGAGACTTCTGTACCGACCACGAGTGCCGCGATGCCTTCGGGCGGCCTCTTGCCATACCGGGCCAGGTAAGTCCCTCTTCTCATGGTCATCACCACAAATTGATGCGGGGACTGCAAGGTTACAGAGGTCCCAGCTCTCTCCAAGCTTCAGACGGCGGTGGACTCGCAGCCCTCTCCTCCCTGCAGTATGGATGGAGGGGTGCCCAGGCTGCCAATGGTATGCCAGGGGCTTTTCCAGGATAGCCCTGAGACATAGCTCCCCTTAGCTTACTTCATGCCTCCTTCCCATCTGGCAGGAAACACAAAAATTTGAGGGAAGAGTCCTGGAGGACCGCTTTTTGACATCTGGGGTCTTGGTGTTTCCTGTCCCGGAGGGAGGAGCCATATGTCTCAGAGGCTGTACTGGAAGATGAAAGGAGAAAATATGTTTATATATATATATATATATATATATATATATATTTATATATATTATTTATTTTTTATTTTTTTTTATAAATATAGGGGATGACTGTGCCTGCAAGGGAAGCGTGAAGTCATATATTTCCTTGGCACCTGATCAACCAATCACTATATACTGCTACAAGCAACAAATTGAGTTTTTTCCTCACCCGATCATCACCCCACATGATGAGGGAACAGCAGAGAAACAAGGAGCAATCCAACTCCACTAAAACTCCTACAACAACTCTACATAAATTCCTCAACAGATTGGTGGACACAAGAGAGACCTCCAAGATAAAACTGCTTCCCACTAGTAAAGCCAAGCCTAAAGAGGCCCTACAAGAGCACCATCAACTGCCTTATCTAACAGCTCCATTTCTTCACATGGATAGTAAAGCATACTGAGTATCCGAAAATTTTTGTTTGACCAAACTCAGTGTCAGAAGTGACATAATGTTTTTGCTTTTCTTTTTTCCTTTCTTATGATTTTTTTTTGTACGAAAACTGTACTAACGGAACGAAAATCGGACGTGGCGTTGTCGTACGACAAAAATTTACTAGTCTGCACATCCAGCTTTCGTCTGACGAAAAATGTCAATAGGCTGTCGAAAGGAGTATACTAACAGTAGGAATTTCGGATGACAAGCTGTCATGTGTACGGGCCTTCAGATTTCATATATACAGGATGCTGATGCATCTGATGGTTGCTGAGGCTGCTGGGGTTTGTGTAAACCACATTCACACATCTAGAGAGCAAACTTTAACTCTCCTCATTTGAGCAATCTGCTGCAGCTGCCACCAGCCAGTGCAGCCTCCCTGATAGCCCTCTTCCTTAGTGGTATGCATTTATTTCTCCTTGTGTTATTGTTTGTTCACTCCATAGCGAAAGTGGTTGCCAGGGATGTGGCCACCGCAGTTCAATATACATATAGAGAAATCTCTGATCCACACTGTAAACACCCAGACTAGAAACCTTCATATAATGCCACATTTGCCATTAGCCATATTCTCGTCACCTTCACAACCCCTCCCCCCCCCGCCCCCGCCCCCATTATCTTGAGCATTGTTTTTCTTGTTGGTTATTTAATTACCACTGCTGTTCCACCCACCTCCATACATGAATACATGGATATATGTACATAAATAGTGACTTATACTTAACAATTTCTCCTCATTTCACTCTATGTTCACCCTACTTTCCCCAGAGCCCAGGGTTTAAACATGTAAAACTATAAACTACCACATGGTATTCTTCCTCAAATAGGCCAACTGTAAGGTCTCTTTCACACCTGGACTGCCCGAGCGCCAGCAGTAAACCGCCGTTAATTTAGCGGCGCTCTACCGCTGCAATAGCGGTGCTTTGGCGCTGCTATTCGGGCGGTAGCCGGGCACTTTTAACCCCCTAAGAAGGGCTTAAACAGGGTTTAAAAGTGTCGGCGCTTCGGGAGCTCTGGCCATTCATTCCAATGGCAGGGGCGGTGGAGGAGCAGTGTATACACCGCTCCTTCACTGCCCCAAAAATCATGTGTGCAGCAGTTTGTTTTTTCTCCCGGTAGCGCACCGCTCCGAGCCGTCCCATTGTGAAAAGACACACTAGGTTTAATGGAGAGGTGCTTTACAGGTGCTATTTTTAGCTAAATAGCGCCTGTAAAGTGCCCCAGTGTAAAAAGGGCCTAAAAGTCAGTATCATTTGGACACTTGTGGTCAATAGCTAACCCCACACATTATAGCAAGTACCCCTTAACCCTCCATCTCAACCCTAGTATTCAGGGTCGCTGTTAGAAATCATGGGGCCCCGTACAGCCTACCTGACGGGGCACCCTTTAATCACGTCCTTGACCCCACCCCTGGCCACGCCCTGACCCTGGCTTGAAATGTAATACAGGTTTGTTGCAGTTTAGCCGTATGTGTGTGTGGAGCTAACACATGTGTTTGCAATTAACCACTTGCCACCCGCCTGCCATTCGACGGCGCCAAAGTGGCTCATTATCGCAAACCGCCATCATCTGACAGCGGCCGCGATAATTAGTATTGTAAGCGTGCTCGCACGTTCACTGTGTTCCAGGGGGCCAGGGAGCGGGTAGGGCAGACTCGATCTCCGCCAGCTACCCACGATGACCCCCCCGCAGTGAAAGAACGGGGTGTATGTAAACACGGATCTCCGTTCTGACTGAGGGGGAAGGGCTGTGATCACAGGCTTCCTGGATATGGAAGCCGTGATCACTCCCCTCCCCCTGCCAGCCCAGCCCCCCATACAGATAGAACACACTGAGGGAACACAGTTAACACTTACAGCGCCCCCTCCAGGTTAACCCCTTCACTGCCAATGGCATTTACACAGTAATCAGTGCATTTTTTTATAGCACTGATCGCTGTATAAATGCCAATGGTCCCAAAAAAGTGTCAAAATGGTCCGGTGATCAGAAATGACGCAGAGGGGATCAAATACCACCAAAAGAAAGCTCTATTTGTAGGAAAAGGACACAAATTGAATTTGGGTACAACGTCGCACGACCGCGCATTTGTCAGTTAAAGCGACGCAGTGCGAAGTGCTTCGGTCCGAAAGTGTGGAATCCTTCCAGGGCTGAAGTGGTTAGTACGCAAGAAAGAGTGAGGGCAGTTTAAATTTCTTTTAAACTGTATTTTATTACAAATAAAAAAAAATCTTACACTGTATCCTTACATTTTTTTCTTTTGCTTTCACAAGGGATGAACAACATAAAAAAGCAATCCAGTAGCTTCCCTCCTAGGATTACTTTTACTTTTGTGCTGGGGCTAAAAAATTATATCTTGATCATTGCTGTAGTGATGACCAAGATACAGAGGCGTAACTAGAACCTTCAGGGCCCCAGTGCAAGAAATTATGAAGGGCCCCCTGACCCCTGGCCAGGGCCCTTCCCTCTTCCCACTGATCCTGGGTCCCTTTATTACGGTACAGCAGCGGGGTCCTTTCACAAGTTCTGCAGCAGACCCCCTTTCTGCCATCTTCGGCCTTCCCATGGTGGTGAAATGCCAGGAACTGGTCACAATTGCAACCTTTGCAATCCTCCTCCGAGTCATGTGTTGATAAGGACAGGTAAGTAAGTCACGTCGACTCCGATGTGTCTACCTTTAACTCTCGACTCCAAACAAATCTGGAGATTATAAAGTAGTTTCGGGGGGTTGTCTCGAGGATTTTTTTAACATTTTTATTTTAACATTTTCTTTATTTTACCTTACCATTTTTTTCTTATTTTAATTTTATTTTTAGTTTTTGATGACTGTGATCACTCCCTTGATAGTCCTAACGTTTCCAACGTTAACACTGGTCAAGGACCGTAAAGTGGTGGTACCCTTCCGGCTTCTACCGTCTTTCCCCCAGACGACGTCTTGAACACTTTCCTGGGGCGAC
>BLSH010292369.1:10069-20558 GCA_018402905.1 Glandirana rugosa | reverse complement strand
TAGGATCGGCTCCTTGGTGGTCTAGGATCGGCTCCCTGGTTGTCAGGATCGGCTCCTTGGTGGTCTAGGATTGGTTCCCTGGTTGTCAGGATCGGCTCCTTGGTGGTCTAGGATCGGCTCCCTGGTTGTCAGGATTGGCTCCCTGGCCATCTCCCTGGGTGGGCTCTCCCTGGTGGTCCTAGTGGGCTCCCTGGTGGTCCCTGGGCAGGCTCCCTGGTGGTCCTGGGTGGCGATCCTGGGGGGGGGCAGCACTGATAAACACTCAGCACAGACCCCCCCTGTCAGGAAAGCAGCCGATTGGCTCTCCACTACTGGCGTCTGCAGATGCGAGTAGAGGAAAAGATAATAAACAGCTCTTCCTGTTTACACTGTGACTAGCCGTGATTGGTCAAGGCTGATGACATGGTAAAGAGCTTCAGACGGAAGCTCTTTACTGAGATTGGTAATGCGGTGGGTCAGACTGACACTCCGCAGCCCCGATCGCCGTGATGCGCGCCCCCGCGTTATCCTGAGGACGTCAAATGATGCCCAGTCAGGATAACTAAACCACTTCCCGGTCATCATTCTGCATATGGCGGTAGGGAAGTGGTTGAACATATATGTGCATCTAGACAAGAACACATGCGTTCGTGTGAAAAACACGCATGATTTGCAGACCCAGACGCACCTTTGTTCCTTTTTCTGAGCACATTTGTTAGCGACACAAAAACACAGCCCCATATGTAGCTGTGTGCATGGGGCCATGTATTTGTATGCGCAGCATATAGATGACTGCTTCCAGGGAGTGGCACTTGGAGAGGTTCCACCTCTGGAGCCACCACAGGAGAGAATGTCTCATGGGTGAAGTTACTCGGATGCGTTGAATCTTTGCTGCGTGACTCCCACTGTTGTAAGAATCCTCTCTGAAATGGACTCATCCTCCACTGGGCCCACTTCACCATGGGAATGGATGCTGTCATTGTCCCAATTACCCTCAGACACCAGAGAGCCAAGGTGACAAGAGGGCTTGATGGACTCGGTCCCGGATAACATCGATTTTTTCTTTGGGAAGGGGGATGGTGCCTGTCTTCGTATTGAAGAGCGCTCAGAGGAATACTACAGATTGGGACGGCTGCAGGTGACTTTTCTAAGGTCAGCAGCCACCCGAATTCTTGCAAGGTGGTGATGACCAAGTCCCGGTGATCCAGCAGCTGCCCTCTGTCTTGGGCTAGCAGAAGGAGGTCATCCAGATAGTGATAAAGATGGACTCCTATGACTCTCAACAGCTCTACCACTGCTAGCAGTACCTTGGAGAAGACTCTCGGAGATGTTGTCAGGCCAAAGGGGAGGCAAATAAATTGTAATTGGCCTATGGCAAACCGCAGATAGCGCTGGAATTCTGCTGCTATCGACATGGAAGTTGGCATCCTTGAGGTCGATGGAGATCAACCAGTCTCCTGGTTGCACTGCTTGCTGGATAGAGTGCAGAGACTCCATTTTGACCTTTCTCATTTGGATAAATTGAGATGGGTTAAATCAATCACGGGTCTCCATGAGTCATTCTTCTGTACTAAGAACAAGGGGCAATACCCCCTGGCCCCTCTCATTGACTGGGATGAGTTTGACCGCTTCCTGTTCTAGTAGAGATTCCACATATGCAGACAGGATCTCCCTCTTTTCTCTTGAGGACTGAATGGTCGTGGAATGAATCTTAGCTTGGGACTTTTGCTGAACACCCAAGCGTGTCCTGTGGACACTGTCTTGACTGTCCAAAAGTCCTGTATTGAGGCCGCCCAGACATGCCGAAAGTGATGCAAATGAGCACCCACCATGCCTGCCAGAGTGGGCCCAATCTCAAAATGATTTAGATGGCCCTTGTCCACCTGTGGAACCGCCTTTCAAGGCTTTCTGGTTTGTTGACCTCCTGGCCCTCCAGGGCCTCCCGAACTCACGCCCACGTTTATTACTGCACGCTTCCTTGACCCAATCAAATCCTTGTTTCTTTGCCAAAGGATGACTTTGACTTAGCTGGCACCAATCCCGGGGAAGAAACCCAGACTTTCCTCCCGTGGCCCGGGTTACAGCCTCATTGAGCTTGTTCCCAAAGAGGGAGGTTCCCTCAAAAGGAATCTGGCACCAGGCTGGAGCCAGAGGACCCGCTTAGCCGTGACTGATGCCAACATGACCCGGGCCACGAGACGGATGATGTCAAGGAACACCACCCCCATGAAGGCTGATGCCATCCTTAGTTCTTGTATAGGCGAACTTCTGGCTGCTTCAGTGGAAAACCCTGCCAAGGTTTCATCAACACTATCGGACCAAACCTCCATAGCTTTGGAGAGTGTCGCTAGGGCCAAGGCCGGTTTACAGGCCATTCCGGCTGTCAGATATATTCGTCTGAGGTCTGTGTCGATTCTCCTCTCCAGGGGGTCCTTGAAGGAGACCGTATCCTCTAATGGGAGTGTCACGTACCTTGCAAACCTCATCAGGGCCGCATATACTAGTGGAGCTGCCTCTGTTTCACCTCTTCTTCTTTGAAAGGGTACAGCTTTTGGACTTTGGTTGCTAATGAGCCCCTTCTTTCCACTTTACTCCATTCATCTGAGATAATTTCCCCCTAGCTCCGCTAGGAAGGGGAAATGAGAGTGCTCCCTACTGAGCTGTTTAAACGTTTTTTTTTTTTGTTTTGGAGGCGATACGGTCGGCTCTTCCAAGTCCATCGCCTCTTTTACCACCTTCAGCAGAGAAAGAACTAGGGCGTATTTGAACCCTACTTCTGGCTCTTCCATCTGTGACTCACTGTCCGATTGAGTCAGAGACTACCAATCAGGCTGGAAGGGATCCAACTGATCATCCCACTGGCTCTCACCCACTAGGGACCTTGGAGGATCTGCAGGGGGCATGTGAGGTTGACGGGCTTCCCTTTCCTGCAGGGGGCACGTGAGGTTGACGGGCTTCCCTTTCCTGCAGGGAATTATTAACAACCCGTTTGATCAAAGCCTCCAGGTGCTGATCTGGGTTCTTCCTTTCGACCACCGATTTTTGGTAGCAGTGGTCACACAGGGACCTGTCCGCAGACACCACCCTCTTGCACCCCCCAGCATAGTTTCTCCTGGGAGCGTATAGGAGGGGGGCGGTGTGTATCCCTACTGCGGTGCCCTGACCCTGAGCGGGATCCGTGAAGACCAGATCTAGAAGACGACTGATGATAATGCTGATGGTGAGATTTAGATGAGCCGCTTCTCTGCGAGCTTTGGCGTAAGTCAGACCTATGAGGGCTGAGGGAAGAAAGAGAGTAGAAGAAGCATTAGGCTTACTGCCACAGTCTCACCATCCCCTGTCAATGCCTATCCCTTTCCCCCAGCCATCTCCCATCCCAAGGAACCTGAGTGGTACCTGTTGAGCGAGGGCTGGCCACCAGGGGGTAGAGAGGCATCCATCTGCAATGAGAATCTGCAGAGAGAGACGAAGAATAAAATGCCAGGGTACAGAGCATCCAGAGCCTGGAGTGCCCAGACTTCAGATCCAGATCCCCCCCGCTCTCCCCCGCCGCCCACCTTACCTAAGGAGGTCACTCACGCAGCCCAGGGGAGCTGCTGCAATGCCCGCATGCATTCCCGAGGCTGTGTGGGGTTACCCGGCCATTTACAACGCAGCGTGACGTCATTGCCCGGTGCCTCCGGGAACCCGCATGTGCATGTACAAACCAGGCCTCATTCTCATCCCGCGGACACACATGCGCAGAGCGGCCGGCGAGACACAGGGAGGCGGAAGCAGTGGCCGTAGCAATCTTCAGGTAGGTGAACCATCCACTTGGTCCAAACGGAGGACAAAAAAGGAGCACAGCAATCAGGACAGAGCAAAGATTTATGGGAGAGGAGTCCTATAGGGTAGCTGTGGAAGCGGAGCGACCCACACGTCTGCTGCCATGGAGTCTGCCAGGAAAAGAAGGTTTACTGACATCGATGTTTTAAAAAAAAAAGCAATTTACAAAGAGCTGCGTGAAGTTGGCAGTTATTTTTGCGGCACAAATCAGCGCAAACGCGTCACAAACAAATGGTATATTTTTATTCAGGTTTTACAAACATGGGATGCCAACTTCACACAGCTTTAAAAAAGAAGAGACTTTTATAGGAGAATTTGCTGGAGTGCTGCTTTGTTTGGTTAAGAGAACTGTGGCCCAACCTTTTCTGGCCTTCGTTCTCTTTATGTTCAGAAGATGACGTATAGGAAGTATGTTCTCCTGTGACAAAAAACTCAGCATGTGGCGTCTATTGCCCACTATATGCTGATAGCGCACAGCCGCGCTGCAGCCAGGACAGATCCCGACAATACTGTCGAGATTCACCCTGCCGCCTGATTGACAGCTGGCTCTGCCTCACTAGAGCCTGAGTCAGCTGTACCTGCCCCTCCCCTGTCCGAGGAGGTGGAAGGGGGGCGGATCCCTGTGGGGGGTGGCAAAACTACGCATGTGAAGTAAAACCTTGTGTACAATATCCACCAAACCAGCAATACGCGGCACAAAAGAATGGTGCATTTGTTTTTAAAATTCAGCAACATGGGGTGCAAAGTGGGCAGGGTTACAGCAAATAACGCACAATATCTCGGAAACGAAAGTGGCGCAAACGTTTATTTTTGTGGCGCAAACCAGCGCAAACGCGGCGCAAACAAATGGCGCGTTTGTTTTTAAATTTCAGCAACATGGGGTGCAAAGTGGGCGGGGCTTGAATTAAATTGAATGTTTAATATCTCAGAAACTGAACCGGCGCAAACGTTTATTTTTGCGGCGCAAACCAGTGCAAACGCAGCACAAACAAATGGCGCGTTTGTTTTTCAATTTCAGCAACATGGGGTGCAAAGTGGGAGGGGCTTGCATTAAATTGAATGTTTAATATCTCAGAAACTGAACCGGCGCAAAAGTTTATTTTTGCGGCGCAAACCAGCGCAAACGCGGCACAAACAAATGGCGCTTTTGTTTTTAAAATTCAGCAACATGGGGTGCATAGTGGGCGGGGTTACAGCAAATAACGCATAATATCTCGGAAACCAAAGTGGCGCAAACGTTTATTTTTGCGGCGCAAACAAATGGTGTGTTTGTTTTTAAATTTCAGCAACATGGGGTGCAAAGTGGGCGGGGCTTGCATTAAATTGAATGTTTAATATCTCAGAAACTGAACCGGCGCAAATGTTTATATTTGCGGCGCAAACCAGCGCAAACGCGGCGCAAACAAATGGCGCGTTTGTTTTTAAATTTCAGCAACATGGGGTGCAAAGTGGGCGGGGCTTGCATTAAATTGAATGTTTAATATCTCAGAAACCGAATTGGCACAAACGCTCATTTTTGCGGCGCAAATCAGCGCAAACGCGACGCAAACGAATGGTATATTTTTATTCAGGTTTTACAAACATGGGGTGCCAAATTCACACAGCTAAAATAATCTAATACTAGTATAGGGAGAAGTTCCTGCCGCTGTTGTGAGGAACAGAATACCTTTATAAAATTATCTCATACTAGTATAGGGGGAGGTTCCTGCCGCTGGTGTGAGGGATAGATTAGCATTATAAAATCATCTCATACTGGTATAGGGAGAGGTTTCTGCCACTGGTGTGAGGGATAGATTAGCGTCATAAAATCATTTCATACTAGTATAGGGAAAGATTCCTGCTGCTGGTGTGAGGGACAGATTAGCGTTATAAAATCATCTCATACTAGTATAGGGCGAGGTTCCTGCCGTTGGTGTAAGGGATAGATTAGCATTATAAAATCATCTCATACTGGTATAGGGAGAGGTTCCTGCTGCTGGTGTGAGGGACAGATTACCGTTATAAAATCATCTCATACTGGTATAGGGAGAGGTTCCTGCTGCTTGTGAGTGGGACAGATTACCGTTATAAAATCAACTCATACTAGTATAGGGAGAGGTTCCTGCTGCTGGTGTGAGGGACAGATTACCGTTATAAAATCAACTCATACTAGTATAGGAAGAGGTTACTGCTGCTGGTGTGAGGCACAGATTACCGTTATAAAATTATTTCACACCAGTATAGATAGAGGTTCCTGCTGCTGGTGTGAGGGACAGATTAGCGTTATAAAATCATCTCATACTGGTGTAGGGAGAGGTTCCTGCTGCTGGTGTGAGGGACAGATTGCGGTTATAAAATCATCTCACACTAGTATAGATAGAGTTTTCTGCTGCTGGTGTGAGGGACAGATTAGCGTTATAAAATCATCTCATACTGGTGTAGGGAGAGGTTCCTGCTGCTAGTGTGAGGGACAGATTACCGTTATAAAATCATCTCATACTGGTGTAGGGACAGGTTCCTGCTGCTGGTGCGAGGGACTGATTAGCATTATAAAATAATCTCATACTGGTGTAGGGAGAAGTTCCTGCTGCTGCGAGGGGCAGATTAGCTTTATAAAATCATCTCATACTGGTACAGGGAGAAGTTCATGCTGCTGGTGTGAGGACAGATTACCGTTATAAAATCATCTCATACTGGTGTAGGAAGAGGTTCCTGCTGCTGGTGTGAGGGACAGAATAGCATTATAAAATCATCTCATACTGGTGTAGGGAGAGGTTCCTGCTGCTGGTGTGAGGGACACATAGGCATTATAAAATCATCTCGTACTAGTATAGGGAGAGGTTCCTGCCGCTGGTGTGAGGGATAGATTAGCGTTATAAAATTATCTCATACTAGTATAGGGAGAGGTTCTTGCCGCTGGTGTGAGGGACAGATTACCGTTATAAAATAATCTCATACTAGTATAGGGAGAAGTTTCTGTCACTGTTGTGAGGGACAGAATACCATTATAAAATCATCTCATACTAGTATAGGGGGAGGTTCCTGCCGCTGGTGTGAGGGATAGATTAGCATTATAAAATCATCTCATACTAGTATAGGTAGAAGTTACTGCTGTTGGTGTGAGGGACAGATTGGCGTTATAAAATCATCTCATACTGGTATAGGGATAGGTTCCTGCTGCTTGTGAGTGGGACAGATTACCGTTATAAAATCAACTCATACTATTATAGGGAAAGGTTCCAGCTGCTGGTGTGAGGGACAGATTACTGTTATAAAATCATCTCATACTACTATAGGGAGAGGTTCCTTCTGCTGGTGTGAAAGATAGATTACCGTTATATAATCATCTCATACTGTTGTAGGGACAGGTTCCTGCTGCTGGTGTGAGGGACAGATTAGCGTTATAAAATCATCTCATACTGGTGTAGTGAGAAGATCCTGCTTCTGCTGTGAGGGACAGATTAGCGTTATAAAATCATCTCACACTGATGTAGGGAGAAGTTCCTGCTGCTAGTGTGAGGGACAGATTACCGTTATAAAATCATCTCATACTGGTGTAGGGAGAGGTTCCTCCTGCTGGTGTGAGGGACAGATTTCCGTTATATAATCATCTCATACTGGTGTAAGGAGAGGTTCCTGCTGCTGGTGTGAGGGACAGATTACCTTTATAAAATCATCTCATACTAGTATAGGGAGAGGTTCCTGCTGCTGGTGTGAGGGACAGATTAGCGTTATATAATCATCTCATAGTGGTGTAGGGAGAGGTTCCTGCCACTGCTGTGAGGGACAGATTAGCTTTATAAAATAATTTCATACTGGTATAGGGAGAAGTTCATGCTGCTGGTGTGAGGGACAGATTACCGTTATAAAATCATCTCATACTGGTGTAGGAAGAGGTTCCTGCTGCTGGTGTGAGGGACAGAATAGCATTATAAAATCATCACATACTGGTGTAGGGAGAGGTTCCTGCTGCTAGTGTGAGGGACAGATTACCGTTATAAAATAATCTCATACTGGTGTAGGGAGAGGTTTCTGCCACTGGTGTGAGGGATAGATTAACGTTATAAAATCATCTCATACTAGTATAGGGAGAGGTTCCTGCTGCTGGTGTGAGGTACAGATTAGCGTTATAAAATCATCTCATACTAGTATAGGGAGAGGTTCCTGCCGTTGGTGTAAGGGATAGATTAGCGTTATAAAATCATCTTATACTTGTATAGGGAGAGGTTTCTGCCACTGGTGTGAGGGATAGATTAGCGTTATAAAATCATCTCATACTAGTATAGGGAGAGGTTTCTTCTGCTGGTGTGAGGGACAGATTAGAGTTATAAAAACATCTAGTACTGGTGTAGGGAGAGGTTCCTTCTGCTGCTGTAAGAGACAAATTAGCGTTATAAAATCATCTCATACTGGTATAGGGAGAGGATCCTGCTACTGGTGTGAGGGACAGATTACCGTTATAAAATCATCCCATACTAGAATAGGGAGAAGTTTCTGCCGCTGGTGTGGGGGACAGATTACCGTTATAAAATAATCTCATACTAGTAAAGGGAGAGGTTCCTGCCGCTGGTGTGAGGGACAGATTACAGTTATAAAATCATCTCATACTAGTATAGGGGGAGGTTCCTGCCGCTGGTGTGAGGAATAGATTAGCGTTATAAAATCATCTCATACTGGTATAGGGAGAGGTTTCTGCCACTGGTGTGAGGGACAGATTACCGTTATAAAATAATCTCATACTGGTATAGGGAGAGGTTCCTGCTGCTGGTGAGCGGGACAGATTACCGTTATAAAATCACCTCATACTAGTATAGGGAGAGGTTCCTGCTGCTGGTGTGAGGGACAGATTACCGTTATAAAATCATCTCACACTAGTATAGGGAGAGGTTCCTGCTGCTGGTGTGAGGGACAGATTAGCATTATAAAATCATCTCATACTGGTATAGGGGGAGGTTCCTGCTGCTGGTGGGAGGGACAGATTACCGTTATAAAATCATCTCATGCTGGTGTAGGGAGAGATTCCTGCTGCTGGTGTGAGGGACAGATTACTGTTATAAAATCATCTCATACTACTATAGGGAGAGGTTCCTGCTGCTGGTGTGAAGGATAGATTACCGTTATAAAATAATCTCATACTAGTATAGGGAGAGGTTCCTGCCGCTGTTGTGAGGGACAGAATACTGTTATAAAATCATCTCATACTAGTATAGGGGGAGGTTCCTGCCGCTGGTGTGAGGGATAAATTAGCATTATAAAATCATCTCATACTGGTATAGGGAGAGGTTTCTGCCACTGTTGTGAGGGATAGATTAGCGTTATAAAATCATCTCATGCTGGTATAGGCAGAGGTTCCTGCTGCAGGTGTGAGGGACAGATTACCGTTATAAAATCATGTCATGCTGGTGTAGGCAGAGGTTCCTGCTGCTGGTGTGAGGGACAGATTACCGTCATAAAATCATCACATACTGGTATAAGGAGAGGTTCCCGCTGCTGGAGTGAGGGACAGATTACCGTTATAAAATCATCTCATACTGGAGTAGGGAGAGGTTCCTGCTGCTGGTGTGAGGGATAGAATAGCGTTATAAAATCATGTCATACTGGTGTAGGGAGAGGTTCCTGCTGCTGGTGTGAGGGACAGATTACAGTTATAAAATAATTTCATACTGGTATAGGGAGAGGTTCCTGCTGCTGGTGTGAGGGACAGATTAACGTTATGAAGTCTTCTCATGCTGGTATAGGGAGAGGTTCTGCTGCTGGTGTGAGGGAAAGATTACTGTTATAAAATCATCTCATACTACTATAGGGAGAGGTTCCTGCTGCTGATGTGAAGGATAGATTACCGTTATAAAATCATCTCATACTGGGGTAGGGAGAGGTTCCTTCTTCTGGTGTGAGGGACAGATTAGCTTTATAAAATCATTTGATACTGGTATAGGGAGAGGTTCCTGCCGCTGGTGTGAGGGATAGATTAGCGTTATAAAATCATCACATACTAGTATAGGGAGAGGTTCCTGCCACTGGTGTGAGGGACAGATTACCGTTATAAAATAATCTCATACTAGTATAGGGAGAGGTTCCTGCCACTGTTGTGAGGGACAGAATACTGTTATAAAATCATCTCATACTAGTATAGGGGGAGGTTCCTGCCGCTGGTGTGAGGGATAAATTAGCATTATAAAATCATCTCATACTGGTATAGGGAGAGGTTGCTGCCACTGTTGTGAGGGACAGATTAGCGTTATAAAATCATCTCATGCTGGTATAGGCAGAGGTTCCTGCTGCTGGTTTGAGGGACAGATTACCGTTATAAAATCATCTCATGCTGGTGTAGGGAGAGGTTCCTGCTGCTGGTGTGAGGGACAGATTACCGTCATAAAATCATCACATACTGGTATAGGGAGAGGTTCCCGCTGCTGGAGTGAGGGACAGATTACCGGTATAAAATCATCTCATACTGGAGTAGGGAGAGGTTCCTGCTGCTGGTGTGAGGGATAGAATAGCGTTATAAAATCATGTCATACTGGTGTAGGGAGAGGTTCCTGCTGCTGGGATATGGTCATACTTTAATAAAATATTGCCATTAGACAGGGAGTGTGGTCGTCGTCCTTGGAGAGGGATGTGGTCATACTGTACTAAAATATTGCGATAAGATAGGGAGTGTGGTCGTCGTCCTTGGAGAGGGATGAGGTCATACTCTACTAAAATA
>BLSH010292302.1:456928-481712 GCA_018402905.1 Glandirana rugosa | reverse complement strand
GCCGCTAGCCACCACGGCACCCAGTCAGACTGGGTGGCGTAATGGCTGGCTCCATTTTCCGAAGCTAGGCTTCGGAAAATGGTACACTAGTCGGCACTGGTTAGTGCCGACTCCCTACAGTGCACAATAATGCCCTTACCTGGTGGTCTAGTGGGGGCTCCCTGGTGGTCCTGGGCGGCCTCTGATTTAATTCCCTGGTGGTCCTGGGCGGCCTGGGTGTGCTGTCCGGCGGGGGGGGGCTCCCTGGGGTCTTGATCCGGCTCCCTGGTGGTCCAGTGGGGTGATCCTGAGGGTGGCTGCGCTGATAAATGTTCAGCGCAGCCCCCCCTGTCAGGAGAGCAGCCGATTGGCTCTCCGCTGCTCAGGTCTGCAGACCTGAGCAGAGGAAAAGCCGATCAACGGCTCTTCATATTTACACTGTGATCAGCCGTGATTGGTCACGGCTGATCACATGGTAAAAGGCTTCGGATCGAAGCCTTTTACCTCGGTCGGTAATGCGGTGGGTCAGACTGACCCACGGCACCACCGATCGCCGCGATGCGCGCACCCCGGATTATCCTGAGGACGTCAATAGACGTCCAGTCAGGATAATGAACCCCCCGCCCGGACGTCATTTGTCAATGCGCCGGGCGGGAAGTGGTTAAGTGGGAACACCGACTCCATAACACTTACACACAGCAGCAGTGGCTCATGGCTTTACAACGTCCCCTGAAATTTTCCAAATGTCTCACCCATTGGGAAGGAGTGCAAAAAATATTCCACAATTAGTATCTTACCCCCACCAAACTCGCTAAGATATACTCATCAGCCACAGACGACTGCTGGAGAGCTTGTGGACAAAAGGGTACAAGCATCCATATTTGGTGGTCGTGTCCTAAACTGTCCTCCCTCTGGCAGGATGTCAGCAAATTACTAACTGATTTGATCCATAAACCAATGTCTTTTTCCCCGCAACTAATCTTGTTTGGGTTAGACTTTGATTACTGGCCTGCACCTACTCACGCCTTACTGACCCATATACTCATCGCCATTAGACTCTCCATAGCCAGAAAATGGAAAGCACCAGAACCTCCTTCTATATTCGATGTACTCTCCTCCCTGAACAAACAAGGGCTCATGGAATACGTGTTTGCAAAGGCTCATTTACAAATCCCCTTGTATCACAAGAGATGGTCTCTCTGGATAGAACACCCCAAGTGCACACTATCTCTCTGAGCAACTATCACTTTGGAGCTACTAAGGCACGTTGAACTCATCTGCTATTACTTTGACAATTGTATTAGGTATTGTCTGTCCATCATATGCACCTGCTGTCTTGTGGGATGTGGAGGAGCATCCCCCTAGGGAGGTGGCACCCCCATGCCCCCCATTCTTTTCTCTATTATATGCTGTGTTTTACACCTATACCCTGTTGATTCATGGCCATCAACGAGTTTGGGTAAAGCTATTCATCAACGGACTATTACCTAACGGCTGTTAGGCTGTATTTTGATGATTGATCTTATCTGTACCAAACTGTGATCCGCATTACTTTGTTATGTATACTGAAAATATCAATAAAAATGATTGCTACAAAAAAAATTAAAAAATTTGCTCAATATTTCAATCAAGTCTTTGGACTCCTCAGAAATTAGTTTATTATCTAAAGGTTTGAACTTTTGCCCTGATAGACAGTTTGATTTATTTGGCACTATTTTAGATGTCAATAAGTTTGTTCGCTCTTTAACTTTGAAAAAACATTTTTTCAATGATTCAGATTTGGCTTTACCTAAACATGCTGGCAATATGGAGGTTGAGGGGGACACAGCAGGTTGGGTCCCGGGGAGGTTGTATCTAATTTTGCCGATTTATGTGCGGAATGTGACCTCCAGGAGCTGGCAGCAGGGTCCTGTTCCCCCCCAGGGAGCTTATCGGGAGCCATTCAGGAATTCCATTCCGGTTAAAATCTGATTTTTACCCTGTTGTCTCCAGGGGGAAGGACATATAATCAAAGATATACATAATTGACATTTCATCTATAAATCAACATTCAAAATTCATTTTGACAGCCCCCGTATAACGTTGAACAATGAGACTTACAGCACCGGCAGCAGACTGCCGAGATAGGAAGGCCAACCGGAAACGAGCAGCTCGGGAGCTGAGGGGAGAACTAGGGTGACGGCGGTCCACACCGGCGGCACCCGGGTGTTTTGTGTCTGCATGGAGCATAAAGACCACTGTGGATGAAAACAAAGAAAACCTGTTGTATGTGTTGGGTGGACATGTTGGTGAGTAGGAAGTGGAGGATGAAAAGTGAGAAGGAAGGGACCGTGGATGATGGGAAAAAGTGAGGAGGGTGGAACAGGTGAAGGTGGATAGGGTAAAGAGAGAGGGAAGGACTGGGAAAAGAAAAAAGATAAAGGATAAATAATCAGGTGTTTACCTGTAGGTGATAGCAAATAGGTCATGTCCACCCAACACATACAACAGGTTTTCTTTGTTTTCATCCACAGTGGCCTTTATGCTCCATGCAGACACAACACACCCGGGTGCCCCCTCCCACCCTCAGCTCCCGAGCTGCTCATTTCCGGTTGGCCTTCCCATCTTGGCAGTCTGCTGCCGGCGCGCCGGTGCTGTAAGTCTCATTGTTCAGCGTTATATGGGGGCTGTTGTGTCAACCCCCTATGTATGTAGTGGTATTTGCTGCAAGTTTCTTATACATATAAATCCTTTTTAATTTTTTAATTTTTTCCAGCCATGCCATAGTTTGCTCCTGACGAGTAGCTCTAACTTGCCGTGAAACGTGTAGAGCTTCCATCGCCATGCAACACCTACCTCATTATGTTTATGGACAATATTATCCAAATGTATCCAATTCCCCAGGGTGATGAGGGTCACAGGCCAGACTCTCCCATTGGAGTCATAACTTAGCTATAATACATGAATGTAACTTTGATGGATTGGGGCTATGCATTTATTTATGTAGTACCTGGATTTCATGATATTATCCTTATTAATGAATTTTGAATGTTGATTTATAGATGAATTGTCAGTTATGTATATCTTTGATTATATGTTTATTAATAAATTATGAATTTTATTATAATCCATCAATTTATTTATTCCCCACCACTTTGCTTCATATAAAGTCCCACTCATTCTCCCAAGCGTTTTTACGCAATTTTATTAATATGCAACAGGGATGGAAGTGTTCAGCCTTACCAGGCCATAACTGTCACTTCATATAAAGTCCCAATTTGCCCCTCCCCCTTTTTTTCACCTTTTAACCAAGAAGGAGGAAACTCACGATCTTAGCAATAACAACTATGATTTGAGAATAAACGTCTGTAACACACAGGGGGTCATTTACTATATCGCAATTCTGCCTTCGTGCAAATCTTAACGCGCAGAATCGTAAATGTGCGCTAATTAGCGCGAAAATGGAATTCACTAAAGCCCAGAGGGAGAAAATACTCCCAGAATCAAATTCACTATAGCGCCCAGACAACAGTGACTGAGTAAAAAACTAGTCGTGGTAGAAGCAAGGGAATTGCACATGGAAATAATGTTTAATGCATGATATGATCACCTAAATGGTTCTTAAAAATGTAGTATCTTGTTTAATGATGATATGCTTTTAAATTGTTTAAAAAAGTAATATATAACCTGAAATATCATTGAAAGTCTGAAAAAAGCCAAATTCTCCCTTTTTTCCTGACTATTCATCAGCACAACTGAGCTCAGACAAGAAAATTCCCTCATTTTAACTCCCATGCCTTTTTTAGAGGACGGTATAGTAAATTCGCAAATTCGCACTTGCCTATAATGCCTTCTTGAGAAGCCCAATGCAAGTTTCAGCCACTGATTCTAAGGCTGGGTTCACACTTGTCCGACAAACGGACCGACATTGTGAGCACAAGTCGCATTAAGTCACAAAATCAATGTTTCCCTATGAGAGCTGTCTTAACTGGTCCGACACAAGTCTGTCCGACTTTGAAAAAGGTTCCTGTACTACTTTGGTCCGACTTTGGTCCTACTTCAGCCCATTGAATATCATTGAAGTAGGATAAAAGTCGGATCCTTGTTCTAACTATCCGACTTGTGACATCCGACTTGGTGATTACAGCAGCAGTAAAAGGAATTTATCTCACACTGGGATTGTTTTGATTGGTCAAAGGACAAGTCACTATCTCAAAGTCGGAGCAAAATCTTATCTTTGTTCATTCAGGCTGGGTTCACACTAGTCCGATTCTCGGACCGACATGAAGAGCACAAGTCGCATTACGTCCCAAAAACAATGATTTCCTATGAGAGCCGTCTTAACTGCTCCGATTTGTGTTTTTCAAAGTCGGACCGACTTTGAAAAAGTTTCCTGTACTACTTTTGTCCGACTTTGATCCTACTTCAGCCCATTGAAAGGCATTGAAGTCAGATCAAAGTCGTATCAGTGTCTTCACTGATCCGACTTTGGCATGCGACTTGTGCTCTGGGGATCATGAAGGGGAACTCCACACCATATTTTTAAAAAAAAAACTGGCATGGGGTCCCCCTCCAGGAGCATACCAGGCCCTTTGGTCTGGTACAGATTTTAAGGGGAACCCCATGCCGAAAAAACGGCGTGGGGTCCCCCCCAAATTCCATACCAGACCCTTATCCGAGCACGCAGCCTGGAAGGCCAGGAAAGGGGGTGGGGACGAGCGAGCACCCCCCTCCTGGACCATACCAGGCCGCGTGCCCTCAACATGGGAGTATGGGTGCTTTGGGGCAGGGGAGCTCTGCGCCCCCCACCCCAAAGCACCTTTTCCCCATGTTGATGAGGACAAGGGCCTCTTCCCAACAACCCTGGCCATTGGTTGTCGGGGTCTGCGGGCGGGGACTTATCGGAATCTGGAAGCCCCCTTTAACAAGGGGGTCCCCAGATGCCGACCCCCCACCCTATGTAAATGAGTATGGTGTACATCGTACCCCTACCCATTTACCTGGAAAGAAATATGTACAAAAAAACACCACACAGCTTTTTAAAATATTTTATTAAATCAGCTCCGGCGGTCTTCTCCCCTCTCTGGCTCTTATTTCTTCGGCTCTTTTGCGGGGTCTTCTATCTTCTGAGGGGTCTTCTTTCTTCTCCTTCTCTGCGGCGTCTTCTGCTCTTTTGCCGGTCTTCTCCGATGTCCCCTTCCCTCTGTTCTTCCTCTCTTCTTCTTCTTCTTCCCATGTTGACACGACGCGATCTCCTTCATGAATGCCCTCTCCGCTGTGTGCTGTGCCTTATATTGGCATGGGGCAGAGGAAGAACAGAGGGAAGGGGACAGCGGAGAAGACCTTACACCATACCCCATACTCATTTACATAGGGTGGGGGGCCGGCATCTGGGGGCCCCCTTGTTAAAGGGGGCTTCCAGATTCCGATAAGTCCCCGCCCGCAGACCCCGACAACCAACAGCCAGGGTTGTCGGGAAGAGGCCCTTGTCCTCATCAACATGGGGACAAGGTTCTTTGTGGTGGGGAGCGCAGAGCCCCCTCTGCCCCAAAGCACCCATACTCCCCATGTTGAGGGCACGCGGCCTGGTATGGTCCTTTCCTGGCCTGCCGGGCTGCGTGCTCGGATAAGGGTCTGGTATGGATTTTGGGGGGACCCCACGCTGTTTTTTCGGCATGGGGGTTCCCTTAAAACTCACACCAGACCAAAGGGCCTGGTATGCTCCTGGAGGGGGACTCCATGCCATTTTTTTTTTAAATGTGGCGTGTAGTTCCCCTTCAAGAACCCCAGAGCACAAAGTGCCTGGCATTGTTGGGATCAAAGTCGGATCCCTGTTCACAGACAAACGGTCCGACTTTGACCCTATGTAGGACCGTAAGGCTGGGTTCACACTAGTCCGATTCTCGGACCTACATGAGGAGCACAAGTTGCATTACGTTACAAAAACAATGATTCCCTATGAGAGCCGTCTTAACTGGTCCGATTTGCGTTTTTCAAAGTCGGTTCCTGTACTACTTTTGTCCCACTTTGATCCTACTTCAGCCCATTGAAAGGCACTGAAGTCGGATCAAAGTCGTATCAGTATCTTCACTGATCCGACTTTGGCATGCGACTTGTGCTCTGGGGATCATGAAGGGGAACTCCACGCCAAATAAAAAAAAAAAAAACTGGCATGGGGTCCCCCTCCAGGAGCATACCAGGCCCTTTGGTCTGGTATGGATTTTAAGGGGAACCCCCATGTCGAAAAAACGGCGTGGGCTCCCCCCACACAATCCATACCAGACCCTTATCCGAGCACGCAGCCCAGCAGGCCAGGAAAGGGGGTGGGGACAGGCGAGCGCCCCCCCTCCTGGACCATACCAGGCCGCGTGCCCTCAACATGGGGAGTATGGGTGCTTTGGGGCAGGGGGGGCTCTGCGCCCCCCACCCCAAAGCACCTTGTCCCCATGTTGATGAGGACAAGAGGCTCTTCCCGACAACCCTGGCCGGTGGTTGTCAGGGTCTGCGGGTGGGGACTTATCTGAATCTGGAAGCCCCCTTTAACAAGGGGGCCCCCAGATGCCAGCCCCCCACCCTATGTAAATGAGTATGGGGTACATCGTACCCCTACCCATTTACCTGGAAAGAAATATGTACAAAAAAAACACCACATAGCTTTTTAAAATATTTTATTAAATCTGCTCCGGCGGTCTTCTCCCCTCTCCGGTGTCTTCTTTTCTTCGGCTCTTTTGCGGGGTCTTTCATCTTCTGAGGGGTCTCCTGCTCTTTTGCCGGTCTTCTCCGCTGTCCTCTTCCCTCTCTTCTTCTTCTTCTTCTTCTCCTTCTTCTTCTTCCCATGTTGACACGGAGAGATCTCCTTCACGAATGCCCTCTTCGCTCTGTGCTGTGCCTTATATTGGCATGGGGTGTGGCCACCAGATTACATCACCCGGAGGCCCCGCCCCATATGATGTCACATCCTGGGGGTGGGGCTGTGACATCATGTGGGGCGGGGCCTCCGGGTGATTTCATCTGGTGGCCACACCCCATGCCAATATATGGCACAGCACAGAGCGGAGAGGGCATTCGTGAAGGAGATCTCGTCGTGTCAACATGGGAAGAAGAAGAAGGAGAAGAAGAAGAAGAAGAGAGGGAAGAGGACAGCGGAGAAGACCGGAAAAAGAGCAGAAGACGCCACAGAGAAGAAGACCCCTCAGAAGATGAAAGACCCCGCAAAAGAGCCGAAGAAAAGGAGACACCGGAGAGGGGAGAAGACCGCCGGAGCAGATTTAATAAAATATTTTAAAAAGCTGTGTGGTTTTTTGTGTACATATTTCTTTCCAGGTAAATGGGTAGGGGTACGATGTACCCCATACTCATTTACATAGGGTGGGGGGCTGGCATCTGGGGGCCCCCTTGTTAAAGGGGGCTTCCAGATTCCGATAAGTCCCCGCCCGCAGACCCCGACAACCAACGGCCAGGGTTGTCGGGAAGAGGCCCTTGTCCTCATCAACATGGGGACAAGGTGCTTTGGGGTGGGGGGCGCAGAGCCCCCCTGCCCCAAAGCACCCATACTCCCCATGTTGAGGGCACGCGGCCTGGTATGGTCCAGGAGGGGGGGGGGGGCGCTCGCCTGTCCCCACCCCCTTTCCTGGCCTGCCGGGCTGCATGCTTGGATAAGGGTCTGGTATGGATTGTGGGGGGGACCTCACGCCCTTTTTTCAATGTGGGGGTTCCCCTTAAAATCCATACCAGACCAAAGGGCCTGGTATGCTCCTGGAGGGGGACCCCATGCCAGTTTTTTTTTTTAATTTGGCGTGGAGTTCCCCTTCAAAATCCCCAGAGCACAAAGTGCCTGGCATTGTCGGGATCAAAGTCGGATCCCTGTTCACAGACAAACGGTCCGACTTTGACCCTATGTAGGACCGTAAATCGCACAGCAAAGTAGGATCAAAGTTGGACCGTTTTTTTGTCGGATAGTGTGAACCCAGCCTAAATCGCACAGCAAAGTAGGATCAAAGTCGGACTTTTTTTGTCGGATAGTGTGAACCCAGCCTCAAGTCGGATGGAAGTAGGACCAAAGTAGGACAGAAGTAGGACCGATGTTGCAGGGCAAAGTAGGATCAAAAGTCTGACCATTTCTGTGTTGGATAGTGTGAACCCAGCCTGATGGTACAACTGTAACTTCCCTAAAGAAATCCTTTTCATGTTGAGATGAAATGTATCTTTCTCTCAAACAAATTGTCCCTGCAACAATGTTGCTATTTCATTTTCTAATTTGTTTTTAAGAATGTTACAATGTGCAATCTTCTCATGTTTTTCTCTGTCTTTTGCTTGTTGCTGTCCATCTTATACAAATATTTTTCCAAACTCACACAGGAATCCTCACAAAGCACAAAACAATACCATTGCTATTGCAATAACATCACTGTTCTACACTCCAAGCATAATCAAATAGCACAGAATAAACCCCAGACTAATGTAATTCCAACACCTATATGTGCAAAGAAATGCAGTATATGTGTATTTATGTGTAGGAAGGTTGCACACTTGAGAGGCTGGTGGCTAACAGCTTAATGCTTCTACCTAGTAACATAGAGGTCCTGGGTTTGCGTCCTGAGAATATCACTTCATGTAGAGAGGTTTTCTGTTCTCATAACTCATGTCCTTACCAAAATTATGTCTAAATGTAATATTTATTTGTAGGAGGGTTCCACCATTATTGAAAATTGTGTCACGTGTTTTCTATGGGCAAGGACTATAATCAGCCTTATCATTTCCCATCCAGCAATAATTGCAGTTTCTTACCAAGGCAAATGCCCCAAAATGAGAGATGTTCTATAGCAGAATGCTCACAGTACTGAGCCATAACAAACCTTCAAAACAAATGGCCTATGCCAGAAACAGGTTGTTCAATGGTTATCCAGCCTTCCACAGTTCATCTGCATTGGTTCATTTATTGCACCCCTGAGACTTTGGACTGTTTGACATCACAGCAATGGATGTTCCATGAATGTGGCTAAGGGCTTAGCACTTCTGGGGTTCATAGGTTCAAATCCCAAACATGCTACATCCTGTAGAAAGGCTGTCAGCTCTTCCTGTGTTGTTAAACATAACTCATGTCCTTCCCCAAGTTTTATATAAATGTAGCATTTATGTGGACGAGGGTTCCACCACCATTGCAAATCTTGCACAATCTGCGATCTTGCCAAAAGTATTGGCAGTGCCTTTATACACACATGAACTTTAATAGCATCTCAATCTTAGTCTGTAGGGTTCAAATTTGATTTAGCCAAGCCTTTGCAGCTATAGCAGTGCAGGGACCTTTTTTTCTCGCACCAGAATCAGATCGCATGGGTGTTCTCACTCCTGCGATCCGATTCCTATCGGAATCCACAGTTAGCACTGCGATCTATGGACCAATCTGAGGGTGTCATTAATATTGTACTGACACCTACAGCGGTTCACAGAAGGCAGTGTGAACTGCCTGTGGGAGAGGTGCGATGCAGGAACTGGTGCTGATATCGTGCTGGTTCCTGCATCGCACCAATGTGAACCTGGGCTAAGGCCGCTTTCACACTTGTGTGACCTGAAAGTCGCATGACTTTACCACGATTTGCCACAATTTTTTAATGTGATTTTGATGTGAATGAAGCAATAGCTGTGTAATTCTGAGGTCTATCAACTTCAAGTTGCTTCAAAGTCGGACTACTTTGAAGTCGCACAGATATGAATGGTGCTCATTGGAAATTATCTTCAGGCCCCTTTCACACTTGTGTGACTTTTCCTGTGACTTGTCACATGGCAAGCCGTTCCCCATGATTTTCAATGAGTGCCATTCATATCTGTGTGACTTCAAGTTGCAGGGACTTCAAAGTAATCCCTGCACTACTTTGGTCCGACTTTGATGTGACTTGAGGTCCATAGACCTCAGGATTACACAGCTATTGCTTCAAGTCACATCAAAATCACTGCAAAACATTGCGGCAAATAGCTGTAAAAATGAATGGTATGACCTTCTGAAAGCTTGCATTGTACTCAGCATTAGATGCTGAAAATATGCAAATGCATATTCGCCAATTAGCCAATGCACATCAGTTTGATTGCTTCCATACTATGAATTCTTTAAATGCATGCAATGGTATGTACATATTCAATAATATTATGATGTGGAATTGGAATAATCACACACTAGTTAACGTCCTGGCAGTTTGTAGAGAATTTTCAGAATCCAGGATTACTAAATGTATTTTCTATGGCTGGTAGCAGTCAACTTCATAGTGTGGTTCCTTCTAATACCTTCAAAGCTTACAGCTACAGGTTCAGATCCTGCCGGTGTCATCACTACACCTTGCATTGTCATTGGCATCATATTGAGAAAATATATGAAGGCATATTTGCCAATGCCCATCTGTTTGATCGCTTCCATACTATGAATTTATGCAATAGTACGTACATATTCAATAATGTTATAGTGTGGAATTGGAATAATCACACACTAGTTAACGTGCTGGCAGTTAGTTTGTAGAGAATTTTCAGAATCCAAGATTAGTAAATGTATTGTCTGTGGCTGGTTGTGGTCAACTTCATAGTGTAGTGGTTCCTTCTAATACCTTCAAAGCTTACAGCTACAGGTTTGGATCCTACAAGTGCCATCACTACACCTTGCATTGTAATTGGCGTTGTATTCTGAAAATATGTGAACGCATATTCATGATATAGTGAATTAGCCCCACACTGTCCCAACAGACAGGTATAGTGGGGAAAATAATGATTTCATCCCCTGAAGATTTTGTAAGTTTGCGCACAGAAATGAAGAGTCTATAATTTTTATCATGAGTGTATTTTAACCACTTCAGCCCCGGAAGGATTTCCCACTTTAGGACCAGAGCACTTTTTGCAATTCGTCACTGTGTCGCTTTAACTGACAATTGCACGGTCGTGCGAAGTTGTGCCCAAACGAAATTTGCATCCTTTTTTTCCCACAAATAGAGCTTTCTTTTGGTGGTATTTGATCCCCTCTGCATCATTTCTGATCGCCGCTATAAACAAAAAAAGAGCAATGATTTTGCAAAAACAAACATTTTTCTTACTTTTTGCTAAAATACAAATCCAAAAAAAAAAATAAAACATTTTTTTTCTTCGGTTGTGGCCGATTTATACGCTTCTTCATATTTTTGGTAAAAAATATCGCAATTAGCGTTTATTGATTGGTTTGAGCAAAAGTTGCCACGTTTACGAATGATGAGAATTAATTTCTGGGGTTTTTGTTTACTTTTTAATTTTTTACAAGTAATGGTGGCGATCTGCGATTTTTAGTGGTACTGCGATATTGCAGCGGACATGTCGGACCATTTTGACACTTTTTTGGGACCATTGGCATTTATACTACGATCAGTGCTATAAAAATGCACCGATTACTGTGTAAATGCCATTGGCAGTGAAGGGGTTAACCTGGAGGGGAGCGCTCTAAGGATTAACTGTGTTCCCTAGGCGTGTTCTAACTGTATGGGGGCTGGGATGGCAAGGGGAGAGGAGTGATCATTGCTTCCATGTACAGGAAGCTTGTGATCACAAACCTTCCCCCTCTATGAGAACGGAGATCCGTGTTTACATATATGGACCTCCGTTCTCTCACTGCGGGGGAGCCATCGTGGGAAGCCAATGGAGATCGCGTCCGCCCTACCCGCTTCCTGGCCCCCTCGAACACAGTGAGTGCCCGAGTGCGCTTCCGGTGGCGTGCGTGCGCTTACTATACTAGTTATCGCGGCCGCCATCAGGTGATGGCGTTTCGCGATAATGAGCCACTTTGCCGCTGTCACGCTGCGGCGGGCGGTCAGCAAGTGGTTAAATGATAGAGACAGCACATCAACCAAAATTCCAGAAAAAAAACATAAAACAAATGTTATAAATTAAGTTTATGCATACAACACTTGAATGCATCGCAAATGCATTACAAATCAATTTAAAAATGAGTGTAAGACTCCATGCACACTGAAGCTGTTAAATGATCGTTTTTGGGCGTTTGGGTGTGTTTTTTAACAGCCCATGAACTCCGTTCTATGTTATCCTATGTGTCCATGCACACATGGACGTTTATTGTCCTTTATCAGCAGTGGAGTTGATATGCTGTTGTCAGAATGCCCTTAAATCTCGTTCAAGAGTCGTTCTGAACACAAAAAACTGAAAGCTTAAAAACACTCAAAAACGTGCCTCATCTGTGTTTTTGGTTGTTTTCGATTCATTAAAAAAAGGGATTGTGCTGTGAACTCACTCTTCTGTTCCATTTTCCCTGCTAAGTCATAATGAAAGTGAAAGTACAATTTTATCTCAGGAAACTGGAATGTAAATAAAAGGTCATAATACGTCAAATCTCAGTCTCGTGAATTCCGGGAAAGTAGAGACTTGCAGGAACCCATATCTTTTGCCCTGATCATGTGGCAAATGTCAGATTTACAAATCCATTATTTAAATGAAAAACAAAAAAATTAAAACACCAGTTAAAGGGAGCACAACACAGGATAAGGGAGGACAACATGCAACACATAATCAAGGAGAAGATCATACAACACATGATCATGGAGGAGAGCATTCAACACAGGATCATGGAGGAGAACATACAACACAGGATCAGGGAGGAGAACATACAGCAAATGATCAGGGAGGTGAAAATACAACACGGGGATCAGGGAGGAGATCATACTACACGTCATACAAGATAATACAACACAGGTTTAAGTAGGAGAACATACAACATGGGATCAGGGAGGAGAACATACAACATGGGATCAGGGAGGAGAACATACAACATGGGATCAAGGAGGAGAACAGACAACACAGGATCAGCAAAGAGAACATACAACACAGAATCCGGGTGGAGATCATACAACACAGAATCCGGGTGGAGATCATACAACACAGAATCCGGGTGGAGATCATACAACACAGAATCCGGGTGGAGATCATACAACACAGAATCCGGGGGGAGATCATACAACACATGATCAGGGAGGAGATCGTACAACTCAGGTTTAGGGAGGAGAATATATAACACAGGGTCAGGCAGGAAAACATACAACACAGGATCAGGGAGGAGAGCCTACAACATATGATTGGGGGGGGGGGATACAACATGAGATCAGAGAGAGGAGAACATGCAACACAGGATCAGGGAGGAAAACATAAAACACAGGATCAGGGAGGATAACATAAAACACAGGATCAGGGAGGAGAACATACAACTCAGGATCAGGGAGGAGAACATACAACACAGGATCAGGGAGGAGAACATACAACTCAGGATCAGGGAGGAGAACATACAACTCAGGATCAGGGAGGAGAACATACAACATGGGATCAGGGAGGAGATTATACAACACAGGATTAGGGAGATCATAAAACACAGGATCATGAAGGAAATCATACAACACAGAACAAGGAGGAGAACATACTGTATAACACAGGATCAGAGAGGAGAACATACAACACGGGATCAGAGAGGAGAACATACAACACAGGATCAGGGAGGAAATCATACAACACAGAATCACAGAGGAGCACATACAGCATAGGGTCAGGGAGGAGAACATACAATATAGGATGCCTGCTAACTTTCTTAGAACAGTTTGTATTAAACAGACCAGTATAATTGATGGGCCTGAGACCGCTCACCCAACCAGACAAATGATGGCATATAAATGGTCCTGCTACTCAGATGATGATGAGGAGGATGATGAGCCTGGAGATGATGAAGTACTCCCGCTCTATGCTCCCGGAATCGGCCTCCACTGCACTTCTCCCTGCAGCTCTCCCTGATTGATTGTTACCGCTGCCCGTTGGATCTGGAACAGACTCAGATGGTAGTAAGGCTGGTTCCGCAGATCACCCCTTACATCACTGTAACAGAGCAGCTCGCTGGAACACTGTGAAAATGCAGCCACCTGGAACACTGTATGTAGGCCGCAGGCCACAATCCTGTTGTAAAGGCTCACAGAGTCCTTGCTATTCGATCACCACCATCCAAAGAGGCCACAATAAGCACCTCCCTTAAATTAAATAGGTTCTCCCATGAGGCACTGTTCTTCCCAGGAGCCCTCCTATGCAGCATGGCCCAATGGGAAATGGAGTCCTTCCACAGCAGAGTCTTTCTCACTTGCACACTACAAGTCCCACAAGGCATCACCCCCACACAGATCCATTCTTCAGTTGATAAACTTGGCACTAGAGGAGAACCCCACAGTATACCACAGGCACAAATCTCCCCATGACTCCTGGCTACACTCTCCCCCCACTTAAAGTATTTGGTCCCCATAGAAAAAACACATAAGATTATTGCTGAAACCATCTATATATATTTTCAGTGAGTTCATTGTCAGTTTTCTGACAGGCCGTGGCAATAGCCGTGTCCAACCAAGCAGTGTCAGGAGTTACTTAGAGAACACTCCCAGCCCAATTTTTGGTAACAGAGGCTGGGGTAGAACCCGCCCTTTGGATTGTAGGAATCAGGCCTTTCTCCTAAAGTATCGTATGTCAATCTTTGGGGAGGATGAATATTCCTTCAGAGACAGATAAAATAACTTGTTTCTGGCTGATGAACAGTACTCTTCTTAGTATTCAATGAAGGGGAGTTCCTGTCAATTCTTAGTTCAAGTTTAGATATATCCCTTGTACTAGAGGTAGAGGTAATCCCCTTTTCTGGACTAACTGGAGGAGTAGCTTGATTTTCAGGTTCTTCCTCCAAATGAGTATATATGGTAGAACTATCCATAGGAAAAGCTATGGGGAGAACATCATCTTCAGGTACACAGCTTACCTCATCAGCCACATTTGGATTAGAGTCAGCCCATCAGTACACTCAAGCACTGTAATACATTCTTCAGTAAAGTTGATTAAGTCTCCTTGCTTAAAACTAGGAGGAGGGGGGTGTGGCTGAGCAGCAGATGTGAAAAGACGTCTTCTCTGTGAGCTCTGCTGAATATCCTGCAATGATCCTGCGCGGAATCTGCTATCCTCACCTAATCACCCCCAAAAGTACACAGGAGTACCCCTACACCCTGGGCAACGATTACAGGGATCCAGGCTTTCCTGCAAATATGTCCAAGAAGACTAAAGAGGCGCGGACCGCGTACCTCATGGGCCAAGATGGCACCGGATCCACACAGTCAGCCAAAGCCAAATCCATGGCTGCTGCACACAAACTCTTCTCTAAAACACTGCCCAAAGAGGATCAGCATAAGCCTCCCACATCAGGGGACTCGGATGGCAGCATCGGCGAGGCTGATGACACAGCACCCTTGGAGGATGGGGATGGATCTGGCTTTGACCAGGACACAGTAAGTACTATGGCGCCCATACACCCCCCTACAATCTCCACTCCTGCCACATCTCACAGCCCTGAACCCACCCTCAGGGATATCCTTGCTGCAGTGAACATCTGTAATCTATCTCTCAATACTCTGACCGCTGAGGTGAAGGGGGTAAAGGATGAACTTTCCTACCTCAGACAGGACATGCAAAAACTCAGAGAGAGAACCGCTGCCCTGGAAGGGAGAGTCAGCTCTATAGAAGATGACATTAATCCTATGCTAAGAGACCTGGCACAGACTGTTCATCAGACCTCTCAACATGCAGCTAGACTTGATGAACTGGAGAACAGGATGAGAAGAAATAACTTAAGAGCTATAGGGATGCCACATAGGGGGCGTGGCTTGCCGCGGAGCGTGATGGCAGCTTGAGAGAGGAGCTCCGTGATCCAGGGCTGTTCAGCGGCACGAAGCGGCGGTGAGAGACCACCATCAGACCTCAGGACAAGGAGGAACATGACAAGGAAGCGTAAGGAGGAGAGGAAACCGCAAAAATTAACGATGTACTTTACACAGGCCGCGGACGGAGGTAGGCAAAATGGCGCTGGCACATCATCCACGCCAGCATACAATCACAGCACCCAGCCCCATACTCCAGGCCAGATTGTAAATAATACAAACTTTAAAAGCAATCCTGGCTCCTATCCTCCCACACCTCAATCCGCCAGTCCTGCTAAAGCTAAATTCAGAGCGGATGGAGGTGGATACAGTCCGGCACACAGTGCAAGTGTAGATTCTGGGGAAGAAACAAGGGAACTCCCTGACTCCATAGAAGAATTTCCCATATCAAACACACCAGTGAGCGACTCTGTACTGAAAGATATGCTGTTATCTCTCAGAAGTTCACTACAAACGGACATGGCAGCATGTATGCAATGGTTTCATAGTGAGTTACAGGAGGTGGAAAACAGAGTAGGCCATGTGGAAACAAATATGGGGGAATTCGCATCGACTATAAATGACCTAGTAGATGCGCACGAATCCACAGATAATGATATGGAGGCCTTGAAAGCCAAATTAGCTGAAATGGAGGACAGAAGTCGAAGGAACAACCTTAACCACTTCAGCCCCGGAAGGTTTTGCAGCTTTAGGACCAGAGCACTTTTTGCGATTCGGCGCTGCGTCGCTTTAACGGACAATTGCGCGGTCGTGCGACGTTGTACCAAAACGAAATTTGCGTCCTTTTTTTCCCACAAATAGAGCTTTCTTTTGGTGGTATTTGATCGCCTCTGCGTCATTTCTTATCGCCGCTATAAACAAAAGAAGAGCGACCATTTTGCAAAAAAACCCAAATTTCTTACTTTTTGCTAAAATTCAAATCCAAAAAAAAAATATAAAAAAAATTTTTTTTTCACCGTTTTTGGCCGATTTATATTCTTCCTCATATTTGCGATAAAAAAAATCGCAATCGGCGTTTATTGATTGGTTTGCGCAAAAGTGGCCGCGTTTACGGATGATGAGAATTAATTTCTGGGGTTTTTATTTTTTTAAATTTTTTACTAGTAATGGCGGCGATCTGCGATTTTTAGCGGTACTGCGATATTGCAGCGGACATGTCGGACATTTTTGACACTTTTTTGGGACCAATGACATTTATTCAGCGATCAGAAATTTAAATGTCCACTGATTGCTGTATAAATGTCATTGGCAGTGAAGGGGTTAACCTGGGGGGGGAGAGCTAGGGGTTAACTATGTTCCCTGGGTGTGTTCTAACTGTGGGGGGGTTGGGCTAACATGGGCATGAGAGATCTAACTGATCCCAGTGACAGGGATCAGTAGATCTCTCATACCCCACTGACAGGGCGGGGAACCGCCGTGTTTACATCGGCGGTTCCCCGTTCTTTGCCCTGTAGCCGCTCATTGCGGCTCGCCGGCCCCCTGGTGGCCAAAATGCAAATCGCCGTATATTTACGGCGATTCGCGCAGGGCTCCCCCACTGCCGCCGTAAAAACACGGCGCGCGGTGGGGAACCGGTTTAAATTAGAGGAGTACCAGAGTCAGTGCAGCAAAGTGAACTCCGGACCTACGCTATGAACTTATTTAAAGAACTAGCTCCAGAGCTCACAGAAATGGATGTCATAATTGACAGAATACATCATCTGCCTAAACCCTCGTACCTCCTGGATCAAACCCCAAGAGATGTAATCTTACGCCTACATTTTTTCCACACTAAAGAAAGGCTTATGGCGGTAATGCGAAAGGGAGAAAACATACCCCCTCAATTTCAGAAGCTACAATTATATGCAGACCTCTCCCAGTATACATTGCAAAAGCGAAAAAGCCTCAACACTATAACAAAGGCACTTAGAAACCACAAAATAGGTTACAAATGGGGGTATCCCACAAAAATCACAGTCACAAAAGATGGTACATCACATGTTGTGGACTCTCTGGAAAAAGGTATATCCCTGCTTAAGAAATGGCAAATAGTCCCAGAACCTACCAACAACCAGGCATCACCTCACAACATCCCTCCAATAGATCCTGAATGGTGGGTGGTCACCTCTAAAAACTCTAAGAGTCATATACAAAATGAATTCTGTACATCTATGCCCGGAGATTCGGAAATCTCTGATATGCTTCTTAGGCAACAGATTGACCCCTACTGTTCTTGAGCAGCAAAATGCTGCACCCTGGTACTGAGTACCATTCTATGACTAATACCAAAGTTGGTTTATGTTTTGTTTCTTACGTTTTTGTTTATGTTTCCTTGTTTGCCCGTTTGCTGAAATGGATGTGGCCTACTTCTTCTGATACTCGGAGAGCCCAAGAAGACTCAAACATCACCCTACGTCTCACTTGCTCAATCGCAAAGAAAACCTTCTCCCTCATCAAGGAAACTGTGAGTACAACTTGCATCAAACACGACACGTACAACAAAAGGGAGGACTATACTCTTTTTCGCCACCAGAGGGGGCCCCAAACCAATTTACTACACAATGGCTACATGACCAGCAGTTTGCAAATACGAAATGGGGATTAAAATAATTTCAATTAACACTAAAGGCCTCAACCATCCGGCCAAGAGGAGGTCTATGTGGGAAGAGGCTCTAGCCCACAAAAGCGACATACTATGTGCGCAGGAGACGCACTTCAACAACCAAGTACCGCCTAAGTGCTCACACAAAAATTTCCCTTATGTATTTACGGCCAATGCGGAAGAAAAAAAGAGGGGTGTTTTAATAGCTATAAAAGAAACTGTGTCCTTTGCTCTACATAAGGAAATCAAAGACACTCATGGTCGCTATTTAATATTGGTGTGCGAGATCAACTCAACCATATACACACTGGTGAACATCTACGCACCCAACTCCCACCAGATACGTTTCTTAAACAAAACGCTTAAAAAAATCCATAATCATCAAAAGGGTCGCCTAATATTGTGTGGAGACCTAAATCTCACATCTGACCCAGCCATAGACTCTACAACCTCACCCAAGAGACATACTCCTCACCTGCAAGAGTGGATACACCATAATGATCTGTTTGACGTTTGGAGGTGTTTACACCCAGGAGAAAGGGACTATACCTTTTTCTCGACAGCACATCATTCATATTCCAGAATAGACCTTTTCTTAACTGACCAACTATCCCTAGCTAAAACCATGTCTTCAACCATCAATACGATCACATGGTCTGATCACGCATCTATAACTCTAACATTGGAAGACTCGCTTTCCACCAAAGGCACTCCAATTTGGAGGGTAAATCCATCACTGCTACAAAACATCCAGCACAGGAAGACACTAGAAGACTATCTCCAAAAATGTTTTCTTGACAATGATGGCAGTGTGGAGGATGATTTTATGGTGTGGTCCACTCATAAAGCTTTTATGAGAGGAGTACTCATTAAACTGGGGGCAGGAGTTAGGAGGCAGCACCAATTTAAAATTAAACAAATCTCGGATGACATATACACACTAGAAACACTTAATAAACAATCACCCTCCCCGATTACATCAAAAAAATTGACATTACTTCGCTCTGAATTGAGATCACTCTTAATGGAGCGCTTTGAGAAAACCTCTAGAAGACTTAAAATGCAACATTACGCCATGGGAAACAGGGCTGGGAAACTACTTGCTCAGAGACTGAGAGGACACAGACACAAAACAAAAATCCCATATTTGATACACCCAACTACTAAAAACAAACATTACCACCCAAAAGATATAGCAGAAGCTTTCAGTTCCTACTATGGATCACTTTACAACCTTAAAGACGACCCTAACACTTCCCAACCGACACCTCACTAATTAATTCGTTCCTACAGAAATTACCACTTCCAAGGCTAAATGTTGACCAATTAAAAAAACTGAACTCACCATTTCAACCCTCTGAAATTCTAGCGACAATTGACTCACTACCACATAATAAATCCCCAGGCCCTGACGGATTCACAGGGGAGTATTATCAAACTTTCAAAAACATACTTACACCGTATATGACTCGCATCTTCAACAAAGCGGCTGCCTCTTCCTCCTTCCCTCAGGAAATGTTGCAAGCAATGATTATTACATTACCCAAGCCAGGGAAGGACCCAACAACACCCCAAAATTTTAGACCAATCTCTTTATTAAACAACGACATCAAAATATATGCAAAACTCATAGCTCTTAGACTACAAAGCATTCTCCCCTCACTTATTGACTCAGATCAATCGGGCTTCACAACAGGTAGGCAGGCCACAGACGCTACAAGACGAATGATCAATATTATCCACTGCATTAATCAACAAAAAAGGCCTTCTCTGCTCCTAGCTTTGGACGCAGAGAAGGCCTTTGATCGCATCCATTGGGGATACCTAACTAGCACGCTATCGGCTTTTGGTTTTGAAGGTAATATTAAATCGGCAATATTAGCACTATACACCACACCTTCGGCCAGAGTGTACACCTCAGGAGTGTTATCTTCCCCCTTTAAAATCACGAACGGAACCCGCCAGGGGTGTCCCTTATCCCCCTTGATTTTTAATCTGCTAATGGAACCATTAGCCACTCATATCCGTAGTCATCCCACCATAACTGGATGGAAAGGTCATAGGTTTTCCCACACAATTAGTCTATTTGCAGACGATGTAATACTCATGCTCATAGACATAGAGAAATCCCTGGCTTCGGTACATGATTCCTTGAACCTGTTCAATCGAATTTCATATTATAAAGTAAATGATGCTAAGTCATATGTGCTGGGTTTGGGAGTTCCACCGCAGACCAAACGGAAACTCATAAGCTCCTTTCCCTATATATGGAAAGACAATGGGATAAAGTACTTGGGTATAACATTGACGCCTAAACCAAATGACTTATTCAAGGAAAACTACATTCCGCTACTACAAGAACTCCAAACAAAGCTCAAAGCTATAGGTATGGGTGAATTATCTTGGTCAGGAAGGCTAGCTGCATTCAAAATGTCTATATTGCCGCAATTTTTATATATATTTAGAACGGTACCCATAGCAGCACCCAAATCCTACTTTACTAAAGCACAAACCATGATAAACCAGTTCCTTTGGAGGGGGAAAAAAGCAAGGTGCGCATTTAGTACCTTGATCAACACAAGAGAAGCGGGGGGAGTAGGGCTAACAAAACTGAAGGACTACCATGCAGCTGCAGTCCTAGCGCAGATCAGAACTTGGTTTCAGCAACCCACTGACAACAAATGGTTAGATCTGGAAAATTACCAGATACAAGGCACAACACCCACCGCTTCCTGGTGGCATACACACATACTAGTAACATGAATAAAACACTATCCCCTACAATAAAAGCCTCTATAGAAATGTCTAAATGCAGCTTCATTATTAGATGGAAAAAAGACAACTATACCAATGACACTGCATTGCATACCTCTATTGGTTCCCAACATCACAGTTACACCCTGGATACAACGAGGGATAGAGAAAATAGAAGACCTATTAGTAGGGCCAGCTATCAAAACCTTTAGAGCACTACAACTAGAATTTGGTATACCCAGTTCTGAATATTACACATACATAAGACTGTCTCACTTTATACAATCTAACACCAACACCTCAATAACTCTCCCATGGCAAATAGTTCAATACTATAAATCGAGTGAATCCAAAACAAAAGGTATATCAATATTTTATAAAGCCCTAGATAATAAAAATGTTTTCACTAAAAACCAGCACATCAAGGCCTGGGAAAAAGATCTTAAATCAGAATTCTCGATAGAACAATGGCAAAAAGCAATACAAATATCATATAAATCCACAAAAAGCGCCAATCTATGGGAATTACACCAAAAAATACTAATGAGATGGTACCTAACACTGAATAGGATGTCCAAATTTAACCCTCAGATCTCTCCACTTTGTTGGAGAGGGTGTGGCGAAGTGGGTACCCTATTGCGTACTTTGTGGGAATGCCCAATGCTAAAAACATTGTGGTCGGAGTGCTTCCATAAGCTGACCCAAGTCATAAAGTTTCCAATACCACACTCACCCGCCCTAGCACTGTTGTCAATAGGGATAGATACGTTCCCTAAAGAACATAGGACAATCATATCACATCTATTGCTGAGTACAAGATTGACACTGGTCCGCCACTGGAGAGATAGAGTGGCTCCGACTATAGGAGAGGTGATAATAACTACCCAGACCCATGGCACATATGAAAGATCATTTGCTTCCTCCCAAGGTAATTTTGCAGTATGCGAAAGTAAATGGAAGCTATGGCACATATGGTACAACGAAAATAGGCAATTTAAAGGATAGGAACCACTTCCTCTTGTGAAGCTTATAGCTAACGGGCAAAACCAATTTTATTTATTTATTTTTTCTTTTTTTGTTGTTCAGTTATATACTTGTTCATTGTTTTGAGTTCATTTAATCTCTCAGCACCTCTTATACAATGCAGATAAATGGTTATACGAGAACAGCAGAGAACAACTTATCTAGCTGAAATATTATGATTATGAGGCCTATGACTGTCCGGGTCGGCTGAACTTCTCGCCTCTGGGCCACAGTATGTTCCCATGAGGGGTGGCTGGGAGGTGGGGGTCCGGCGATAGGGCGGACGGTGGGGCAACACGGAAATGTTTAAATGTAAATGAAGAGGATGCAGATATAAGACAGTTTAACCACTTCAGCCCCGGAAGGATTTCCAGCTTTAGGACCGGAGCCCTTTTTGCGATTCGGCGCTGCGTCGCTTTAACTGACAATTGCGCGGTCGTGCGACGTTGTACCCAAACGAAATTTGTGTCCTTTTTTTCCCACAAATAGAGCTTTCTTTTGGTGGTATTTGATCACCGCTGCGTCATTTCTGATCGCCGCTATAAACAAAAGAAGAGCGACAATTTTGCAAAAAAACCCAAATTTCTTACTTTTTCCTAAAATACAAATCCAAAAAAAAAATATAAAAAAAACATTTTTTTCACCGTTTTTGGCCGATTTATATTCTTCCTCATATTTGCGATAAAAAAAATCGCAATCGGCGTTTATTGATTGGTTTGCGCAAAAGTGGTCGCGTTTACGGATTATGAGAATTCATTTTTGGGGTTTTTAATTTTTTTTTTATTTTTTACTAAAAATGGCGGCGATCTGCGATTTTTTGCGGTACTGCGATATTTCAGCGGACATGTCGGAACGTTTTGACACTTTTTTGGGACCATTGGCATTTATACAGCGATCAGTGCTATAAAAATGCACTGATTACTGTGTAAATGCCATTGGCAGTGAAGGGGTTAACCTGCAGGGGGCGCTCTAAGGGTTAACTATGTTCCCTGGGCGTGTTCTAACTGTGTGGGGGCTGCCCTAGCTGGGGAAGGGAAGTGGTCACAGCCTTCACGTACAGGAAGGCTGTGATCACAGCCCTTCCCCCTCACACAGAGCGGAGGTCCGTGTTTACATACACGGACCTCCGCTCATTCACTCCGGGGGGGGCATCGCGGGTAGCCGGCGGCAATCGAAGCTGCCGCTCCCGCTCCCTGGCCCCCCCCGCTCACAGTGGCTCTGTATCGCGGCCGCCGTCGTATGAAGGCGATTCGCGTTACAGAGCCACTCTGTCGCCGTCAATTGCCGATCAGCCGTCGGCAAGCGGTTAAGCAAGCAGTAATGTACTTTCTTCACCGCAATTTAAAAACATGCTGTATTCTTGCAACTGAATGACTAAATAACCTGTATGCTATTCAAATACCAAATAAAGAGATAATGTGAAAAAAAAGAGCTATAGGGATGCCAGAAAAGATAGAAGGGAAAAATCCTGTAACCTTTATTGAAAAATGGCTTACTACTGTGTTTGGTTCTGAGATATTCTCCCCAATGTTTGCTGTTGAACGGGCACACAGGGTGCCTTCCCGCCCCCCCCCCCTGCCACAAGGGGCGCCACCGTGCCCATTTCTGTTCAAACTCCTAAGTTATGAGGACAGAGATGCCCTCCAGCCCCTACTTGAACATCCTGTCCCTGCATATGTACGCCGCGGATGCTACCTCAAGGTAACTTTTAAGTGAAACGGAGACCGAGTTACACAGAGACTATACTTAGACCTCCTGTTGACTAACAAAGACAACGACGCTGAGTCCGTTCCCCTCAACGTTAAAACTGTCGCTACGAGGCTCTGTTGTCTGGAGTCTCCTGTGCTTCAGGACGGAGACCTCACTGTTGCCCCACCATAGTCCTATGTGGACCAACTATTATGTTCTGTTTTGCCGTTCCATAGTCCTGTTGACTATTATGAAACTCCCCTATACATATCCAAGACCTGGAAACAATATCCTCCAACTTCATATTGCTGGAACTTTTGCTCTGATCTGTGCACACCTGGCTCATGTGCATCCGATGTGCACGTACTCTCTACACCTGACCTGGAGCACTTACCCCTGGAGTCAGGGCTGGACTGGGACAAAAATTTGGCCCTGGACTTCATCCAGACCGGCCCACTTTAATTTTGCAACCACGCACAAAAACGGTATATAAACTATACGCAATTGTGCAAATAATCATAAGTAGCATAACATAAGGAGTCCTCACTCGCCTCTTATTATTTCACTTATTCTCCTCCTTCTCACATCTCTGCATGAAGTGGGAGGGCTAATGTTATGCAGGCACAATGGTACAGCCTCACTGGCTGGAATTTCAAAAACTGGCATTGCTGCAAGCCATTTGCTGCCTTTCAGCAATGCAGCGGCGCTGAGGCTGAGCCGGGTTGCGCACTATGAAGTGAGGCGATGGGCCCACGTATTGTAATCGGGAGGGTGAAGTACGTCTCTACACTCTTCCTCCTCTTATTCACTTTATTATTCTCCGCTCACTCCTGAGGAATACAATACGATGAATACTAATAAACGTGTTAACGCATATCAAATATATGGCAAAAACACGCACCAACGTTTTAATTTCACCCGGCCAGACCTACTTCAGGTCCCGGTTTAAAAACAGGGTCAGGTCGGGACTGAGGTCCCCATTCACGAGGTCCAGTCCACATCTCTCATGCACGTGTAGCCTACGTGTACTCGGTCCACA
>BLSH010292302.1:423034-436864 GCA_018402905.1 Glandirana rugosa | reverse complement strand
TTGTTCTATGCAGAGCTTGATCTGCAACTCAAAGCAGCGGTATGTGAAATCTCTAATCTCTGCTATCTGTCCTCAGAGCAACAGCACAGACAGCAGTAGTAAAGTAATCTATCTCAGGATGCAGGATCAGGTCTTAAAATGGCTAAAATCTGTCCCTCACGCCGTCAGCTACCTTTCCCTATACTAACCCAAGGAGCATGTGACTGCAGCACTGTGACTCCAGCTTATAAAGAGGCTGGGTCACATGATGCACTGGCCAATCACAGCCATGCCATTAGTAGGCATGGCTGTGATGGCTTCTAAGGGCAAACCAGTGAAACGCTTGTTGATTGGCTGCCCTGCAGCTTCTCAACACGTGGAATAAAATAGCAGAACCCCGGACCGAACCCGAACGATTTTTGAAATGTCCGGGTCCGGGTCCGTGCCACGGACACCCGAAAGTTCGGTACGGACCCGAACGTTACAGTCCGGGTTCGCTCAACACTACCCTCCTGCCCTTCTGGTCTGATCTGGTACACAGGTAATCCTTGGAGCTGCTTACAGATATTTTAAGGATGAGATTTCAAATGATCAGCTAACTTGTGCTTCCCGAATACACCCAGATTCTTTAGCAGCACTCTATCTCCCGGCTGAAGATCTTGGATAGGCACTTCGCCGCAGTGGTGTATTTAGGTTTTGTGCTGCCCTAGGCCTGACTAAACTCGTGCACCACCTAATTTAAATACGACCCACCTCTTCCTGTCAATGGCACGCCCCTTCCCATTTAAGACCCACCCTGTCATATGTAAACCACACCCCTTCCTCTTTAAGCTCCACCTTTTTGATTTTAGAGATTCACCTCTTCCTATCTGTGCATTAAAAGTGGGTACCAAGTGCAGCCTCATCAGTGCCCATCAATGCAGCACCACCAGTGCCCATCAGCACAGCCTCCTCAGTACCCATCAATGCAGCCTCATCAGTGCCCAATAAGGGTCTCCAACTGCATTTTAATCATATCTGTTCTGCACACCTTAACATACACACAGAAAGTGTGTCTGTGTGTGCATCAGGGGGTGGAGTATGCACACAGCTGATGGGGCAGACACAACAGATTGAATAGATCATAATGAGCCTGGGCAAAATCATTAGCCTTTTTAGCAAACTGTTCTGCTCCTCTATGGGAGATCGGATGAACGCGGACCGTCTGTCCGTGTTCATCCGATCCGATAGACAGATGGAAAATAGGGTTTCCATCCATCTGTATTTGGTGGATCAGAGTGGGTTGGATGTCAGTGAACATGTCAACACTGACATCCTTCGCTCCATTGAGGACAATGGAGTGTCCGTTCAGGTCTGCCTAAAAAACTGACAGGCGGATTTGAACGATCCGCTCGTGTGACAGGACCCTAATAGAGACATGTGTAGTTAAAAAGACACCAAAAAAAAGAAGAAAAGAAATATCTGTCAGTCTAATAGCGGTGTTCCACCCAAAAGTGGAACGTCTGCTTTAAGAACTCCTGACCCCCTTACATGCCAGATTTGGCATGTCATTTTTTTTTGGGTGGGGGGGAGAGCGGTGCTGAGCAGAAGTTCTCCTCACCCCCCTCCCTCCCTGCAATCTTCTGGGACACGTCACAGGTCCCAGAGAAGATTGCCCAGCCATACAGAATGCGCAGCGCGACTTGTACATGCGCAGTGTGCACCCGGCTGTAAACCACAAGCTGTTAGAGCCGGGTGCCCACACTAGTGATACTGGGGAGAGGAGAGGGAGAGGAGAGAGGCTTCAGGGGGCCACATTGCTGGGCTATGGGACAGGGGAGTGGCCAATTATTAAAAGTCAGCAGCTACACTTTTTGTAGCTGCTGACTTTTAATAGGGTGGAATTCCGCTTTAAATGTAATCAGCAAGATGGGCAATAAAATGAAGATCTATAATGAGAAGGGACACTTTCTTCATATTTCAGAAGGCAGCATTAGCAGGTAGCTATGAAAGGCAGAGAAGAGAAGCACAAACCTCTCCTAGCACCACAGAGGGTTAATTGCTAGAGAATCCCTATTTCTGATAACAGTCAGTGAGATAGGAGAAACAGGAGTACAGATAAGTAGCAAGACAGGAGGATGGAGGATCGTATTTTACCCCTCCGGGATATACATTGTGTAGCGAAGTCTGCCTGCTGAAACAACAATCCCACGGCCCTGGTGACTCCATGTGCACCTGGAGGAGTCACTGACAGAGGAGGGAGGGGAAGCCAACGATCTCTCTCTGTGCTCTCCTAGTCTCCTGTCTATGAAGAGGGGGGGGGGAACTGTGAGCACTCTGCTCTGACACACGCTGGCCGAACACTGCAGCCAGTGACCTCGGCAGTCAATGTGCTGACTCGGGAGAAGGACAGGGAGGGGGGGCCGCCCCCCCTCCAAGGTGCCGCCCTAGGCCTGGGCCTTGTCGGCCTAGGCCATAACACAGCACTGCTTCACCGGCAATAGAGCTGTACTCTGTTTGCACGTGTGCCCAGTTTCAAAGAGTTGAAGTCTTAATTGCCTTTAATTGGGCGCTATTTTCAGACACTGTTGGAGCACATTTTGGCACAATAGTAAGTAAACCCCTATATGTCTAGTGTAGTGCCAGCAGCTATACACACTCTCTAAGTACAGTTTTTCTACTTACAACTCGTACCAAATAATCACTCTCACATTGGACTGTTAGTTATTTAACCACTTCAGCCCCGGAAGGATTTCCAGCTTTAGGACCGGAGCCCTTTTTGCGATTCGGCGCTGCGTCGCTTTAACTGAAAATTGTGCGGTCGTGCGACGTTGTACCCAAACAAAATTTGCGTCCTTTTTTCCCACAAATAGAGCTTTCTTTTGGTGGTATTTTATCACCACTGCATCATTTCTGATCGCCGCTATAAACAAAAGAACAGCGACAATTTTGCAAAAAAACCCAAATTTCTTACTTTTTGCTACAATACAAATCCAAAAAAAAAATATAAAAAAACATTTTTTTTCACCGTTTTTGGCCGATTTATATTCTTCCTCATATTTGCGATAAAAAAAAATCGCATATATGATGAGCATTCATTTTTGGGGTTTTTATTTATTTATTTATTTTTTACTAGTAATGTCGGCGATCTGCGATTTTTAGCGGTACTGCGATATTTCAGCGGACATGGCGGAACATTTTGACACTTTTTTGAGACCATTGGCATGCATACAGCGATCAGTGCTATAAAAATGCACTGATTACTGTGTAAATGCCATTGGCAGTGAAGGGGTTAACCTGCAGGGGGCTCTCTAAGGGTTAACTGTGTTCCCTGGGCGTGTTCTTACTGTGGGGGGACTGCCCTAGCTGGGGAAGGGAAGTGGTCACAGCCTCCATATACAGGAAGGCTGTGATCACAGCGGGTAGCGGGTGGCAATCGAAGCCGCCTCACCCGCTCCCTGGCCCTCCCTGAACACGCGCGCTCACAGTGCGCGTTATCGCAGCCGCCGTCATATGACGGCGATATGCGATAACGGACCACCTTGTCACCGTCAACCTGCTGTTGGCGGTCGGCAAGTGGTTAACAATGCCACTCTAAGCTTCACCCTGCAAAAAGATTTTCCAGCTCTTGGACCACAATCTAGGTGCCAGCAGCCTGATAGCGATTGTCACTGGGTTATGTTAAATGAGCAATTAACCCTTTAAACTGCCACCACCACCTTTTAACCAAGAAGGAGGAAACTCACAATCTTAGCAATAACAACTATGATTTGAGAATAAACGTCTGTAACACACACTGTCACCACAGACAGGTATAGTGGGGAAAATAATGATTTCATCCCCTGAAGATTTTGTAAGCTTGCCCACAGAAATGAAGAGTCAATAATTTTTATCATGGGCGTATTTTAACCACTTTAGCCCCGGAAGGATTTCACACTTTAGGACCAGAGCACTTTCTGCGATTCAGCACTGCGTTGCTTTAACTAACAATTGTGCGGTCGTGCGACGTTGTACCCAAACAAAATTTGCATCCTATTTTCCCACAAATAGAGCTTTCTTTTGGTGGCATTTGATCACCTCTGCATCATTTCTGATCGCCGCTATAAACAAAAAAAGCAACTATTTTGCAAAAACAAGAGTTTTTCTTACTTTTTGTGAAAATACAAATCCAAAAAAAACATTTTTTTCTTCGGTTTTGGCTGATTTATATTCTTCCTCATATTTTTGGTAAAAAATATTGCAATCAGCGTTTATTGATTGGTTTGCGCAAAAGTTTCCGTGTTTACTAATGATGAGAATTCATTTCTGGGATCTTTAGCGATAATGGCAGTGAATTTTAGTGGTACTGCGATATCGCAGTGGACATGTCGGACCATTTTGACACTTTTTTGGGTCCATTGGCATTCATACAGCGATCAGTGCTATAAAAATGCACTGATTACTGTGTAAATGCCATTGGCAGTGAAGGGGTTAACCTCGAGGGGGCGCTCTAAGAATTAAATGTGTTCCCTAGGTGTGTTCTAACGGTATGGGGGCTGGGCTGGCAGGGGGAGAGTCGGTAGAAAACAATCAGGTCGCTCAAGCGACGACCGCCATTTTCAATGATCTCTTAGGAAGGCCGCCAGACACCCCCATCGCGTTCGAGAGAATCCACAGAGCACTGCGCCCCAGAGGAAGGGACGCAGAACCACCCAGGGACGTGATATGCTGCCTGGAAAGTTTCCGCTTGAAAGAAGATATCCTGAGGAATGCCAGACACCGCAGACAACTTCTCTATCAAAGAACGGAGATCAAGATATTCCAAGACCTCTCTAACATAACACTTCAACGCAGAAGGGAACTCCGTCCGCTATTGGAAATGCTCCGCTCGAGAGCCATAATTTACAGATGGAAGTATCCCTTCGGTTTATCCGCAACGAATCAAGGCCGCACCGCCCTGCTCAGAGTTCCAGAAGATCTGGATCATTTCTTCAACACCCTGGACATCCCCCCGGTGGCTCTACCAGATTGGTACAGCGAATACAATCTCTCACAGATGAGAAGAGCGGTCTCAATGGAAGATCTCAACGAAGGAAACTCCTTTAGCATCAGACGCCGCCGCTCACATCAACCACCAGCTTCTCCGGGGAGAAATCAGAGGCCACCGCAGAATAGCAGTCCATCGGCTTCCCCGGCTCACAGAAGACAACGATGCGCCTCTTAAGGTAACAACATTCTGCCCCCTGCTCCAGATCTGTCCCCTGCCTTATGCTGCACAGACCTCCGGACGAACTCCTAACCCGCCTTCCACACCCTTTAGCGTTACCGACAAGACAAACACTACCTCTCAGACAGAAGGACTGAAGTAAAGAAAGCCCCATGGTAATCTCTCACCGAGACCAGCACCTTGTACACTCAGAGTCACATCAGCAGATGGTTTTACACCCAGACTCCCAACCTCTTATTCAGGTACTAAGATACAGCGCTTCGGGAAAAGCCTTAGTCTTCCTTCCCGTTACTACCTATACACTACCCACGATGGATAACTCTTATATAACAGAAAGAACGGGCCACCGATCACATCCATAACACGTCGCACAAGAGTGTAAAGACAAGTCCCAGAGAGACTCATGTATCAGCCCTCATCACAGGCATGGACCTGCTTACATCCACTGTTCTCAGGTCTCCCCCCACACTCCCAAAAGGACACCAAGCCCAAATTCACTCCCGCTTGCAAGAACTGCATATGGAACTCAACGATTGATCAATCGTTAACTTACGAAACCGCGGTCCTCCCGCTAACATAAACTTAGAGACAGCCCCTACGACGAAAGGAATACCACACTCCCACAAGAACCCACTGACTATGATCAAACTCGGTTGGAAGAGACACAGGAAACCCCGAGAAAGACTCTGAGCCAGGGGCCTGCAGTAGCCATATTAGCATATATAATTTCGGAACCCTGGGAAGAACGGAGCGGGGACAACACTATCGTTGTCTGCCAACACAATCGTTGTCTGCCTACGATAAGTTCGTATTGTTTTGTTGTATATTCTTATCACTTTTTCACTGTTTGAATTTTTTCTTTTAACAGTTGTTCCTAGTAATGCTGCACTTAAATGGCTCTGCATTTACGGTGGGCTACATAAATACAATGCCCCCCCCTAAATGTACATAGAAATGTAAATGTAACATCTCTTGAAACTTTTACTTAGTTATTGTCTGAGGTCCTCTCTTACGTACACCACCCCCGAACACAGGATACAACACACTAACAGTTTTTTCCGATAGCATTCCCCAATACAATCCACGCATATGGCCCACTTAAAGTTTAAAGTAAAAGAACACCCACAACCCGAGATACTGTACCACACACAAGCTCCTACCCACGTGAAGTGCTTAGTCCTCACCCCGCTTGTCACATACTCGATCCTCCCAATCCAAATCAGCCCTCCACTCCACCCAATCCCCCATAAAGGATCTCCTTACTCTCTAGCACCCCAGTCCAACTAATAATGTAGCTAATCCCACATCTCGAAAACACATGGAGAAGAATTAAAAGAAGGGAAGAGGTAACACCACCCAGCACCTATCTCTAGATGGTAAAATACAGAAAAAACATTAGCAGGTAGAGAATTATTCACAGAACAAGACCTCTGTATGCAACCTTTTACCAGATCGCTCCACAATAATACCATCCTGATCTCAGGAGACTCGGGAGTGCTCTTCCGACTTGGACACAAACCTACCACTCCCCACAACAGCGGACTCAGGAAGCTCCCGCTGACCGGATTCCAACACCCCCCTCTCTGGGAGAAGGGTTACAGGTAACCCCCTCCCCGGATACATCCAATTCCCCCCTTATACCCCCCCTCCCCACCCCCGGGAAAACACCTCTCTTTCCTAGTTCATCCCCTTCCCCACCCCCCGCCTACTACCCTAAACCCCCCCTCTCTCCTATCTCTCCAACTGTCTCTCCAGCTCCCAAACCTAACACACCCGATCAGACCCACAGAAGATTAGTGGGTTGACACTGATCCCCACCCCCAGAAATCAACAGCAAAACATAAGACACCCAGAAAGAAGGATCATGAATGAATCAAAGCCCTCAAAAAAAGGCGAGTCTGGAAGACTCCAGCTCAAACTAGTATCCATAAATGCGAAGGGGTTAAACACCCCAGAAAAAAGATTCCAATTACTGGCACATATGCGAGCCCTAAGAGCAGACATAGTGCTCGTCCAAGAGACCCATTTTAGGGCAGACAAAATTCCTAAACTGTCAAACCAGTTCTACACCACCAAATTTCATTCTACCAACAAATCATCAAAAACCAAAGGTACTTCCATCCTAATTGCCAAGACGGTCCCAATACAAATCGAAGACACCAAACTAGATGAACTGGGGAGGTTCACCTTTATAAAAGGCACCATATACAATACTCCTCTGACAATAGCAAATATCTATGCACCTAATACCGCCCAAGTCCCCTTCTTCAGATCTACACTCCATACCCTATCTCTCTTCCAAAAGGGTGTGCTACTGGTAGGAGGGGCCTTTAATGTACCCATGGACCCATTAGTTGATACATCCTCAGGATCCTCACAATTAACATACCGAGCACTAAAACAGATAAAACTTTGCTTTCGTGACCTCCTACTGCACGACACCTGGCGCACCCTCCATCCCTCAGACAAAGACTTCACTTATTTCTCACCTCCCCACAATAGATACTCAAGACTGGATTATTTCTACATTACCCAACAAGACCTAACTTTCCTGACTTCAGCCACTATAGAACCAATGACATTCTCAGACCATCATCCCATTACAATAACCATATCAATCCCAGACCACAATGTTTCCTCAAAAATCTGGCGACTAGACGCTTCCATCTTGCTAGATGATTCCAGAATAGACTAAATCAGAGGACACATAAGAAACTTCTTCCGGGAGAATGATACTCCAGACACCACACACATCACCCAATGGGAGGCACACAAGTGCAGCCTTAGGGGTGAACTGATTGCAATTGCCTCGAGATTGCGGAAGGAGAAAAGAGCTCACATACAAAAGCTGATAGAAAACGTCAAAAATCTAGAAATAACGCACAAGCACACACTAGCCCAACAATCCTACCAGGAACTACTGAATGCACGTCACTTATTACAAGAAGAGCTAGACTACAAACTGAAAAAAAAATATGCTCTCACTCGTAAACTTTTCTACGAATTCGGTAACAAAAGTGGCCATCTCCTAGCACAATCCTTAAAAACAGAAAAAGCGAAAGCAACGGTTCACCACCTTCACGCCAAAGATGGACGTAAACTGACAAAAAACTCAGACATCACGGAAGAATTTGAAAATTTTTACTCATCACTCTATAATTTAAAATCCCAAGACCACACAAAAACACCTCCAACCTCCAGAGCCACCTCAATCCGAACATTCCTAGCAGAAAATTGCCCCAACAAGATCCCCCCTGACACGGCTCTCGAACTAGAAAGACCACTAACAATTGAGGAATGGAAGCAAGCGGTACACCAACTAAAACCTAACAAGAGCCCTGGCCCAGACGGTCTAACGGCAGTATATTACAAAATTTTTGCAGAACTATTAGGCTCCCCTTTCCTCAAAGCTTTCAACACCATCTCCCCGACACACCCCCCCACCCCGAGACTGCTTGAGGCCCATATAGTGGTGATACCGAAGGAAGGGAAAGATCCTTCGCACCCAGCACATTACAGACCAATTTCCCTCCTCAATGTGGACCTGAAGATCTTTGCCAAAATTCTAGCGAACAGATTGCTTCCAATCTTGCACTCCATCGTCCAAAAAGATCAGGTAGGTTTTGTCCCTGGCCGAGAGGCCAGAGACAACACCATAAAAGCCATCAACCTACACCATACATTATTGAAATCAAAACAGAGGGGCTTCTTCCTGTCCCTAGATGCAGAGAAGGCATTCGACAGGGTCGCTTGGGACTATATGCTAGAAAGCCTTGCCTACATCGGACTGGGCCCCACGATGCTGGGAAACATCGCTTCTCTATACTCAAGCCCGATAGCTAGGGTCCGTGTGAATAATACCCTGTTGAGTGCCTTCTCCATCACAAACGGAACCAGACAAGGTTGCCCTCTATTGCCAATTCTTTTCGTGCTGTCCTTAGAGCCCTTCCTACAAGCCATTCAAACTAACCCAGACATTCATGGAGTCATGGCTGGGGGGAAAGAATACAAACTAGGGGCCTATGTGGACGACATCTTATTATTCCTGACCAATACCCTCGTCACCCTACCTGTGGTCCTCCAAATGTTCAAACTTTTCCAATCCCTCTCCAACATGAAAATAAATTTCAACAAATCTTTTGCCCTAAACATCTCCCTTCCACAGAACACGGTGGAACATTGTACAAAACACTTCCCCTTCACTTGGAAGCAGAAATCCATCACATATCTGGGCAGCCAGCTCCTGCACAATCTTCAGGACCTATATCCTCTGAACCATCTAGCTATACTAAACAAACTTTCATCCGATCTCCAGAAATGGTCCACATCAAACGTTTCCTGGTTCGGTAGAGCGGCAGTTTTAAAGATGAATGCCCTCCCAAGGATGCTATATGTACTTCAAGCAATCCCTATCTCCCTACCTTCATCCTTTTTCCGATCTTATAAACACTTATGTACGGAATTTCTTTGGAAAGGGAAGAGACCTAGAATTAACCACACACAACTAACACTCCCCAAACCTCTAGGAGGCATAGGTCTACCAGACATCCACAACTACTACACCGCTAGCCATCTTTCCAGAGTCATTGTCTGGAACGTCCATTCGCCATACAAAGACTGGATTTCACTAGAGGCCTCAAACACCCGGTTATCACTAGCCTCAATACCTTGGATACTACAAAAACACATCCCGAAAGACATAACCGATCACCCTCTAATTGGTGCCACAATACGATGCTTCCAATCCACCTGCAGGTCCTCCAAAATACCCTCATCCCCAGGACCATTAACCCCAATTAAACTCAACCCAGACTTCACTCCGGGTATGCACCACCAATTCGTCGGAGAGATATGGCCACATAAACAAATCAGAGCATATCACTTCTTCAAAAACACTCTACCGATACCCCGCCTCAAATTAGATGGACATAAGGAAGACAAACCTTTCCCCCCCTGGACATACTCGCTAATCTCACATTATATCAGAGCAACAGAGAAGAAAAGCGCATTTTCAAGACCACTTACCCCTTTTGAACTGATTTGCTGTAGTCAAACAGCACAGTCCCACCTAATCGCCACAACACACGCCCTTTTACTTAACAATCATTCTCCCAAAGAACCCAAAGCCTGTTTGGCTTGGGAGAGAGATATGAATCTCTCTCTCACTGAAGAAGAATGGGGGAAGATATACCACCACATTCACAAGGGTTCAATGAATGTCTCGGCCCAAGAAAATGGATATAAAATCTTCTCACGCTGGTACCGCACACCGTACGTGATACACAAATTTCACCCAACCATCCCAGATACCTGCTGGAGATGCCAGACAGACAGAGGGACAATGCTCCACATATGGTGGTCCTGCCCCAAGATCCAGCCCTTTTGGCAAGACGTCAGACACTACATTAAGAAAATTACAACGTATGAACTTGACGACTCCCCCGCTCAATTCTTACTTCATCACACCAAGATACCACCTAGAACATGCCACAAATCGGCCACCTTACTCATGGTGAATGCCGCAAAACAATGCATCCCCATATGCTGGAAATCGGAAAACCCCCCTACAGTAAAAGATTGGATCAGAAAAACACAAACAATAGCAGAGATGGAAGAATCAATCCACATATCCAAAGACTTAATAAGTAAATACAATCAAAAATGGGCGTGCTGGTCCCATTTCTTGACCACGCCAGATTACAAGCAAATATGTAACATTTAAAAGCTACCATATTATAGGAACTACCCACTAGCCTTTTAACATGGACCACCTCCCCCCTACCTTGGGGGAAGAGGCATACAATGAGGGATCTGGGTCTGGTCTGGGAGCTGGAGAGAGCGCCACTACCTATTTCTGCCTTCCCCCCCCCTAACGCTTCATTCAGCCTCCCCTCTGGGCAACCACCCTTCGTTTTACACCCCCCCCTCATCTCCAACCACCCCAATGACTCCCACAGAGCCCCTTTGATCCCTAAGGCCCAATACCTGGGTGGGCGGTTCTGCCCAATCTACACCAGTGAATCCTTACGCCACCCTTAGGGGCTCTCCCATTATCCCTGAGGAACAAGCAACAGGAGAACAAAAGGGAAGTAATTCCCAAGACTTTGCATATGACCGATAAAGTAACACACCCCCTCCTTGCAGAAACACAGCAATAAGGAGGTATATTCACTCACAAAACACAGCCCGTCCTCCACTTACAGTCCAAAGAATATACAGGCGGTCCCCTAGTTACAAACATCTGACTTACAAACGACTCCTACTTACAAACGGAGGTAGACAACAGGAAGTGACAGGAAATTTACCCCTAGGAAGGGAAATTCACTCCTGTAAGAGTTATTATAGGAAAAAGGTGTCTCCATTGATGCTTTATCACCAAGGTTTGTTTCCACAACAACCCAAAATTTTTAAAATCCAATTATCATTGGGACAGGAAGTGAGGTGACATCTTCGGAACAGAATCATAGACAGCAAAACAAACATTGCAGGGGTTTTACCCCTTCCCTATGCTATCCAGAAAGCTTAAAAATATTTGTTTTGGCTGAAGCTACACTTAAAAAATGTACCTGTTCCCACTTACAAACAAATTCAACTTAAGAACAAACCTACAGACCCTATCTTGTTTGTAACCCGGGGACTGCCTGTACACCCGAACAGAGAAGACCGAAATTCCCAAGAACCCCCTGGTTATGCTTATACTTACACTGATACTTTCGCTCAAGCTTTACTCTTGTATATCTAACCAATTTCTGCGACATGAGAGATACTTATCCAAGCTGTTAAGTAAGACTTGATGTTTAACAGTGTCTCTATGCATGTAATACTCCTGATGTTCTGTTGCTCCTTATTTGAATTGTACCCCTTCTTTCCCTCAATAAACTTTATTTCTTGGAAAAAAAAAAAAATTAAGTTTATGCATACAACACTTGAATGCATCGCAAATGCATTACAAATCAATTTAAAAATGTGTGTAAGACTCCATGCACACTGAAGCTGTTAAACGATCGTTTTTGGGCGTTTGGGTGTGTTTTTTAACAGCCCATGAACTCCGTTCTATGTTATCCTATGTGTCCATGCACACATGGACGTTTATTGTCCTTTATCAGCAGTGGAGTTGATATGCTGTTGTCAGAACGCCCTTAAATCTTGTTCTGAACACAAAAAAAAAAATTGAAAGCTTAAAAACACTCAAAAACGCGCCTCACTGGTGTTTTTGATCCATTAAAAAAAGGGATTGTGCTGCGAACTCACTCTTCTGTTCCATTTTCCCTGCTAAGTCATAATGAAAGTGAAAGTACAATTTTATCTCAGGAAACTGGAATGTAAATAAAAGGTCATAATATGTCAAATCCCAGTCTCGTGAATTCCGGGAAAGTAGAGACTTGCAGGAACTCATATCTTTTGCCCTGATCATGTGGCAAATGTCAGATTTACAAATCCATTATTTAAATGAAAAACAAAAAAATGAAAACATCAGTTAAAGGGAGCACAACACAGAGTGAGGGAGGACAACATGCAACACATAATCAAGGAGAAGATCATACAACACAGGATAAGGGAGGAGAGCATTCAACACAGGATCAAGGAGAAGATCATACAACACAGGATAAGGGAGGAGAACATACAACACAGGTTTAGGGAGGAGAACATACAACACAGGATCAAGGAGGAAATCATACAACACAGGAACAGGGAAGAGATCATACAATGCAGGTTTAGGGAGGAGAACATACAACACAGGATCAGGGACAAAAACATAGAACGCAGGATCAGGGAGGAAATAATACAACACAGGAACAGGGAAGAGATCACACAATGCAGGTTTAGGGAGGAGAACATACAACACAGGATAAGGGAGGAGATCATACAACACAGGATCAGGGAGGAGATCATACAACACAGGATCAGGGAGGAGAACATACAACACAGGATCAGGGAGGAAATCATACAACACAGGAACAGGGAAGAGATCATACAATGCAGGTTTAGGGAGGAGAACATACAACACAGGATCAGGGACAAAAACATAGAACGCAGGATCAGGGAGGAAATAATACAACACAGGAACAGGGAAGAGATCACACAATGCAGGTTTAGGGAGGAGAACATACAACACAGGATAAGGGAGGAGATCATACAACACAGGATCAGGGAGGAGATCATACAACACAGGATCAGGGAGGAGAACATACAACACAGGATCAGGGAGGAAATCATACAACACAGGAACAGGGAAGAGATCATACAATGCAGGTTTAGGGAGGAGAACATACAACACAGGATCAGGGACAAAAACATAGAACGCAGGATCAGGGAGGAAATAATACAACACAGTACATCTAGAAGAATATCCCCCATTAAGGGTTTTATGGCAGTAAAAAAGAAAAAAATTGTCCAAACAAAACTATTTGAGAAATATTTTTCAAATAATTTTGTTTGGACAATTTTTTTCTTTTTTACTGCCATAAAACCCTTAATGGGGGATATTCTTCTAGATATACCTACAATATAAAGGGGAAGGGAGAAACTATGTTGGTCTCATCACTAGCACCAAATTTCTTCCAATCCATAATACAACACAGGATCAGGGAGTAGAACATACAACACAGGATCAGGGAGGAGAGCATACAACATAGGATTGGGGGGGGGGGGACATACAACATGAG
>BLSH010292302.1:409497-423024 GCA_018402905.1 Glandirana rugosa | reverse complement strand
ATACAACATGAGATCAGAGAGGAGAACATAAAACACAGGATCAGGGAGGAGAACATACAACATGGGATCAGGGAGGAGATTATACAACACAGGATTAGGGAGATCATAAAACACAGGATCATGAAGGAAATCATACAACATAGAACAAGGAGGAGAACATATAACAAGGGATCAGAGAGGAGAACATACAACACAGGATCAGAGAGGAGAACATACAACACAGGATCAGGGAGGAAATCATACAACACAGAATCACGGAGGAGCACATACAGCATAGGGTCAGGGAGGAGAACATACAATATAGGATGCCTGCTAACTTTCTTGGGTTTATGTTAAACAGATCAGTACTCTAATTGATGGGCCTGAGCCCGCTCACCCAACCAGACAACTGACAGCAGATAAATGGTCTTGCTACTCAGATGATGATGATGATGAGCCTGGAGATGATGAAGTACTCCCGCTCTATGCTCCCGGAATCGGCCTCCACTGCACTTCTCCCTGCAGCTCTCCCTGATTGATTGTTACCGCTGCCTGTTGGATCAGAAACAGACTCAGATGGTAGTAAGGCTGGTTCCGCAGATCACCCCTTACATCACTGCAACAGAGCAGCTTGCTGGAACACTGTGAAAATGCAGCCGCCTGGAACACTGTATGTGGGCCGCAGGCCACAATCCTGCTGTAAAGGCTCACAGGGTCCTTGCTGTTCGATTACCGCCATCGAAAGAGGCCACAATAAGCACCTCTTTTAAATTAAATAGGTTCTCCCATGAGGCACTGTTCTTCCCAGGAGCCCTCCTATGCAGCATGGCCCGATGGGAAATGGAGTCCTTCCACAGCAGAGTCTAATAATGATTCTCACTTGCACACTACAAGTCCCACAAGGCATCACTCCCACACAGATCCATTCTTCAGTTGATAAACTTGGCACTAGAGGAGAACCCCACAGTATACCACAGGCACAAATCTCCCCATGACTCCGGGCTACACTCTCCCCCCACTTAAAGTATTTGGTCTCCATAGAAAAAACACACATATGACTATATGATGGGACTATCTGATGGGTTTGTTTTGTTTTTTCAGCCTAATGATGGCTTGCTTCACTAATAGTGACATCTCTTTGAATCTTATATTGAGAGTTGACAGCAACAGATTCCAAATGCAAATAGCACACTTGAAATTAACTCTGGGCCTTTTATCTGCTCATTGTAAATGGGATAATGAGGGAATAACACACACCTGGCCATGGAACAGCTGAGCAGCCAGTTGTCCCATTACTTTTGGTCCCTTAAAAAGTGGGAGGCACATATACAAATCATTGTAATTCATACACCGTTCACCTGATTTGGATGTAAATACCCTCAAATTAAAGCTGAAAGTCTGCAGTTAAAGCACATCTTGTTTGTTTCATTTCAAATCTATTGTGGTGGTGTATAGAGCCAAAAAGATTAGAATTGTGTCGATGTCCCAATATTTATGGACCTAACTGTATATATTTTCAGTGAGTTCATTGTCAGTTTTCTGAATGGCCAGGGCAATAGCCGTGTCCAACCAAGCAGTGTCAGGAGTTGCATGGAGAACACCCCCAGCCCAATTTTGGTAACAGAGGCTGGGGTAGAACACCACCCTTTGGATTGTAGGAATCAGTCTATCAGAACTTTCTCCTAAAGTATCATATGTTAATCTTTGGGAAGGATGAATGTTCCTTCGGAGACTGATAGGAGAACTTGTTTCTGGCTGATGAAAAGTACTGTTCTCATTAGTACTCAATGAAGGGGTGTTCCTGTAAATTTTTAGTTCAAGTTTAGATATATCCCTTGTACTAGAGGTAGAGGTATCCCCCTCTCTGGGCTAACTGGAGGAGTAGCTTGATTTTCAGGTTCTTCCCCCAAATGAGTATCTATGGTAGAACTATCCATAGGAAAAGCTATGGGGAGAACAGGTACACAGCTTACCTCATCGACCACATTTGGATTAGAGTCAGCCCATCAGTACACTCAAGCACAGGAATACATTCTTCAGTAAAGCTGATTAAGTCTCCTTGCTTAAAACTAGGAGGAGGTAGAACATCATTTCTATCTTCAACACCCTTTCCTTGGCTCGGTGACATAATCTTGGAAGATAAACCACCCTTCTCACGCAGGTGAACATCATGTTTCACAGAAGATAAGGGGACTTTAGGAACAGACTTGACCCACTGGCCCAAAGGAACATTCCTTCCCTGTGACAACAATGGAATATTTCTCTGTGATATAGAGGAATTGGATGACCCAATGACTTCAGTGTGCGACTTGGACCTTCGGTAGCAAGGCTGAACCTCCATGTCAGGGATAACTACTGGGTCCCACATCCAGGATGGTATCACTTCATCATCTTCACTCTCTTCTGAGACTGGTCTAGTGGGCCTGACAGGAGGTTTCTTTCTGGATCTAGTCTTAGGAGGGCTTGGATCCTCAGTAGGAACACTTAAATCAAAAGACATCCTAACTGCATCAGATATAGGGTGCAAATGATCTCGGTGCCACATTTTCAAAGGACCCCCCTGCCCTTCTGGCCTGGTCTGGTACACAGGTAACCCTAGGAGCTGCTTACAGATAATATAAGGATGAGGTCTCCAATGATCAACTAACCTGTGCTTCCCGGATACACCCAGATTCTTTAGCAGCACTCCATCTCCCAGCTGAAGATCGTGGATAGGCATTTTGCCAGCAATAGAGCTGTACTCTGTTTGCATGTGTGCCCAGTTTCAAAGAGTTGAAGTCTTAATTGCCTTTAATTGGGCGCTATTTTCAGACACTGTTGGAGCACATTTTGGCACAATAGTAAGTAAACCCATATATGTCTAATGTAGTGCCAGCAGCTATACATACTCTCTAAGTACAGTTTTTATACTTACAACTCGTACCAAATAACTGGCCACTCTCACATTGGACTGTTAGTTACCACTTCAGCCCCGGAAGGATTTCCCACTTTAGGACTGGAGCCCTTTTTGCGATTCGGCGCTGCGTCGCTTTAACTGACAATTGCGCAGTCGTGCGACGTTGTACCCAAACGAAATTTGCATCCTTTTTTTCCCACAAACAGAGCTTTCTTTTGGTGGTATTTGATCATCGCTGCGTCGTTTCCTCCGGCAGCGCACGCGCGCTCACAGTGCGATCTCGCAGCCGCCGTCAGATGACGGCGATTTGCGATATCGAACCACTCTGTCGCCGTCAACCTGTGGTTGGCGGTCGGCAAGTGGTAACAATGCCACTCTAAGCTTCACATTGCACAAAGATTTTCCAGCTCTTGGACCACAATCTAGGTGCCAGCAGCCTGATAGCGATTGTCACTGGGTTATGTTAAATGAGCAATTAACCCTTTAAACTGCCACCACCACCTTTTAACCAAGAAGGAGGAAACTCCCGATTTTAGCAATAACAACTATGATTTGAGAATAAACGTCTGTAACACACGCTGTCACCACAGACAGGTATAGTGGGGAAAATAATGATTTCATCCCCTGAAGATTTTGTAAATTTGCTCACAGAAATGAAGAGTCTCTAATTTTTATCTATGGGTGTATTTTAACCACTTTAGCCCCGGAAGGATTTCACACCTTAGGACCAGAGCACTTTTTGCGATTCGGCACTGCGTCGCTTTAACTGACAATTGCGCGGTCGTGCGACGTTGTGCCCAAACAAAATAAAAGAGACGATTTTGCAAAATAAACAATTTTTCTTACTGTTTGCTAAAATACAAATGCAAAAAAATATAAAAAAAACATTTATTTTTCATCGGTGTTGGCCGATTGATATTTTTCCTCATATTTTTGGTAAAAAAAAAAAATCGCAATTGGCGTTTATTCATTGGTTTGCACAAAAGTTGCCGCGTTTACGAATGATGAGAATTCATTTCTGGGGTTTTTGTTTATTTTTTTTTACAAGTAAATGTGGCAATCTGTGATTTTTGCGGCGGACATGTTGGACCATTTGACACTTTTTTGGGATCATTAGCATTTATACAGTGATCAGTGCTATAAAAATGCACTGATTACTGTGTAAATGCCATTGGCAGTGAAGGGGTTAACCTGGAGGGGGCACTCTAGGGGTTAACTGTGTTCCCTAGGCGTGTTCTAACTGTATGGGGGCTGGGCTGGCAGGGGGAGTGGAATGCTCACGGCTTCCATATACAGGAATCCTGTGATCCCAGCTCTTCCCCCTCTATGAGAACGGAGATCCGTGTTTACATATATGGACCTCCGTTCTCTCACTGCAGGGGGCCATCGCGGGTAGCCAGCAGAGATCCAGTCCACCCTACCCGCTCCTTGCCCCCCCCCCCAAACACAGTGAGTGCACGAGCGTGCCTCCGGTGGGGTGCGCGTGCTCACAATACTAGTTATCGCTGCTGCCGTCCGGTGTAGGTGTTTCCGCGATAACGAGCCACATTGCCGCCGTCACGCTGCGGCGGGCGGTCGGCAAGTGGTTAAATGATAGAGACAGCATATCAACCAAAATTCCAGAAAAAAACACATAAAACAAATGATATAAATTAAGTTTATGCATACAACACTTGAATGCATCGCAAATGCATTACAAATCAATTTAAAAACGTGTGTAAGGCTCCATGCACACTGAAGCTGTTAAACGATCATTTTTTGGGCGTTTGGGTGTTTTTTTTAACAGCCAATAAACTCCCCTCTATGTTATCCTATGTGTCCATGCACACATGGATGTTTATTGTCCTTTATCAGCAGTGGAGTTTATATGACGTTGTCAGAACGCCCTTAAATCTCGTTCAAGAGTCGTTCTGAACACAAAAAAATGATGAAAGCTAAAAACACTCAAAAACGTGCCTCACCGGTGTTTTTGGTTGTTTTTGAAAAAAAAAACGCTGGCACTCAAAAACGTTAGTGCATTAACGCTGATGAAAGCTGAAAGACTCACTACAAAGCTACTGATGCTTTTAGATTGTTTTTTTTTTAACGTCCAGTGTGCATGGAGCCTTCATGTGCATGTTTAAGACACAATGAACAGAGAACACTTCTTCTAGCATTTTCCCTGCTAAGTCATAATGAAAGTGAAAGTACAATTTTATTACAGGGAACTGGAATGCAAATAAAAGGTCATAATACGTCAAATCTCAGGCTAGTGAATTCCGGGAAAGTAGAGACTTGCAGGAACTCATATCTTTTGCCCTGATCATGTGGCAAATGTCAGATTTACAAATCCATTATTTAAATGAAAAACAAAAACATCAGTAAAAGGGAGCACAACACAGGATAAGTGGACTCTCACTCAGAGATGAAAATTCCTCTTGTTTGTTGCTTCCCATGTAGTATCATGTTCCCTGGCCATTTCATGTGCTTGCTTTAGATTCTTCCTTAGCCGGTCCACATAAACTTTATGAGAAGTTAAAGAAGTATCATCAGCAGCTGTCCCAAAGACTAAAGCCCTGTACACACGGTTCGACGATCGCATACAACAGGTCGTACTCACGACCGTTGTATGCAAAATCGATTGTTCGTATGCGCGATTTCAACAGTCGAACATACGACGGTCGTACAAGGGAGTTGTATGAGCAAACTAGAAAACTTGGTCGTACCAACAAGCGCTCATACGACCGTTGCATTGTGTGTACAGAGCAGTTGGTACAACAAGTTGTATTGTGCAAAACATGCATGCGCCAAGTCCGGAACGGCCGGAAGTGTCCGTTCGTGTAAAACTAGGTTTCTGTTTCCCAATTGCATATTCATTTGTCTATTGGCAACTCAATTCAAATAGTGAAATGAGGCGCACATTAGCATCTTTTTCAATGGGATAATAATGAAGGTGCACATTGCTAGTGATACACATGATACTAATGTCATAAAAGACAGTTGTTCTGTAGTGATATTAATAGAATTTGCATTATTTTCAATCTCTTTTCTTCTATTTACCATCTCCCCAATATTATAAGCTCTGAAATACGAGAATTCCTTGAATTGAACATGTTTGTGGTCCCTTGATATTTGTTATAACTTTTATTTTTAATGTAACTGCCTACTTCAAACCTGTCATTTTCTTTAATAAACTTAGGCAAGTATTGTTATTTTAAATATTCTTTTTATTTTTCACTCATAAAGAATAAAAATTCAATAATGATAGTCATTTTTCATCAAAGAAAATATAACAGAAAACAAATGTATAAAGTATAACAAAATATGTGAAAAATTAAAACAAAAAAAACAAATACACAAAAACAAACAAAAAATAAAGCCCTCAATGGGGGTACTGGCCATAATCCCCAGACCAGGGTTGTTGGGGGCCCTGGGGATAATACTGCCACTGGGTTGGATGTGGTTGGGATGGGGCAGGTGGTGGAGGTGGTGGTGGGGTATCATCCACTAGCTTGGTGGTAGTGGTAATTTGCCCCATCGCCCCCTTGATGAGCACTTCGGTCATCAAGGCTTCTGCCATATTTTTTTGGTGCTCCGTCATTTTCTTGAGCTTTGCAGCTGCAAATGAGGCAAAGGACTCCTCCTCGTCAGGTTCGTTTTGGAGGACCTGGGTTGCCTGTTGAAAAAATGCAGCCGCAGCCTCATCAGCGTCCTGGGCCCTCCTTTTCCTTCTCCTCCCAACCTCCAGTGGAGGAATCCTGGACACGCATGGCTGTGATGGCCCAGCTGCCTCCTCTTCAGTCACCGTGTCGGTGACACTTTCCTGAGTATAAAAAAGTGACAATATTAGAATATGTTTGTTTGTGTGGGTGATGAATCCAAACAAATTTACATTTCATTACTGTTGCTTATTGAATAATTAGAAATGACAAACACTAGCATTCTGGCAACAGCATTTGGATTTATACTTAAAATGACTTTAGGCCACAACTGTGTTTGGATCTAGAAACAAATGTGTTAAGACTCCAATGTTTGGACAATAATGTTTAGTTCTTATCATTGTATTTTATCTTTAGAATATGTTAACCAACACTATACCTGGGTGATGACGGCCTCCTCCTCATGTCTAATAGGAGACACAACCTCCCCTGATGTTGAGGGAAGGGTGGAGATAGATGGCCTAGCCTCAGATACACCCTGTAGGAACTGCAGGCTGTGAAAGTACCACAGTTTAGATACATACACATCAGATGCTGCAGCTCCAGACCTTTTTGACTGCTCTACCTTTTTCACCTCCCTGCCAAAGGTTGTGCGAAGGTTGGCAATTTGTTGCCGCACATATGTTATGGTTGCCTCGGGGTTAATCTCTTTACAGAGGTCAACCAGCTGGCTTAGCGCTGCCTCCTTACGGGTCTTGTTATGGTACTGCTTCAGCTGGATGTTCCATAGGCAGGGGAGCTGGTAGTAGAGCTCTATGAATTTTGTGAGGAATTCCTGGGTAAAGAACCTGTCACTCATTATGCCTACAAGACAGAAGACAAAGCATCATGCAACTTCACCCAGCATACCCCTAGAAAAGCCCCACCAAATCTAGGCCCCAAGCCAAGCAGTATTAGGCTTGCTGCATCATCCATTTAATCCAGGACACATATAGATTACACAGGTTCTGAGGCTAATTGAATGCAGGTAAGGCACCAAGTGAGTTTAACCACTTCCCGACCGCCGTATGCAGAATGACGGCCGGGAAGTGGCTGAGTTATCCTGACTGGACGTCATATGACGTCCTCAGGATAACAAGCCGCCGTGCGCCCGGGGGGCGCGCATCGCGGCGATCGGTGGTGTGGGGGATCAGTCTGGCCCCCCGCAATGCCGACCTTGGTAAAGTGCTTCGATCCGAAGCACTTTACCATGTGACCAGCCGTGACCAATCACGGCTGGTCACAGTGCAATACAGGAAAGCCGTTTATCGGCTTTCCTGTACTCAGGTCTGCAGACCTGATGAGGGGAGAGCCGATCGGCTGCATCCCTGACAGGGAGGGTTTGTGCTGATGATTTATCAGCACAGCCCTCCCTCAGATCGCCACCCTAGACCACCAGGGAGCCTGCCCAGGGATGTGCCCATCCAGGACCACCAGGGAGCCGACCAGGGACCCCCAGGGAGCCCATCTGGACCACCAGGGAGACCCCCCTAGACCGCCAGGTAAGTGACATAGTGCTCAGGTCCACCTTCACTCAGTACCACCTTCAGATGCCACCCTAGACCACCAGGGAATGAGCCCCTATTAATGTATATGCCCACCAGTGCCCACCAGTGCCCCTATCAGTGCCCACCAGTGCCCCTATCAATGCATACCAGTGCCACACATCAGTGCCCACCATTGCCACCTACCAGTGCCCACCTATCAGTGCCCATCAGTGCCACCTATCAGTGCCCAGTGCCGCCTATGAGTGCCAATTAGTGCTGTCTATTAGTGCCCATCAGTGCCGCTTAGCAGTGTCCGTCAGTGCTGCATATCAGTGCCCATCAGTGCTGTATATCAGTGCCACCTCTCAGTACCCATCAGTGCTGCTTATCAGTGCCGCCTAACAGTGCTCATCATCGCTGCATATAAGTGCCTCATCATCAGTGCCACCTCATCAGTGCCGCCTCATCAGTGCCAATCAGTACTGTCATATCAGTGCCCGTCAGTGTAGCCTCATCAGTGCCCACCAGTGATGGAGAAAATTTACTTATTTACAAAGTTTTGTGACAAAAATAAAGAAATGTTTTTTTTTTTTCAAAATTTTCAGTCTTTTTTTATTTGTAGCGCAAAAAATAAAAACCGCAGGGGTGATCAAATACCACCAAAAGAAAGCTCTATTTGTGGGAACAAAATGATAAAAACTTTGTTTGGGTACAGCGTCTCATGACCGCGCAATTGTCATTCAAAGTGCAACAGCACTGAAAACTGAAAATTGGTCTGGTAGTAAAGTGTTCTAAGTGCATATATATGCGTATTGAAGTGGTTAATTACCACCTTAATCAGCCACAGAACTTGAGTAATTAATATCTGTCCTGAATTAAAGGGATGATGTAGCAAACCTAAGCAGTATAAGCCATTTTTCCCAACAGGGCGCTCTTAATACCACCATGGGCCCCTGGGCAAAGTAAGGCACTAGGGCCCCTACCAACCTGCCCCATTTTATGCACCTGCTCTCAAGAATTTACGTATAAATTGTTGATGGAATTAAACATATATTCATCACTACTTTCAATCAAATAGATTTTAAAACATGCCATAAATCAAAGACTAATCAACACAAAGGGGTGAGCAGAAGTGCACAGTACAGGGGGGGTTTAGGAGGGCACAATACAGGCTCCGGGATGCTGCCCAGGACGCAGATATCCTGGGACAGCTTAGTAAAAAGCATGACTTTCCTGGTCAATCCGGGACAATTGTCAAGTATGAGAGGTTATCATGGGGCCCCCATGTACCTGCAATCCAAGCATAACAGTATAGGCCTCTACCCACCTATATCTGAAAATCCTGCCGAAGCTTCGTTTCCACAGCGGTTGTCCCATAGCGCTCGTGCCATAGCGATCGTCACACAGAGCGTTCCTACCTACAGCAATTTCCCTGACCGTTCGTTCGTCTTTTATACCTTGCTTTACATTGCGCATGCGTACCGCTCTCAGGTGCGTCGTGACGCTGGGGAGTGACACGTACCAACGTCTCCACGGAATGAACGATCGCCCCCATGACGAACGATCAGAAAGCATGGCGGATTCTAGCAGGAGGCACAGGAAGGCCAAAGCCACCCCCATGACCAGGCTAGAAATGGCCGATATGGTGGCTATATTCGAAGCCAAAGATTATGATTGTAGGAGGGGGGACTATGAAAGGCCCAATATGTGCTGGAGAGGGTCATCCAGCGCATTTATGCTAAACATGGGGTCCAGCGGGGCAAGGATCACCTGCGCAAACGCTGGTCGGATTTAAAACATAGAGAGCCTGACCAACTGCGCCGGATCCATCGGATCCTTGAAAAAAGTAAGCAATTTATTTTTGAAAACAGTATGTTGATGTGTAAATTCAGTGTATGGATCTGTTCTTGGTCAAAGTAGCTAGAGAGAATTATCTGTGAATTTTTGGAATCTTTGTATGCCTTGGGGTTCCCAAATTAAATTTCTAAATCCAGCATACTGTATATGAAGAATACCATTTAAGACTGTTTTCAGACATTCCTTTAGCTTTTGCACTTATGTTATTTTTGTATTTTGCAACAGGAAAACAAAAAAAAATGGCCCACCCCCCTCAGGAACCCACCAATGAGGCCACCCCTGGCCCCTCAGCCGAGGTGGCTGTAAGCCCACCTTCATCCCCAGAAGGTAAGTGCTAAATGACAATTAGATAAATTGTGACACAGCCAGGGGTGCTGCTAGGTGCCCAAAAAGGGGTGGGGCGGGGGTGTCAGGCCTAAATTAAAGGATAAATATCACTTTACTGGCTGTTGACTGATTCATCAGTGCCCATTAATCCAGCCTTGCTAGTGCAGATATGGTGAGAGTATAGCCCCCAGTGCTGGAAGGCACACAAATGCATATGATGGATAGCAGACAGCCCACATCCCATAGAAGCGAAGGGGGGGGGGCAGCTGTAAGAGTTGACGAATGTTGCCACTTGTCAAGTATTTTGGCCCTGGCAAATGGCATCATTATCTGTTTGTTGTTGTTTAGTTTCAGAAATGACTCCAGAGGGCCCCCAAGCCGGTGGTGGAAGCCCAGCAGATGTGGGCAGCCCAGCCCATTTGCAAGGTTGGTACACTTGAAACATATCCCGCAATGTATGTGTTGAACCTGTAGTGACTTTGGGATGCTCAATGAATGCCTTTTTATCTTTTTTTAGAAGACTCAGATGGCCAGATGCCCCAACATCCCCAGTCCCCGAGGGAACCTCTTGTTTGCCCTTGTAAGTACTGTTCTATTCTTGTTTCTTGTTTATTGACATGCCTATTTGGTACATGGGACAGCAGACAGCAGTTAATAAACCAACACACCTTTTTTACATTTTTGGAAAGTATGGCCATAGCCTTTATTATTGTTGCCTTTAACCACTTACCAACCGGAAGGTTTTCCAGCTTTAGGACCAGAGCACTTTTTGCGATTTGGCACTGCGTTGCTTTAAACGTAAATTTGGACACTTTTTTGGGACCAATGACTTTGCCTGTGGCCGCTCATCACAGCTTGCCAGCGGACATTGGAGTGTGGTGGGCGCGCGCCCCCTAGCGGCCCTTTGCAGATCGCCGCCTTTTTACGCAAATCTGTGCGGGTTACGCACAGCAACCCGACTGCCGCTGCGAAAACACGGCAGGTGGTTGGGAAGTGGTTAAAGTGTTGGGAAAGTGCACCCCCTCTCCCCCAAACAATTACCCAAAAACTAGGCCCATCCAAGCCATCATCAGCTATTAGGCTGCACATCATTGACCTTATGCATTTTCCTCTACTTACAGCTCACGAGCTGCCATACTGCACCATTGGGCGCCTCAGCCGGGACATCCAGTAGTGCCATGTGGAGCTGGAGAAGATCCAGAAGGCAGCAGGGGAACTGCGGAGGGTCACCCAGGAGCAAGAGAGGGCAGCGCAGAACCTCCAGCAGCGACTGAGGGATGTTGGGGACATGCTGGCAACATTTTGAGAATCTTCTTGCAATTGGGCTGGTGTGGTGGACCCCATTTTAGGGCATGTTGCCCACATTAAAGGGGCTCCCAAAAAAGCGTGTACTCCATCGTATCAGGGTTTGCCAAGTGTCATCTTTCTGTGTGGGCAAACCCCCCTTCCTCCAAACTGGAGTTTCTGGGAGAAAGGGGTGTTGCATCTGAGAAATGTGTGAGTTGATCCCATCATGGGTTCTGAGCTGACGCGTTTTGGGGGTGGGCACCTTTAAAAACTCCACTATCTTGGATAAAGGGGGGCAACTCTGAAACGCGTCAGCTTGGAACCACTGATGTGGTGCACTCACACATTTCTCAGATGCAACTCCTGATGTGATGGAGTACATGTTTAGACGCTTTTGTTTGGAGCCTTACCAGGTTTTCTAGTTTTCTATCTTGTTTTATATCTGTTTTTAAAGCTGATTTTATATGTGGATTTAAAATGTTGCTAAGCACATCAGAATGTGCAAACAATATAAATATATATTTGATACTTACAGTGTGTGACTTCTTTATTTTATGTATGCCTGTGAGTTCCATAAAGTTTAGGTCTTTAAACTGCAAATGTGCTGTTCCACGTGGTCAACACAGATGTAGTTCATCTCTTAACATTTCAAAAAGTTGGTAATGCATCATGTTTTTGGTCTTCATGCATAGAATGCATTTTGTGTTTGTGTATATGTAGCACAACCCCTGCACACCAAAATACATTTCAGAAGGTGAGATTTGGATCTCATGGAGAAATGAAGGTTTGATTTCTCTCTTGGAGCAAGAGCAAAAATAAAGCACACATAGAACATCTCTTTTCCACATGAAAAAACACACAGACAAGAGTAGTTAAAATGAAGGATCCATTTATAAGGATAAGATTAGTGATCTGGAATCATGTTTTGCCAGGACACAGCCCCTCTCCCCACAAAATATTCCATGTATTTTCTTCGCAATTCTCTGGCGTTATGGGTGGCCAAGGCAGCACGTTGACTTTGAAGGTCTGCCATTGCATCTGTCAGATGGCCTTCAGTTGATGTTGCTGTACTTGGGCCTGGCAGGGCTGCATCAGGGTCAGTGGGTCCACTTTGTAGATAATTTGTGGCATTCCTGCGCAAAAAATTATGAAGAATGCAGCAGCAAAGTACCACATGGTTTATTTTATATAAAGCCAAGTTTATCGGTGTTAAAAACAGATGAAATCTGTTGGCCAAAATGCTAAACGCATTTTCCACCACTCTGCGAGCACGTGACAGTCTGTAGATAAAAATCCGCTGGTCAGCGGTCAGGTTACATTGCGGAAACGGCTTCATGATATGTTCCCCAAGCCCAAAAGCCGCAACTAAAACACAGTTCAGACCCTCCACGTTGTGGTCTGGAGGTGGCAAGTTGAGGGTGCCATTCATAAGCCTCCGATTGAACTCCGTCTGCATGATGACGCCACCATCGGAGTTCCGGCCATTCTTCCCCACATCCAAGTAGAGAAATTCGTAGTTTGCAGACACTATGGCCAGCATCACAATGCTGCAAAACCCCTTATAATTAACCACTTGACCACTGGGCACTTAAACCCCCTTCCTAACCAGACCAATTTTCAGCTTTCAGTGCTCTTACATTTTGAATGACAATTACTCAGTCATGCAACACTTCACCCACTTCACAACGTACTGACTCATTAACAGTAAGTTTTACATTCTCGTGACTTTCGACTTTTAACCAGACCAATCCTTCCCCCAAATTCACGGGTCACCAGTTCACCAATTAATATTCCCCAAAACGTCGTAACACTACGACCGGTATCACAGACGTTTGATGCTTAAAGAGATGAACCTACACCCCTTCTTACCGGCCTTGAGGCTACCACCGCAGTAGTACGTCTGCCTCAAGTTAGCCTCCGAATACTTACCGTGGGAGTTGAACGGTGGAGGTCTGGTGTTGCACCTCCCAGACTTGACACAAAATCAACGCCGAAAACCCGAACCCCTTGTATAGTA
>BLSH010292302.1:391095-406197 GCA_018402905.1 Glandirana rugosa | reverse complement strand
CTCTCAAAAAAATCACAATTGGCATTTATTGATTGGTTTGCGCAAAAGTGGCCGCGTTTACGGATGATGAGAATTCATTTCTGGGGTTTTTATTTTTTACTAGTAATGGCGGCGATCTGTGATTTTTAGTGGTACTGCGATATTGCAGCGGACATGTCGGACCATTTTGACACTTTTTAGGGATCATTGGCATTTATACAGTGATCAGTGCTATAAAAATTGATTACTGTGTAAATGCCATTGGCAGTGAAGGGGTTAACCTGGAGGGGGGCGCTCTAAGGGTTAACTGTGTTCCCTGGGCGTGTTCTTACTGTGGAGGGACTGCCCTAGCTGGGGACGGGGCGTGATCACAGCTTCCATGTAGAGGAAGGCTGTGATCACAGCCCTTCCCCCTCTCACAGAATGGAGATCCGTGTTTACTTACACGGACCTCCGTTCTTTCACTCCGGGGGGGGCATCGCTGGTAGCCGCCGCACCCGCTCTCTGCCCCCCCCGAACACAGTGAGCGCGCGGGCGTGCCTCCGGCAGCGCGCGCGCGCTCACAGTGCATGATATCGCAGCCGCCGTCGTATGACGGCGGTTTGCAATATTGAGCCACCTTGCCGCCGTCAATCTGCGTTTGATGGTTGGCAAGTGGTTAAGTATAGACTTTGTGTGTGTAATTTCCCACAGATTGGTCTGTGTGTGTGTCTGAGTGTAAGTGAATGTGTGTCTGTATGGTGGCTGTCTTGTCTTTTTATGCCCCATGTAGAGTCATAACTTAACATCGCAGAAAATCTTGTAAGGCCGCATTAATGTTAACTTCTGCAATATGTCATACAAGGGGAGGTACTAACTTATCAGAGTCATATATGGACTTTGATTGACAAGCCCATATGTAACACTCTCCTTGTTCTTGTAGTCATGTAATGTCATATAAATAAAAGTCTGCTTAAAATAACATGTATTCCACATCATGTAAATACATACAAACACTAATGATTATAACTGAGATTAATCCCAAACTAACAGTATTTAAACATATATGTATACCATTACTTGAATTACATAGACCCTGTCTATTCTTGACTCCCAATGACATTCTATACCAGCATTCCAGACACCTTCTACAACTAGCTGCATACACCAGAAATATCTTGCATGTTACTGACTCAGCTAAAGGTTTATTTTCTCCAAGCTTCTGTCCAAGGCCATTCACACATATTAATAATATTATGATTAATCATAAAACCAAATATATTTTGCAAGCTTGCCATGAATATAATATAACTTCTATAAGTGCCGAATTATGAATTTGCAATAATATTCTCAGGCTCAGGCAGTTATTATTGGAAAAAAGAAAAATGATCACAATGCCATGTTTCAGAGACAAAAGCAACATTTTTCAAACAGTAGCTGCAGAGCATGCAAGCAGTGTGGGGCCAAAGACATCAATGTAAGAGGCAGTGAGGAGTCTTTTTTTTTCAACAAAAACAATTAGGTTTAGATATTACAAGATATCTTAAAGTGGTTGTAAAGTCTCCACAATAAACTCCCACGACAGGTTTGTTTTATAATAATAATGGCGGTGTGTTTGTTTTTCAGCAATAAATCTCTTTCCTCAGCAGTGCTTCTGTGCAGTCACATGGTTTTCTCAGGTCTTACACCCAAGCAGAGAAATTCAGGTGGGAGGGGCTCACAATCCTCTGCTGGTTTAGTTACAGGAGGGGAGGGGCGGGGAGAGGATCCATTTCACACAGACCATGGAAATGACAGGAAGGGAGGGGGAGAGAGGGAGATGCTGCAGAGAGAAGGGCAGGATGATGGAAAGTCAGTGTACTGACAGGAACACAGGAACAGGCAGGATCAATCAGGTATTATACTATATGGAAAAGGATCAATAACATTATAAAACATTATTAACACAAAAATAATTAAGGAAGGAAGGATCAGTCAAAACAAGGAGGGATTGGTCAAAGGAAGGCCCAGTAGGTTAATCGCAGGAAGGATCAAAGTAAAAAAGAATTGGTTGATCAATCACAGGAAGGTTCAATCAATTGCAGGAAGGATTCATTGATTACAGGAAGGATGGGTCGAGCAATGCCAGGAAGGATCAGTCAATCAATAGCAGGAAGGATCGGTTGATTGATTGCAGGAAGGATTAGTTGATCGATTGCAGGAAGCATTGGTTGATCAAAAAAGGACCAAAATATTGGTCAATCCAAGGAAGGATCAATGAATCGCAGAAAGTATTGGTTAATCTAAAATAAAATGCCTACTTTGTACATTGGTCCAAATCATTTGGTGAAGGGGGGTTATGGTGTGGGGTTGTTTTTCAGGGGTTGGGCTTGGCCTCTTAGTTCCAGTGAAGGGAACTCTTAAGGCATCAGCATACCAAGAGAACTTTGTGGGAAGAATTTTGGGATGGCCTCTTCCTGTTCCAACATGACTGCGCACCAGTGCACTAAGCAAGGTTCATAAAGACAAGGATCAGTCAGTTTGGGGTGAAGGAACTGGACTGATCTGCAACTCGATAGAACACCTTTGGGATGAATTAGAGTGGTGACTGCAAGCCAGGCCTTCTCATCCAACATCAGTGCCTGACCTCATAAATGCTCTTCTGGAAGAATGGTCAAACATTCCCATAGAGTGACACTCCTAAACCTTGTGAATAGCCTTCCCAGAAAGGTTGAAGCTGTTATAGCTGCAAAGGGTGGGCAAACTCAATATTGAACCCTACAGACCAAGACTGGGCTGCCATTAGCCACTTCAATACTATGCATTTAGAACACTTTCCTACCAGACCAATTTTCAGCTTTCAGTGCTGTTGCGCTTTGAATGACAATTGTGCGGTCGTGCGATGCTGTACCCAAACAAATTTTTTATCATTTTGTTCCCACAAGTAGAGCTTTCTTTTGGTGATATTTGATCACCCCTGCATTTTTATTTTTTGCGCTATAAATAAAAAAGGAACGAAAATTTAAAAAAAAAAATTCTCTATTTCTGTCACAAAACTTTGTAAATAAGTAAATTTTCTCCATCACTGATGGGCAATGATGAGGCCACACTGATGGGCACTGATGTGGAAGTACTGATTGGCACTGATGAGGCTGCACTGATGAGGTAGCACTGACGATGAGGCACTTATATGCAGCACTGATGAGCAATGTTAGGCAGCACTGACGGGCACTGATAGGTGGCACTGATATGCAGCACTGATGGGTACTGATATGCACCACTGTTGGATAAGGGGCACTGATGGGCACTGATTGGCACTCATAGGCAGCACTCAGCACTGATAGGTGACACTGATGGGCACTGATAGGTGGGCACTGGTAGGTGGCACTGGTGGGCACTGATATGTGGCACTGGCATGCACTGATAGGGGCACTGGTACACACTGATAGGGGCACTGGTGGGCATCTGTACTGATAGGGGCCCATTCCCTGGTGGTCTAGGATGGCATCTGAAGGTGGCACTAAGTGCCAACCATATTGGGCACTATGTCCCTTACCTGGTGGTCTAGGGTGGTCTACCTGGTGGTCCAGATAGGCTCCCTGGTGGTCCCTGGTTGGCTCCCTGGTGGTCCTGGGTGGGCACATCCCTGGTGGTCCCTGAGCAGGATCCCTGGTGGTCTAGGGTGGCGATCCTAGGGGGGCTGTGCTGATAAATCATTAGCACAGAATTCCCTGTCAGGAGAGCAGCCAATCGCCTCTCCACTGCTCAGGTCTGCAGACCCGAGTACAGGAAAAGCCGATAAACGGCTTTCCTGTGTTACACTGTGACAAGCCATGATTGGTCACGGCTGATCACATGGTAAAGTGCTTCTAATGGAAGCACTTTACAGAGATCGGTAATGCGGGGGGTCAGACTGACCCCCAACACCACAGATCGGTGCGATGCGCGCCAGCAAGTTATCTTAAGGACGTCATATGATGCCCAGTCAGGATAACTGAACCACTTTCCGGCCGTCATTCTGCATACGGCAGTCAGGAAGTGGTTAAAGTTCATGTGCATGTAAAGGCAGGTGTCCCAATACTTTTGGTAATATAGTGTATCTGCAAAGATTTTATAACATTTTCTTCCAGGCCATTATTTCTGGGTGATAGAACTGGTTGATTTAACTTTAAATAAATAAGGCTATTTGCTAGTATATGATATAAATATTATACAGATTTCACACAGAGGATCTCTTTTTTATTTTTAGGTCTCAGATTTGATGCACATGAACACTTCTTGAGAAAGCAGTTTTGGGCTGAGATGTTTTATTTCAGCCAGCAAAAATCAGCCTTATTGTTCTAACACATAATTTAGAAATCATACCAATTTTCTGCACAGATTGTAGTTCTCATCAGAGGCAATCTGTGAGGATGAGAGCAAGCAGGTTCTACCTGTAATTCCAAAAATTACAATTTATTCTTCCTGGGACAAAGAAGTTTTTGTACGAAATCCTTGTTAGGCCATACTATTTTACCCATTTTAGCCCCAGAAAGTTTTACCTTCTTTATGACCAGGCCATTTTTTTGTGATACGGCACTGCATTACTTTTAGTCACAATTCTGCATAGAGAAACCAATCAGCTTCCAGGTTTTATTGCCAAAGATTAATTGTACAAGCTGATGTTTCTATGCAGAAAGTGACACTTTTTTTGGGAACCAGTGACACTAGTACAATGATCAGTGCTAAAAATATGCACTGTATGTCACTGTACTAATAACACTGGCTGGGAAGGGGTTAAAATCAGGGGCGATCAAAGGGTTAACTGTGTGCCTAAAATGTGCTTGTTTACTGTGGGGGAGGTGCTTGTACTATGGGAAGGCAGAGATGTGTGTTCCTGCTTTGCAAGAACACAGGATTCATGTCTTTCCCACTAGCAGAATGACGGCCTCCCGTTTACATAGGCAGACAGCCGTTCTGCTTTTTTCCTGAAAGATCGTGGGTACCGGTGGACACCGAGTCTGCCGGACCCACTGATTGGCTCCCATTGGGTCCAATCACAGTGGGAGCGAGACAACTGCAGCACGCACAGGTGCCCCAGACCTGGAAACTACATGTTTTGCACTGGATGCTTCTTCAGGAGCTTTAGGCTGGGTTCCCACTATTGTGAATTGGATCCGGGTTTCCCCCATCTAATTCTCATGGCAGGAGACTGTTACTGGTTCTCAATGGAGCTGGTTCACAGATCTCCAGGGTGGCACACAGCAGAAGAGTCCTGTGCGTCTTTGGCTCCATTTCAGGTCCGAATTCAGCCAAAAATGTTGGCCTAATTCGGACCTGAAATGGTAAATGAGGATGCACCTGACCCCTGCTGTGCTCTGTGGCCGCACATAGTGTGAACCCAGCCTGAAGTAATTATTCTATGTAGAGTAAAAAAATAAACACAATAAAGTACAGGCAGTTACATATAACAAATGTATAATTTAGTTATATACATTTGTTATATGTAATTGCCTGTACTTTATTGCATTTATTTTTCACTCTACATAGAATACTTGCTTCAAGCTCCTGAAGAAGCATGTAAGCACGAAACATGTAGAGCTCCAAGGTTCTCTACCCTCTACATCAACCTACACCAGGCCTACGTAAATATTGATGACTGCATCTGTACAAACCTCATGCCAAGTTACAGTTTGGCCTATGAATGGTTATGGTGATGTTTATGTGGTAGCTTTACTAGCATATGGTGCTAGGAATTTTTAACTTCACTTTATTTGTCATTTAAAATTTTTGTTATAAATAAAATACCTATTTTTAGATGACTATGTTTGCTGTGATGCTTAAAAGTCCATCTAGAGTTTACGTGCTCAATTTTGTTTATAATTGAGGATGTGGCACCCTCTTACTATGTGAGCATCCACAGCACCACCCTGTGGGGATGCCTTCTTTTCATCTTCAACAAACATTTGTTGTATCTGCAACTGTCAGACAACTGTGAGTTTCGGGTGTTTGCTATGTAAAACTGCGTAAGCACAAAGATAAAATGTTACAGAGCACAGAATGGAACCTGCTTTAACCGCTTGACCTCCAAAAGGCTTTACCCCCTTCATGGCCAGGGCATTTTTTGTTATTCAGCATTGCACTACTTTAACTGGTAACTGCTTGGTCATGCAACACTGTATCCAAATGAAATGTATATATTTTTTCATACAAATAGAGATTTTTTGGTGGTATTTAATCACCACTGAGTTTTTAACTTTTTGCTATCACCCTTGTGGAAGTCTCTTTAGAGGAAACGCGTCGGATGTTAGAAGTCTGTTCCATCCCATTGCGCCTACATACTGGATTTTGTGCTGGAATTCCATGCTGTGCTCGTTTTACTCTTCATGCATGTAAGTGCATTACTTTTTAATAAATTTATTGATCAAACAGTATTACGCTATGTAGTACCTTTTTATTTTGAAGATATATATTTACTATCACCTGGAATCATAATCGGGTTTACTGACGTGGGTGCTCCATCTTACGGAAGGCTGAGTAGTATACCTGTGGTGGATATTTATGAAGCTCCCTGAGGATATTTGTTACTGATTGATGACACGCTCTGTTTCAATTTTTCTCTGGTAAGAGTACCCATTCACATTCTTCCTGGTGGTGGTCAACATCGCATGCGGGTGGATGTCACAGAATTATATGCTGGACTGCACTTTATCGTTCATATATTTGAATATTTCTACAAATTTTATACATTTGATTATCACAACAAGATATATTTCATTGGACATTTGTGTAATATTGTTCCATCATCTTTACACCAGCTCCGCATTTTTTAATCTTGTCTTGTTCACAATTTGGTTATCATTGTCGTGCTGGCTGCTTATTCCTTTTCATTATTGGTAGCGCAGTATTGTCTTTTTTGTTATATTTGAAAATAAATCAGTTCTGATGTACTGACCCATACAAATAATTCAGAAGACACGCTGTTGTTATTGCAGTGTTCAAAAATTAACAAAAGTGTTGTGTGCAAAGCTGCGACTTAACTAAATGACATTGCAACAGTGAGTATACTTGCAGAAAAAACAAAGCTGCGCTTATGTGAAGAGTATTCAACAAGATATCAAATACAGTCCTCATGAAACAATCAAACAAAAATAAAAAACGAGTGTTGATTTCCCCTACAAGCCAATTGCCTGCTATTACACCGGGTGCCAGGACTATTAGGCACTGCAAAATGTGATTTATTCATTGTTTTTAATACATTTTTACAAACGTTACTGCGCTATGAAATTTTCTCTCTTTATGCCTATGGTCATCCCTATTATGGATTAACATCAATTGAGCCGGACACTGACGAAGTCTACAGGGGACACTCCCCCACAAGCGCTGTTTGGCCATACTAGAGATACACTGACGAAGTCTACAGGGGACACTCCCCCACAAGCGCTGTTTGGCCATATTAGAGATAGTTGGTCAATATAGGAGGGGTGAGTGTACATCCATGTGGGGCACATAAAGTCTGGGGCACCTTTTATGCTAACCAATTGGGCACGAGCACCTTTGAATCTCACCTTATGGGACTGCTAAGGGATTATTACAAAGCATTAAGGACTTGCAGCAATGTAACACCCTAGCGCTGTGTTTCCATTTTAAATTTGTCATACTGCTGAGAGCAAGTTTTCCACTGCAGCTGGATGTTCTTGACTTGAATTATTAGGACTTATATCCTAGGCGCTGAACCTGATTATAAAAATCAAACAAAAATACAATAAAAAGTGAAGTCCACATGAATCAGTGAGTGAAGAAATCTCCTTATAGTGCCATCAAGGGATCCAACACCATGAGTGAAAAGAACTCCTCTAGTAAAAACCTCCACCTCTGATTGTAGGAGTGTTTACCGGATCTTATTGACCCTCCATCTCTGGAGAAGTCAAACAGGCAGTGATCATTGCCACCAATGGGATATTGCAGCCACAGATACACTTATGTGGGGAATGATTACCACTGTTTGTCTTCTGAGCAGCCACGCCAGATACCAAGGATCGTAGTATATAGGAGAAAGGAAGCTCCAATAGTGTAAAATTGCCAAATGATTTATTAAATTGATTAAAATTGCACTTACATAGATCAATGTAAGACATGCCAAACTGTACAGTCTTTGCCGGCAAAAGCAATCAACCCAAGCTTCTGAGATCTGTATGAACGCGATGATGTCAGCAGCGCCCTACAGGGAGGATTGTATGTACGCACTTAGCGATATAACCTTTCTAAGTGTTTTCCTCTCTGTAAACATCATTTATATATGATTGTAGGTCTTTGCTGTGGGCCCCTTTTGGTGCCCCCCTTTCTTTTTTGATTTATAGGTCCTTTAATTATTTCCATCTGTCTGTCATGGAATATGCAGAATCATATACTTTGTCTCTTCAATGTGTATAGACTCATTGTTATATGTTATTGTATTAACAATTGATATATTGAGCTCCTATCTGGGACTCTTTTTTCAATATAGGCATTTACCTATTTTTCCATTACTGTTTTGTTGCATCACGTCTCCCTATGCACCTCCGGGTTTTTAACCTTTTTTTCCCCTGGATGGACCCTCAAGGTGCTGACCCATATGCCCAGGCTCAAAGGGCGAGTGCTTTCTTCTGGGTAGGTATGCGGCTGAAAGCACCGTATGTGCCGCCCCTCTGGGCAGTCTCCCTTGGTTTCACCACCTCTGGGGATATGACACTGTGGCGTGGGAGGGATTCTCCAGAGGGAGCTCTCTGGTGGCCCTCCATGCTTCCTCACTGTGCCGTGCTGTCTCCCCTGCTAGAGCTGTTCCGGTCCGCCGCACATCCTGCGCCGGTGTACAGGGCATGCACGGGAGCAGCTCGACGCATGTGCGGAAGTAGTATGCCAGGTCGATGGCGATGGTCGATTGGGGTCTGCTCACTTAAATAGTGGGCAGTCTCCTCTGGGCCCTCTAGGCGGCAGCACGTACTCCAACTGGGGTAGATTGAACCATGCCTATCGCCAATAGATTCAAAGGTAAGATTTGCGCTGACCATGGGTTATAATCTTTATTATATACCAGCAAACCCCTATTATTTATGGGCTTACTCTTTGTATCTTACTCTGTTTTTCTAACTCAGCAGATGTAATTTTTTTGATATACCTGCCTCTGCCTAAACATCCTATTATGGGGATATGATACCCCCTGATAACCCTCGCTTACAGTGGGAATAGACCATCCATCACTCACTGAGGCTTTGTTACAGACCCACAGCTTACTAATCAACTACTAGCCTTCAATTGGGATCTTTATTTTTGGTGTACCCTCCAGGTAATTACTCTCAATATTGCTTGTCTATCCTTATTATGTTATTTTTTTTTTCCTTACCTAAAAAATCCTTTTTGGGGGGCTCTTAGTTTATTCATTTTATTATCCTACTGCGGGCATTTTTTGCAGCCTCATATAATATTGAATAACTACTCATATCTATAATCATTTGCACTTTTTTTACGCTACATATTTTTTACCCTTACATTTACAAATGGGTATATATACGTATCTACATTCTATTGCTTTCTCTTTCTCACGATCCAATTTTATTGTGTGCAGACTCTCATACCTCCCTTGCACAGCCTCTTTGTTTGTTCTAGTGCATGCTGGGACCGCTACTTTGGGGCCCAATCCTTGTTACCTGCTCGGGAGATCCTTGGGCACCATAGGGACACGTGCTGCTGCTTATAGACTACCTACCTGTATCATGTAAGTGATCCACACTCACTTCATAAAATTTGACACCCCAAAGTACAATACGAACCCGAACTTTACAGTTCGGGTTCACTCAACTATAGTTACCACTTTGTTTGTCTTCCGACCAGCCATACCAGATACCATGCATCATAGTATATAAGGGAAATGAAAGCCCCAATAGTGTAAAATCGCTAAATGATTTATTGAAATTATTAAAATTGCACTTACATAGATCAATGTAAAACACACTAAAATGTACAGTCTTTGCCGGCAAAAGCAATCAACCGACACTTCTGAGATCTGTATGGGTGCAATGACATCAGCACGCAGCATCACCCTGCATGTTTCGTCATAAATTACGTCTTCCGAAGTATAATTTTATGACGAATTATGTAGGGCAGTGCTGAGCACCCCGGAAGAGGTCATTTGTGATGAAACATGTAGGGTGGTGCTGCATGCCCCGGAAGATGTCATTTATGATAAAACATGTAGGGAGATAATTCTAAAGGGGGAAGGGGAGAAAATTGTCTCACCCCACAGTGTGGAACTGGGGAGGAGTAAAGGGTACAAGCATGCCACATCCTCAAATAGTGACGAAAGGTATCATAAATAGGAGAAAATGGACTTTGTAGGCATGCCGTGTAATAAAAATATTTACTTTATTTGTTACAAAGAGGCTCAAAGTCTAGTTCATTTTATAGACACACAATGTTAAAAACATCACAATAGAAACATGCAATGATGACATGCTAAGTAGCGCTGATCTCCTCTAACGCTGGCCATTTGGTACGTAGGCCAGAGAGAAAGAGATGGTCGCAAATAATAGCAACTACCAAAATACCAGAAATTGTGGTGTGGATCCCTGGTCTAATTAAGTTATGCCAGTTAGCAGAGGATCAACAGTACATAAACAGAGTAAAGCAGGGTTCAAACCACCAAAGGAAGAAGGTAGATGTATAAAAATAGGCTCAACTAGTTTCACGTTAGAAAAATTGCACTTCGTCTGGTGCCATCAGTATTAATGAAGGTAAGCATACGCATGTCAGAAAAAAGCAAAATAACATTTAAAACATTAAAAAATGTGCATTGTAACAAATTTTATGAAGTGAGTGTGGATCACTTACATGATACAGGTAGGTAGTCTATAAGCAGCAGCACGTGTCCCTATGGTGCCCAAGGATCTCCCGAGCAGGTAACAAGGATTGGGCCCCGAAGTAGCGGTCCCAGCATGCACTAGAACAAACAAAGAGGCTGTGCAAGGGAGGTATGAGAGTCTGCACACAATAAAATTGGATCGTGAGAAAGAGAAAGCAATAAAATGTAGATACGTATATATACCCATTTGTAAATGTAAGGGTAAAAAATATGTAGCGTAAAAAAAGTGCAAATGATTATAGATATGAGTAGTTATTCAATATTATATGAGGCTGCAAAAAATGCCCGCAGTAGGATAATAAAATGAATAAACTAAGATAGGGGTTCCTGCTGCTGGTGTGAGGGACAGATTTTTGTTCTAAAATCATCTCATACTGGTATAGGATGAGGTTCCTTCCTGGTGCTGGTGTGAGGGATAGATTATCGTTCTAAAATCATCTCATACTGCTATAGGGAGAGGTTCCTGCTGCTGCTGTGACGAACAGATTAGTGTTCTAAAATCATCTCATACTGCTATAGGGAGAGGTTCCTGCTGCTGCTGTGAGGGATAGATTAGCGTTACAAAATCATCTCATACTGGTAAAGGGAGAGGTTACCTTCTGCTGCTGTGAGGGACAGATTAGTGTTCTAAAATAATCTCATACTGCTATAGGGAGAGGTTCCTGCTGCCGCTGTGAGGGACAGATTAGTGTTCTAAAATCATATCATACTGGTATAGGGAGAGGTACCTGCTGCTGGTGTGAGGGACAGATTAGTGTTATAAAATCATCTCATACTGGTATAGGGAGAGGTTCCTGCTGCTGGTGTAAGGGATAGATTAGTGTTCAAAAATCATATCTCCACTATATATAAAATCAAAGCTCAACTATATCATACTGGTATAGGGAGAGGTTCCTGCTGCTGGTGTGAGGGACAGATTAGTGTTCTAAAATCATCTCATACTGGTATAGGGAGACGTTCCTGCAGCTGCTGTGAGGGACAGATGAGTGTTCTAAAATCATATCATACTGGTATAGGGAGAGGTTCCTGCTGCTGGTGTGAGGGACAGATTAGTGTTCTAAAATCATATCATACTGCTATAGGGAGTGGTTCCTGTTGCTGGTGTGAGGGATAGATTATCATTCTAAAATCATCTCATACTGCTATAAGGAGAGGTTCCTGCTGCTGCTGTGAGGGACAGATTAGTGTTCTAAAATCATATCATACTGCTATAGGGAGAGGTTCCTGGTGCTGGTGTGAGGGATAGATTAGCGTTCTAAAATTATCTCATACTGTTATAGTGAGAGGTTCCTGCTGCTGCTGCTGCTGTGAGGGACAGATTAGTGTTCTAAAATCATATCATACTGGTATAGAGAGAGGTTCCTGCTGCTAGTGTGAGGGACAGATTAGTTTTCTAAAATCATATCATAGTGTTATAGGGAGAGGCACCTGCTGCTGGTGTGAGGGATAGATTATCATTCTAAAATCATCTCATACTGCTATAGCGAAAGGTTCCTGCTGCTGCTGTGAGGGATAGATTAGTGTTCTAAAATCATCAAATACTGTTATAGGGAGAGGTTCCTGCTTTTGCTGTGAGGAACAGATTAGTGTTCTAAAATTATATCATACTAGTATAGGGGGAGGATCCTGCTGCTGCTGTGAGGGACAGATTAGTGTTCTAAAATTATCTCATATTGTAATAGGAAGATGTTCCTGGTGCTGGTGTGTGGGATAGATTAGCTTTCTAAAATCATCTCATACTGCTATAGGGAGAGGTTCCTGCTGCTGGTGTGAGGGACAGATCAGTGTTCTAAAATTATATCATACTGCTATAGAGAGAGGTTCCTGTTGCTGGTGTGAGGGATAGATTATCATTCTAAAATCATCCCATGCTGCTATAGGGAGAGGTTCCTGCTGCTGCTGTGAGGGATAGATTAGTGTTCTAAAATCATCTCATATTGCTATAGGGAGAGGTTCCTGCTGCTGCTGTGAGGGACAGATTAGTGTTCTAAAATTATATCATACTAGTATAGGGAGAGATTTCTGCCGATGGTGTGAGGGACAGATTATTGTTCTAAAATCATATTATACTGGTATAGGGAGAGGTTCCAGCTGCTGGTGTGAGGGACAGATTAGTGTTCTAAAATCAACTCATACTGGTATAGGCAGAGGCTCCTGCTGCTGGTGTGAGGGACAGATTAGTGTTCTAAAATCATCTCATACTGCTATAGGGAGAGGTTCCTGCTGCTGCTGTGAGAGATTGATTAGTGTTCTAAAATCATCTCCTACTGCTATAGGGAGAGGTTCCTGGTGCTGGTGTGAGGGATAGATCAGTGTTCTAAAATCATCTCATACTGGTATAGGGAGAGGTTCCTGCAGCTGCTGTGAGGGACAGACTAGTGTTCTAAAATCATATCATACTGGTATAGGGAGAATTTCCTGCTGCTGGTGTGAGGGACAGATTTGTGTTTTAAAATCATCTCATACCAGTGTAGGGAGAGGTTCCTTCCTGGTGCTGATGTGAGGCATAGATTATCATTCTAAAATCATCTCGTACTGCTATAGGGAGTCATTGCTGTTGCTCGTGTGAGGGATACATTATCATTCTAAAATCATCTCATACTGCTATAAGGAGAGGTTCCTGCTGCTGCTGTGAGGGACAGATTAGTGTTCTAAAATCATCTCATACTGCTATAGGGAGAGGTTCCTGGTGCTGGTGTGAGGGATAGATTAGCGTTCTAAAATTATCTCATACTGCTATAGGTAGAGGTTCCTGCTGCTGCTGCTGTGAGGGATAGATCAGTGTTCTAAAATCATCTCATACTGGTATAGGGAGAGGTTCCTGCAGCTGCTGTGAGGGACAGATTAGTGTTCTAAAATCATATCATACTGCTATAGGGAGTGGTTCCTGTTGCTGGTGTGAAGGATAGATTATCATTCTAAAATCATCTCATACTGCTACAAGGAGAGGTTCCTGCTGCTGCTGTGAGGGACAGATTTGTGTTCTAAAATCATCTCATACTGGTATAGGGAGAGTTTCCTGCTGCTGGTGTGAGGGACAGATTTGTGTTTTAAAATCATCTCATACCAGTGTAGGGAGAGGTTCCTTCCTGGTGCTGATGTGAGGCATAGATTATCATTCTAAAATCATCTCGTACTGCTATAGGGAGTCATTCCTGTTGCTCGTGTGAGGGATACATTATCATTCTAAAATCATCTCATACTGCTATAAGGAGAGGTTCCTGCTGCTGCTGTGAGGGACAGATTAGTGTTCTAAAATCATCTCATACTGCTATAGGGAGAGGTTCCTGGTGCTGGTGTGAGGGATAGATTAGCATTCTAAAATTATCTCATACTGTTATAGTGAGAGGTTCCTGCTGCTGCTGCTGCTGTGAGGGACAGATTAGTGTTCTAAAATCATATCATACTGGTATAGGGAGAATTTCCTGCTGCTGGTGTGAGGGACAGATTTGTTTTCTAAAATCATCTCATACTAGTGTAGGGAGAGGTTCCTTCCTGGTGCTGATGTAAGGCATAGATTATCGTTCTAAAATCATCTCGTACTGCTATAGGGAGAGGTTCCTGCTGCTGCTGTGAGGGACAGATTAGTGTTCTAAAATCATCAGATACTGCTAAAGGGAGAGGTTTTTGGTGCTGGTGTGAGGGATAGATTAGCGTTCTAAAATCATCTCATACTGCTGTATAGAAAGTTTCCTGCTGCTGCTGTGAGGGATAGATTAGTGTTCTAAAATCATCTCATACTGCTATAGGGAGAGGTTCCTGCTGATGCTGTGAGGGATAGATTAGTGTTCTAAAATCATCTCATACTGCTATAGGGAGAGGTTCCTGGTGCTGGTGTGAGGGATAGATTAGCGTTCTAAAATTATCTCATACTGCTATAGGTAGAGGTTCCTGCTGCTGCTGCTGTGAGGGACAGATCAGTGTTCTAAAATCATATCATACTGGTATAGAGAGAGGTTCCTGCTGCAGGTGTGAGGGATAAATGAGTGTTCTAGAATCATCTCATACTGGTATAGGGAGAGGTTCCTGCTACTGGTTTGAGGGACAGATTAGTGTTCTAAAATCATATCATACTGGTATAGGGAGAGGTTCCTGGTGCTGCTGTGAGGGATAAGTTTGGTCATCGTCCTTGGAGAGGGATATGGTCATACTCTACTAAGATCTTGTGAGTAAATAGGGAGTGTGGACGTCGTCCTTGGAGAGAGATATGGTCATACTATACTAAAATCTTGTGACTAGACAGGGAGTGTCGTCGTCGTCGTCCTTGGAGATGGATATCGTCATACTCT
>BLSH010292302.1:371385-388633 GCA_018402905.1 Glandirana rugosa | reverse complement strand
TCCTGGTGCTGGTGTGAGGGATAGATTAGCGTTCTAAAATTATCTCATACTGCTATAGGGAGAGGTTCCTGGTGCTGGTGTGAGGGATAGATTAGCGTTCTAAAATTATCTCATACTGCTATAGGGAGAGGTTCCTGCTGCTGCTTTGAGGGACAGATTAGTGTTCTAAAATCATATCATACTGGTATAGGGAGAGGTTCCTGCTGCTGGTATGAGGGACAGATTAGTGTTCTAATATCATCTCATACTGCCATAGGGAGAGGTTCCTCATTCCGGTGTGAGGCATTGATTATCGTTCTAAAATCATCTCATCCTGCTATAGGGAGAGGTTCCCGCTGCTGCTGTGACGGACAGATTAGTGTTCTAAAATCATATCATACTTGTATAGGGAGAGGTTCCTGCTGCTGCTATAAGGGACAGATTAGTGTTCTAAAATCACGTCATACTGCTATAGGGAGAGGTTCCTGCTGCTGCTGTGAGGGATAGATTAGTGTTCTAAAATCATCTCATACTGGTTTAGGGAGAGGTTCCTTCCTGGTGCTGGTGTGAGGGATAGATTATCATTCTAAAATCATCTCATACTGCTATAGGGAGAGATTCCTGCTGCTGCTGTGACGGACAGATTAGTGTTCTAAAATCATATCATACTGGTATAGGGAGAGGTTCCTGCTTCTGCTGTGAGGGACAGATTAGTGTTCTAAAATCATCTCATACTGCTATAGGGAGAGGTTCCTGCAGCTGCTTTGAGGCACAGATTAGTGTTCTAAAATCATATCATACTGCTATAGTGGGAGGATCCTGCTGCTGCTGTGAGGGATAGATTAGTGTTCTAAAATCACCTCATGCTGCTATAGGGAGAGGTTCCTGTTGCTGGTGTGAGGGATAGATTATCATTCTAAAATCATCTCATACTGCTATAGGGAGAGGTTCCTGGTGCTGGTGTGACTGATAGATTAGCGTTTTAAAATCATCTCATACTGGCATAGGGAGAGGTTCCTGCTGCTGCTGTGAGGGACAGATTAGTGTTCTAAAATCATCTCATACTGCTATACAGAGAGGTTCCTGGTGCTGGTGTGACTGATAGATTAGAGTTTTAAAATCATATCATACTGGTATAGGGAGAGGTTCCTGCTGCTGGTATGAGGGACAGATTAGTGTTCTAATATCATCTCATACTGCTATAGGATGAGGTTCCTGATTCTGGTGTGAGGGATAGATTAGCGTTCTAAAACCATCTCATCCTTCTATAGGGATAGGTTCCTGCTGCTGCTGTGACGGACAGATTAGTGTTCTAAAATCATATCACACTGGTATAGGGAGAGGTTCCTGCTGCTGCTGTGAGGGACAGATTAGTGTTCTAAAATCATCTCATACTGGTATAGGGAGAGGTTCCTGCACCTGCTATGAGGGATAGATTATCATTCTAAAATCATCTCATACTGTTATAGGGAGAGGTTCCTGCTGCTGCTGTGAGGGATATATTGGTGTTCTAAAATCATCTCATACTGCTATAGGGAGAGGTTCCTGTTGCTGGTGTGAGGGATAGATTATCATTCTAAAATCATCTCATACTGCTATAGGGAGAGGTTCCTGCTGCTGGTGTGAGGGATAGATTAGTGTTCTAAAATCATCTCATACTGCTATAGGGAGAGGTTCCTGCTGCTGGTGTGAGGGAGAGATTGTTGTTCTAAAATCATATCATGCTGGTATAGGGAGAGTTTCCTGCTGCTGGTGTGAGGGACAGATTTGTGTTCTAAAATCATCACATACTGGTATAGGGAGAGGTTCCTTCCAGGTGCTGGTGTGAGGCATAGATTATAGTTCTAAAATCATCTCATACTGCTATAGGGAGAGGTTTCTGCTGCTGCTGTGAGGGACAGGATGGTGTTCTAAAATCATATCATACTGGTATAGGGAGAGGTTCCTGCTGCTGCTGTGAGGGACAGATTAGTGTTCTAAAATCATATCATACTGGTATAGGGAGAGGTTCCTGCTGCTGGTATGAGGGACAGATTAGTGTTCTAATATCATCTCATACTGCTATAGGATGAGGTTCCTGATTCTGGTGTGAGGGATAGATTAGCGTTCTAAAACTATCTCATCCTTCTATAGGGAGAGGTTCCTGCTGCTGCTGTGACGGACAGATTAGTGTTCTAAAATCATATCACACTGGTATATTGAGAGGTTCCTGCTGCTGCTGTGAGGGACAGATTAGTGTTCTAAAATCATCTCATACTGGTATAGGGAGAGGTTCCTGCTGCTGGCATGAGGGACAGATTAGTGTTCTAATATCATCTCATACTGCTATAAAGAGAGATTCCTGTTGCTGGTGTGAGGGATAGATTATCATTCTAAAATCATCTCATACTGCTATAGGGAGAGGTTCCTGCTGCTGCTGTGAGTGATAGATTAGTGTTCTAAAACCATCTCATAATGCTATAGGGAGAGGTTTCTGGTGCTGGTGTGAGGGATAGATTAGCGTTCTAAAATCATCTCATACTGCTATAGGGAGAGGTTCCTGCTGCTGCTGCTGTGAGGGACAGATTAGTGTTCTAAAATCATATCATACTGGTGTAGGGAGAGGTTGCTGCTGCTGGTGTGAGGGACAGATTGTTGTTCTAAAATCATATCATACTGGTATCGGGAGAGTTTCCTGCTGCTGGTGTCAGGGACAGATTTATGTTCTAAAATCATCTCATACTGGTATAGGGAGAGGTTCCTTCCTGGTGCTGGTGTGAGGCATAGATTATCGCTCTAAAATCATCTCATACTGCTATAAGGAGAGGTTCCTGCTGCTGCCGTGAGGGACAGATTAGTGTTCTAAAATCATATCATACTGGTATAGGGAGAGGTTCCTGCAGCTGCTGTGAGGGACAGATTAGTGTTCTAAAATCATATCATACTGGTATAGTGAGAGGTTCCTGCTGCTGGTGTTATGGACAGATTAGTGTTCTAAAATCATATCATACTGCTATAGGGAGAGGTTCCTGCTGCTGCTGTGAGGGATAGATTAGTGTTCTAAAATCATCTCATACTGCTATAGGGAGAGGTTCCTGTTGCTGGTGTGAGGGATAGATTATCATTCTAAAATCATCTCATATTGCTATAGGGAGAGGTTCCTGCTGCTGCTGTGAGGGATAGATTAGTATTCTAAAATCATCTCATACTGCTATAGGGAGAGGTTAATGGTGCTGGTGTGAGGGATAGATTAGCGTTCTAAAATTATCTCATACTGCTATAGGGAGAGGTTCTTGCTGCTGCTGCTTTGAGGGACAGATTGTTGTTCTAAAATCATATCATACTGGTATAGGGAGAGGTTTCTGCTGCTGGTGTGAGGGACAGATTGTTGTTCTAAAATCATCTCATACTGGTATAGGGAGAGTTTCCTGCTGCTGGTGTGATCGACAGATTTGTGTTCTAAAATCATCTCATACTAGTATAGTGAGAGGTCCCTTCCTTGTGCTGGTGTGAGGCATAGATTATCGTTCTAAAATCATCTCATACTGCTATAGGGAGAGGTTCCTGCTGCTGCTGTGAGGGACAGATTAGTGTTCTAAAATCATCTCATACTGGTATAGGGAGAGGTTCCTGCTGCTGGTATGACGGACAGATTAGTGTTCTAATATCATCTCATTCTGCTATAGGGAGCGGTTCCTGATTCTGGTGTGAGGGATAGATTAGCGTTCTAAAATCATCTCATTCTGCTATAGGGAGAGGTTCCTGCTGCTGCTTTGAGGGATAGATTAGTTTTCTAAAATCATCTCATACTGGAAAAGGAGAGGTTCTTGCTGCTGCTGCGAGGGACAGATTTGTGTTCTAAAATCATCTCATACTGCTATAGGGAAAGGTTCCTGCTGCTGCTGCTGCTCTGAAGGATAGATTAGCGTTACAAAATCATCTCATACTGTTATAGGGGGAGATTCCTGCTGATGCTGTGAGGGACAGATTAGTGTTCTAAAATCATATCATACTGGTATAGGGAGAGGTTCCTGCTGCTGCCTTGAGGGACAGATTAGTGTTCTAAAATCATATCATACTGCTATAGGGAGATGAAACTGCTGCGTCTACATTGCTGATTCAAAAAAAAAATTTTTTTTTTATTATATTAACAAATAGTGCTACATAGTACATTTGCACATTGCTGTGCATTTCTTGCACAAAAAAAACTGCATCTACATTGTTGGTTTAAAAAAAAAGATTAATAAATTATTCTTTTTTTTTTTTAGTATTAATAAATAGTGCTACATAGTACATTTGCACTTTGCTTTGCATTTCTTGCACAAAATTAAAAAGTGGGTCGACATTGCTGGTTTAAAAAATAATCTAAATTTGTGCTAAATAGTACATTTGCATCCAGAATGAGGATAGCGTCAAATAAGGGACGTGGTCGTGGTTGTGGTGCTGCATGTGCTGCTGGTGTTGGTGAAGTTCCTGTTGCAAGGAGAGGACGTGGTCGATCTGTGCCAGCTAAAAGCACAAGTGAAACAGCTTCCTCAGTTGCGAGTAGCCGACAGAACCTTCAACATTATATGGTAGGCCTGAATGCTGCTCAACGAATGGTGAGGCCAGAAGAAATACAGGTGATAGTAGATTGGGTGGCTGACAATGCCTCCAGTTCCTTCACATTGTCTCCCATCTGGTCCCTTGCTGAAAGCTCAGAGTTAGCTTCTGAACCCCATGGCCTTCTGTTTTTCACCTCAGCCCCTTGTAAATCAGCCAAGCAGTCTGAGCCCCAAGTCATGCAACAGTATCTTATGCTTTTTGATGACTTTTTGGTGTACATTCCGTGGGCCATCCACATAGCCCTGCCGCAGAAGTGGAAGACATTGAGTGCACCGATGCCCAACCACTTCTGTTGCAGGATGAGGACATGGAAACACCAGCGCAGCACATTTCTGATGATGACGAAACACAGGTGCCAACTGCTGCAGCTTTGTACAGTGTGCAGACTGACAAGGAGGGCAGTGGTGAAGAGTGGGTGGAAGATGATGTGGAGGATGATGAAGTCCTAGACCCCACATGGAATGAAGGTCATGCGAGTAACGTGTGCAGTTTGGAGGAAGAGGTGGTGGTCGCACAGAGGCACCAGCACAGCAAGAGAGGAAGCGGGGGGCGTGGCCTGACGTGGAAGGCAGTGGACGTGTTCCCACAGAGCTCTGTATACCCACGATCATCATCCAGTGGCATCCACGGAATACCAACATAGGTGAACATAAATAATACACCCACAGGCTCCCTACAAATCCCCCCACCGTTTCTGACAGGAATTGGGCAGATGGGAAGGCAGATTACTAAAAACTGGGACTCACCTCAGGGCCTACATCCAGACGGCCGCCGCCATCTTGCAGTCTAAGCCCCCGGATCGTCTGCGGTCCACAGCCTAATACCGCCTCAGCACAACATTCTCAGCCATCCGTACGGCTCCCCATCCAGCCCTACTGGACGAACACCCTAGGCCGACAGTACACCCAAACTGCTCCGCGGCACACTGAGGCCTAGCGCCGGCCGGGAAGCCACGGCCTCGATTCCTGCCAACAGTGGGCATTACCCCCCAGGGACCTCAGAGAGTGCTCTAGAGAGGCAGCGACGCCATCCTCAGGCCTCCTAGAGAGGTGACAACCTCTACGGCATACAGACCCTCACAGTGCAGCACTGAGGCCTAGCGCCGACCAGGAAGCATGGTACACCCACCGCCTCCACAACTACCATCCCAGACCTCCATCCTTCACCTCAGACTACAATACAAGAACACTTTACTAATCCCTAAGAGGCTCACCTCTAGTGCAGCACAAGATAAGAGCCTAACAACACAGAAGCAGCGCGGACAGCATCTGAGGTGTACCAAGATGGCTGATTAACCCCTTCTCTTTAGCCATGGGGGACTAAAGAACACAGCGCATACAGCCTGTCAGGTAACTATTGCCTCATCACTGCCATAAAACCACTGCACAAGAGCCTCCAGAGATGACAAGAAAAAAATCCATACACCAGAACCACGCAAACTTACCAAATTTTTCCCAGGAGCTTCAGCCCAGGACTTACTGGACAACGCCCACAACACTCACATATTGGGATCCACGGACCGCAATAGTGCTGCCCCATCATCCCCAACTCGATCTGCAACAACCCTGATGGACTGCATTACACCTCCCGAAAAGAGAACCACAGACCCCCAGAAAAGAGCTGCATCATCTCCCTTTTCATCGCCCTTCCAACTGGTGCCGGTGGGTAAAAAACACCTCACCTACAAATGACACAATACTGCAGCCACAGAAACAGAATATGTAGAGGAACAGAACCCCTCTCTAGCTGCGCTACCCACCACTGATAATCCGGTCTCAGAAAACACACTGAAACAAATGCTGCAATCACTACAAAGCGATCTCAGGAAAGATTTAAACAAATCAATATCACATATCCAGAATCAAATTGATGATTTGGGAGACCGCACCAATACTATGGAAAACCAACTCCATACATATGCCACAGCATATAACGATTTAGTAGACGCACACCAAGCCCGAAAAGAACAAATGCAACGCATGTCTGCTAAAATAATAGACCTTGAAGAATGTTCCATAAGGAATAACCTCAAGATCAGAGGCATCCCAGAAAGTATCACCCCAGCAGACCTCCCGGTATTCCTTCAACAACTCTTTGCGGCCCTAGACCCAGCACTGACAAAACTAGAAATGGCCATTGACAGAGGACACAGGATCCCCAAACCTTCACACGTCCCAGAGGACAAACCAAGAGATGTACTTACACGCCTCACCTTCTACCAGGCGAAGGAACGCATACTCCAAGCAGCTAGGCGGAATCCTGCTCTCCCTGATCCATACAACAATCTAAAAATATACGCGGACATATCCGCAGCCACTGCGCAAAAAAGGAAAGAATTTCCCCCCTTCACTACAGTCCTAAAGGATCACAACATCCCATACCGATGGGGCTTTCCTGCAAAAGTCACAGCCACACACCTTGGCAAAACAGTCACCATTTTAGATCTGTAGCAAGGATTGAAACAGCTCCAGAACTGGGGTATCTACCACTCACCAAAGCACCCGACTTCAAATGAGGCACCTGCACACCGTCTTCCTGAACTGTGGCACTCGGTTGACACCACCTGACTGAACACTGAACACTCAGCACCTGACTATAATTGACACCTAACAACCTAACAATTGTTATCACTTCAGCTCATGTTCCCCGTGCTGCAACCCAAATCAAGGTTCTCTCTTTGTTCTTTAGTATGCTGGTTGAAATTTTAACTTAGGTTTAATTTGATGATTGTACTCATTCTCGCTCCCTACAGGAGCAACAAATGTAACTGGCACAACAGGTGCACTTATCTTATTACTCTTCTCTTTTCACTCCTGCTCTTCTTTTCTCTACCTATCTCTACCCCGCTCACCCCACCTCTCCGTATCAAACAATGTCTTTGTCGGATAGGGACAATCAACGGGTCACCAACGGACCCCCAAATTTCTAAATATAGCTCTACGAGGATGAATTTTTCATTAACTCAATCTGGGTGTGAACTTGTCGTGCCACCTGATGCATCCCTAACGATCGCGGGTAAATTGGGCGCCATCATATGACGTTGTCCCAGAACAAGAGCCGCACCGCTTTGCCGTCATTTGACAGTGGATAGGCGGCAAGTGGTTAAAGTGCCGCCTAAGGAGATTTTTAAGTACCGTAGTTTGTCGACATTACACAAGTGTGCACAATTTTAATGGCTGTTAAGTATCTATTAACTTGGCATAACATTATCTTTCATATTATACAAAAATTGGGATATATCGTCCTCTTTCATATGAATGAATGAGGAGATCGAGGTGAACACACTCCTCTAATTAGTAATTAAAAAAAAAAAAAGGGGGGGAGCTACTGGGCATCTAATATCTCCTTTGTTCCGAGCAGGCTTTTTTACACTTCCTTTTTATGTATGTATGTGTATATATATATATATATATATATGTATATATATATATATATATATATATATATATATATATATATATAATATATGTTTTCTTTCTATATTTTAACATATATTTGCTATATATATTATTACTTATATTATGTGGACATTAGGTATAAATGGATGAATTATGTATTCACGTGTTATTATATAATTTCTTGTTTAAGACTTAATTTTTATTTTCATTACTTATTTGTATTTTTATTTTTATTTATTTTTATTCTTATTTTCTTTTTATTTTTATTTTTATATTTAATTATTTTTTTTTATTTATTTATTTATTTATTTATTTTTTATATATTTATTTTTATTTTTATTATTACCTTTATTTTTATTTTTATTTCCATTTTATTATTATTTTAATTTTCTCATTTTCATTTCTATTTATGTTTAAGATTTTTTTAGTTGCAACTGCGTTTATATTTATATTCTTTCCTATGTCCCTTTTAATTCACTCATGAGTATATTGTGGGCCCTACCCAGTTGTCTTTAAATAAGGGCTGTCCTACTACAAGCTGACCTCCATCTTGCCTGATCCGAACGCGCGCATATCCTGTTTGGTGACCCGGAAGTGATGTGGTGCTGAGCGTGTGGACGGTCTGTTATCGGCTCTGTGTCCCAGCTTGCGCTGGAAGCCAACAGCGTGACGGGCATCGGCTTCCTCTCCACACCTGCCTGCACACCACCTGGTGATCCACGGATGATCCTTTTCTGTTTTTATCCGATCTTTTATCCGATCTTTTATGTGAGTGTAAATTTACTTATATCCTTTATCATTAAAGAAGGTATTGCACTTAGAGGCGCTGCTCTCTTGTTTATGTCTTGGTCTACAGAGTCTTCCTGCTCTGTTCAGCTGGCTGCCTTGAATTGCACACCTCCTCTGGACTTTGCCCATGGACTTCCTTGAGACTTTCTTTCCCTCTGCCCATGTCCACCCTCTACATGCCAGAGTGGTATGAGAGCTATTTCAACATGTTTTGGTTAGAGTGACATGTGAGCGCAGTGTTATTTGTTGTTATGCATTACTGTCTTAATGTAACACTGGTGTTCCCCCATTTTATATATAATATATATATTTTTTTTTTTTAGTTTTTCAACTTGTGTCAGCGGCAGTCCCCAATTCTACACAGTTTTATAGTGCACCAAGCACCACATTTCATGGTTTTTTTTTGTCGTTGTATCCTTTTTTTTTTTAAATTATTGTTGTTGTTCCCCTGCCCACTTTTTTTAAAATTATCTGCAGCAGTTTGTCTTACTGTGACGCTGGTATTCGCGCCTTTTTTCTTAATTTTTTTTTTTAGTTTTTTGATTTATGTCAGCGGTAGTCCTCAATTATACACAGTTTTATAGTGCACCAAGAACCACATTTCATTAAATAAAGTGCATCCAATCACCCATTTTCTATTATCTAATAAATATGTGTAATAAGCCCCCCATCATGTCTGGGAGTCCAACAAAGAGAGGCAGATGTTCTCATGGCACTGTGAGGGGTACAGCAGCGTCTGTGTCAACAGGCAAAGGTGGACGTGGTGGTCAGTCCTCAAGCAGGGCATTATTTCCGCTGTTTAGTGATGTTGCTTGTGCTATCCAGCCACAGCACGCAGATGGGGTGGTGGACTGGCTTACCAAACCTTCCTCATCCTCTGTCACCCAAGCAGACACAAGTGTGCAGTCCCCTGCAGCTGCCAGAGTGGCCCACTTTTTCCGCAGCAATCACTTCTATCCAAAGTCTGGGAAAGATACACCAGACTTTATCTAAAAAAAAATGTTAATCTTGGCCTGGGTGTACTATAATGTGGCTTCTTCACATAAGGCTTGCTCACTTTGGTGCAAAAATTTTGTTATTTACATCCAAATCTGCCAAAGAGACCCCAGAATGTATCCAAAAAAGTCTCCAATCTTGTTCCCAGTGCACTACATTGTGGCCTCATCATACAGACTGGCTCCCCAAGCCGTTGCTTACAAAATAAAGAGCTTGCAGCGAAAATTAATTTAAACATTTTTTTTATTTATATACGTCAGTTTTGCTGCAGCAGGTTCTGTACATCGCACAGATGTGCCGCTTTACAGGCAGACTAAGGGGACCCCCCCAGGCACGATATTTAAAGGAATATTTCATTTTTATTATTTTACTTTAAGCATTATTAAAATCACTGCTCCTTTAACCACTTCAGCCCCGGAAAGATTTCCCACTTTAGGACCAGATCACTTTTTGCGATACAACACTGCGTCGCTTTAACTGGCAATTGCGCAGTCGTGTGATGTTGTACCCAAACAAAATTTGAGTCCTTTTTTTGTCCATAAATAGAGCTTTCTTTTGGTGGTATTTGATCACCTCTACATCACTTCTGATCACCGCTTTAAACAAAACAAGGGCGACAATTTTGCAAAAAAAAAAATATTTCTTACTTTTTGCTTTAATACATATCCAAAAAATATATATAAAAAAAAAATTATTCATCAGTCTTGGCTGATTTATATTCTTCCTCATATTATTCATTAAAAAAACCCCGCAATCTACATATATTGATTGCTTTGCACAAAAGTTGCCGCGTTTATGAACTATGAGATTTCAAATATGGCGTTTAAAATTATTTTATTTTTTACTAGTAATGGTGGCGATTTGCGATTTTTAGCAGGACTGCGATATTGCGGCGGACATGTCGAACATTTTTGACACTTTTTTGGGGACCATTGGCATTTATACTGTGATCAGTGCTATGAAAATGCACTGATTACTGTATAAATGTCACTGGCAGGGAAGGGGTTAACACTAAGGTGGCGATCAAAGGGTTAATTGTGTTCCCTACTTTGTGTTTCTAACTGTGTGGGGGCTGGAGAGTGATTGCGGCTCCCATATACAGGGTACAGAAGATCACACTCCTTTCCTCTGTCAGAACGGAGATCCATGTGTTTACATACACGGATCACCGTTCTGTCAGTGCAGGGGAGCAATCGAGGGCGGCCAGCGGACATCGATTCCACCCCCACTGCTAATTGGCTACACAGTCAATCGACGGCGGGCGGTCTGGATGCGGTTAAGAAAATTACATTAAGGCTCCATGCGCATGGGAAGCTTTTCAACCTCCCCTGAACGTTTTATCTTGACAGCTAGAAACCGGCAACTAAAACGTCAGTTTTGCCGCGCTTGTGTCTAGAAAAGTTTTTTTTTTTTTTTTTGATATATATATATATTTTTAAATGGAAACGCCTGTAAACGAAACACACCTAAACATGAGTTACCGTGTTTAGTCACGTTTAGCGGCATTTTTCCGCATTTGGCGTCTGAAATGCTGCTAAACTCAGCGTCTGAACCCATTTTTGGGCGTTCAAAGAACAGCCTCTAAATGCAACTGCCTAAAAATGACTGTAAATGAGCATGTGTACATGTACACATAAGATAGCAATTTTTGAGTTCAGGGGCAGTTGAAATAAATGCCCAAATGCCTCTAAACATCCATTTACAGCATCCTATGTGCAGGGAGCCTTAAACATTTTTTTTTTTTTTGCATTGATACATGTCCCCCAGGGCATTCCCCGGGCCCCATACCCTTTTTATGGCCAGTAACTTGCATATAAGCCTTAAAAATTTGAACTTTTGATTTTTTAAATTCTGGTCCTATAGGCGTTAATAGGATTCTGGGTTCTGGTCAGAACTTTTTCCCTGTTCTGGAGTTCTGGTGTTGAACACAACCCGGGGGTGTTCTGCCCATTACTATAAATCAATAGGGACATACACCTGATAAATACTGCACTAACAACCTAATAGTTTGTCTATACAAAATATATGAAGCAAAAACCGTATGCTAAACAAAAATTGTAAAAATATAAGTAGGAGTGAAGATGACACCCTCCACAGAGAGGTGTCCCAATAACCTCATACTGTTATACCTCCAAATTACAAGTGGGCTAATATAAATGCAAGCAAATGTTTACAGTATAGATAACTGTTTAGCAATAATGTTACCCTCACATGCAAAAAAAAGACAAATTTGCTGAAAGGAAAGCTTCTGAATAAACAGTCTTGAAATTAGGACTCTACAATTCCATGCAATGACATGAAATGTGATGCTCAATACACAGCGTAAATCCTCCACCGGTTCTATTAGCAACTCACCTTCATATGTGGACCTATGTACCCATTTTTGCTCTTAAAGTTGGAACCAACATAAATAATGACTGTCTTTCCTTTTGGGATACACCTGTAAGACTGGGTTCACACTACCCGATACAAAAACGGTCAGACTTTTCATCCTACTTTGCCCTGCAACATGGGCCCTACTTCAGTCTTACTTCCATCCGACTTGAATGAACAAAATAAGATTTTGCTCTGACTTTGAAATAGTGACTTGTCCTTTCACCAATCAAAACAATCCCGGTGTGAGATAAATTCCTTTTACTGCTGCTGTAATCACCATGTCGGATGTCACAAGTCGGATGGTTAGAACAAGGATCCGACTTTGATCCTACTTGAGTCTGGGTTCACACTTGTCCGACAAACGGACCGACATTGTGAGCACAAGACGCATTACGTCACAAAATCAATGGTTCCCTATGAGAGCTGTCTTAACTGGTCCGACACAAGTCGGTCCTACTTTGAAAAAGGTTTCTGTACTACTTTGGTCCGACTTTGGTCCTACTTCAGCCCATTGAATATCATTGAAGTAGGATCAAAGTCGGATCCTTGTTCTTACCATCCGACTTGTGACATCCGACATGGTGATTACAGCAGCAGTAAAAGGAATTTATCTCACACTGGGATTCTTTTGATTGGTCAAAGGACAAGTCACTATCTCAAAGTCGGAGCAAAATCTTATCTTGTACATTCAAGTCGGATGGAAGTAGGACCAAAGTAGGACCGATGTTGCAGGGCAAAGTAGGATCAAAAGTCTGACCATTTTTGTGTTGGATAGTATGAACCCAGCCTCAATGATATTCAGTGGGGTGAAGTAGGACCAAAGTCAGACCAAAGTAGTACTTTTTAAAAGTCGTATCGACTTGTGTCGGACCAGTTAAGACGGCTCTCATAGGGAACCATTGATTTGGTGATGTCATGCGACTTGTGCCCACAATGTCGGTCCATTTTTTGGACAAGTGTGAACCCAGCCTAAATGGTGACCACAAAAGCCAGCCTTTTTTCAGGGTCCACTGCCTGCAGTGTGGGATGCAAAGTATCAGGGAAGCTACAATTTTTGTTTTGCACACGGTTTTTGTTCATATACTTTGTTTATAAGACCTATTAGGCTTTTATTGGGGTATTTATCACAGGTGTATCTCACTATTGATTGAACACCAGTTATTATCCCACATAGGTTGCATTGCATTTTTTCCTTTTTTAGTATACATGGTGAACTGACCACAATAATCTGAACATTGTTGTCAAAGATTAAAGTACATATATTGCAAAGAATAGAGTGACATCTCCTGTACTTACCAAGCTGAGTGTATATCTCTCCGGTCTCATCTTTAGACATTTTGCCACAACCCCGGTTATCGAGCAGCGTGATGGTTTTGGTCAGCTTATATAAATTCCTTTTCATCGTTTTTCCCCCACTACTGCCTACAGCTGAAGCAGTCTCTGCGTAGGTCTGGTATGGACCATCATCTATAATGTACTTACAGGAGTTAATGAAGGAGGATTTACCATGGCCCGCTAAACCAAATAGCTGTAGGAGAACCCGGTTATAGCCCTGATTACCAAATTTACAAATATCAAGACTGAAATTCTGGATATATTCTCTCATCCCATAACTATCCATGGCTGAGTCTACAGAGTTCTTGGCTGAGTCTTATCTTTAAACTCTCAAACACACCACCTGCCCAAGAAGAGTGGGGTTCTGCTTATAAAATGTGGAAAATGAAAGTAAAAGGACTTTTGGTATCTAATAATTAACATTGACTACTCAATGACTACTAAATAATATAGATTGTTTACATGGCGCATATGTTTTCTTATCTTTGAAGGAGATAAAGCAGGGCTGCATGTTGCCAAAGTATTGTGTCAAGATAATAATTCAAATTCCATAAAGTAGAAGTTCACTCTAAAACTGAAACCTCTAAATCTACTTGCATTCGCAATCTAAGAATAACCTATCTAGCCTTGTAAAGAAGAAATAGCTAAACATACATTTTCTGAAGCTGCTCTGGTCCAGTCCCACGTTGAGCTGTCAGTGGCGGCTCCTCTGTGGAGGCGGGTGCAGAAGAGGCAGCAACAAAGGAAACCCCATAGTAAGTATATGGGTGACATCACTTTCCATTAATTTCCCAGCCATTGTCGGCTGTCTCATGCAGAGATCTTCCACCGCTGAAGACCGGACCGGAGTGGCTTCAGAAAAGGTATGTATAGTGATTTTTGCTTTACAGGGCTAGATAGGTAAGTCTTAGATTGTGGATTTGAGTAGATTAAGAGATTTTAGTTTTAGGGTGATCTTTCACTTTAGGAAGTTTTGCAGAACTGCGCAATTTTGTTTGTCTTACTGTCCCATTTTTTAACATTTCAATTGAATCTGGCAGTGCTCTAAAGTATGTAAACTAAATGTCAGGGGTGTACATACAGGGGTCACAACCCGACTCCATGCTCCAGGGGTCCAGGCGTGCAGTCCCCGATGTATGCCTGGATAGGAGAGCAGCAGGGACGGCGACATGTAGAGGAACCGATCCCTCCATGTAGCTGCTGAATGCCCGTATCTCATCTCCCTTCCACAGACATTCAGTGGCTGCAAGAGGGAAATGGAGAGCATCAACTCCCCCACATGCAAGTCCTGCCACCTACCTTTCCCTGTCCTGCTGCCCCAGGCCCCTGTGTGCTTCCCTGCCCCCTCGCAGCACTGCCATATTCCTACCTCCCATCGGCTGCTGTGGGTGATCTGTCAGGATGGAGAGCGGGCAAGAAACCGGTAAATGTGTTAATGACCCCTTCCTTGTCTCAAAGAGTCAGTGATCGGTACTACGTACAAAGCCATTCCTGTTCATTCATTCTGTGCAGCTGAGGCTGCAGAGAAATGGACTGACGAATCTGTCCACAGTCATTTCCTCTGTCACAAAAGTGAGACATCAGGGGTCTGTTTAGACCCCTGATACTTCATCAAAGCCACTAACGGGGCTCCTGAAAAATATGTAAAAAATAGAGTTGAGCAGACACCTGGATGTTTGGCGGAACTTCTAGAAAAAGTTCAAGTTCAGCCCCGAACTTGACCCGAACTTGACCCCGAACCCCATTGAAGTCAATGGTGACCTGAACTTTTGGGCACAAAAATGGCTGTAAAAAGTCCTGGAAAGGGCTAGAAGGCTGCAAAAGGAAGCAAAATGGGGTAAGAGTAGGACAAGTGCCCTGCAAACAAATGTGGATAGGGAAATAACTTAAAATGACATAAAAAAAAATTGGAGGAGGAGGTGGATGTGGAGTAGGAGCCTAGAGGTTGACTAGGCCGTGACCGTGGCAGTGTAGGTGTAAGTGACAGTGGTGGAGGAGGGGGAGGTAGCCAACACTGTTTTTTGTTTGTTTTTGTTTTTTTATAATTGGGGTAACCCCCAAAATATTGAGACATATTAAAAAAAAAAGTATACCAATGGCTGCGTGAGGCCGGTCTAAATGTCTATTCTGCACAAGGTACAGACAAGTCTTGTGGGATCCATACCTGGTTCATTTTAATAAACATTGGCTTGTCCACGTTGGCCCTCAGAGCACCAACGGGAACCTCTCCCTAATGGAGTATGAGATGGTTTTAGAATGATAATCTTTCCCTCAGAGCACCAACAAGAACCTCTCCCCAATGCAGAGTGAGATGGTTTTAGAACGATAATCTCTCCCTCAGAGCACCAACAGGAAGCTCTCCCTAATGGAGTATGAGATGGTTTTAGAATGATAATCTTTCCCTCAGAGCACCAACAAGAACCTCTCCCTAATGCAGAGTGAGATGGTTTTAGAACGATAATCTCTCCCTCAGAGCACCAACAGGAACCTCTCCCTAATGCAGTATGAGATGATTTTAGAACAATAATCTCTCACTCAGAGCACCAACAGGAACCTCTCCCTAATGCAGTGTGAGATGGTTTTAGAATGATAATCTCTCCCTCAGAGCACCGACAGGAACCTGTCCCTACTGCAGTATGAGATGATTTTAGAACAATAATCTCTCCCTCACAGCACCGACAGGAACCTGTCTGTACTGCAGTATGAGATGATTTTAGAACGATAATCTCTCCCTCAGAGCACCAACAGGAACCTCTCCCTAATGCAGTATGAGATGGTTTTAGAATGATAATCTTTCCCTCAGAGCACCAACAAGAACCTCTCCCTAATGCAGAGTGAGATGGTTTTAGAACGATAATCTCTCCCTCAGAGCACCAACAGGAACCTCTCCCTAATGCAGTATGAGATGATTTTAGAACAATAATCTCTCACTCAGAGCACCAACAGGAACCTCTCCCTAATGCAGTGTGAGATGGTTTTAGAATGATAATCTCTCCCTCAGAGCACCGACAGGAACCTGTCCCTACTGCAGTATGAGATGATTTTAGAACAATAATCTCTCCCTCACAGCACCGACAGGAACCTGTCTGTACTGCAGTATGAGATGATTTTAGAACGATAATCTCTCCCTCAGAGCACCAACAGGAACCTCTCCCTAATGCAGTATGAGATGGTTTTAGAATGATAATCTTTCCCTCAGAGCACCAACAAGAACCTCTCCCTAATGCAGAGTGAGATGGTTTTAGAACGATAATCTCTCCCTCAGAGCACCAACAGGAACCTCTCCCTAATGCAGTATGAGATGATTTTAGAACGATAATCTCTCACTCAGAGCACCAACAGGAACCTCTCCCTAATGCAGTATGAGATGGTTTTAGAACGATAATCTCTCCCTGAGAGCACCAACAGGAACCTCTCCCTAATGCAGTGTGAGATGGTTCTCGAATGATAATCTCTCCCTCAGAGCACCAACAGGAACCTATCCCTAATGATGTGTGAGATGGTTTTAGAACGATAATCTCTCCCTCAGAGCACCAACTGACCCTCTCCCTAATGCAGTATGAGATGATTTTAGAACGATAATCTGTCCCTCACAGCACCGCCAGGAACCTGTCCCTAATGCAGGATGAGATGATATTAGAACGCTAACCTTTCCCTCACAGCAACAGGAACCTGTCCCTAATGCAGGATGAGATGATATTAGAATGCTAACCTTTCCCTCACAGCAACAGGAACCTGTCCCTAATGCACTCCCTTTCCAATCGTAAGATTATAGTAGAGTAGGACGTAAT
>BLSH010292302.1:353904-370200 GCA_018402905.1 Glandirana rugosa | reverse complement strand
CTGAATAATCGCCGATATTATTTTCACTGTGTCTGATTTGTCCATCTGGTGAAGAACACATCTGTTTAGTCTGTGTCACTTTTATTATAGCCGCTAATAAGTCAACATCTGGTGAAGAACACATCTGTTTAGTCGGTGTCACTTTTATTATAGCCGTTAATAAGTCAACATCTGGTGAAGAACACATCTGTTTAGTCTGTGTCACTTTTATTATAGCCGCGAATAAGTCAACATCTGGTGAAGAACACATCTGTTTAGTCTGTGTCACTTTTATTATAGCCGCTAATAAGTCAACATCTGTTCTTCATACATCTGGAAATAGTTTAGAACACTTTACCTAAAACCGGGGAGGAACCATATACCTGTTCTTCAAACATCTGGAATCTGTGTGTGAAACTACAGCATAGAGAAGAGCAGGCATATGGTTTCGCTCTTCACACACAGTTTGCAGATGTTTGAAGAACAGTGATATTATATCTCGAATGTTACAGTCCTGGTTAGCTCAACACTATTCCTGACTATAAATACTGGGGTATGTTCCTGGCTATAAATACTGGGGTATGTTCCTGACACTCATTAGTCCACATTGTATTAACACTTATAAAACACCATTGGATAATTCCACCAGTATGGATCCATTCTCCAAGGCCAAAAACCCTTGTGGGAGCATTAAAGTGATACTAATCACAGAATTGTTAATTTCCATAATTCATTCACATAACTCATATATACAGTATATATCAGTATATCATGCCATTGTATTTTGTTTTTTTTTTTCTTAATCCTCTAAGTACTTAATCCTGCATCCCTGTTGTGTGGTCACATGATCTTCCCCTTTTCTTCAGCATCTGTAGGGGAAAATCTTTGGGAGGGGCTTCTGTTATTCTGCTGATATATTCTCTCTACAGAGTCTGTGTCTGGACAGCCCTAGTTGGTGCGGTCACATGAAAAAACATTTTTTTCAGAAGAGTAAATAAAATTCAATTATAAATATCAAAAAACTGTTTTAGAGCTCCCTATAAATCTTTATTGAAAATCAATTGTGTATTCTTTGTGCATTAATTTGGTGTAGGTTGAGTCAAAATGATTGACACTAACGTTCATTTTGTTTGCATCTGCATCCAAGGCTCTTTTTTTATTTTACAGGTATTAGCAATTATCTATGATATATTTAATACTGATTTATATTAAAACTCTTTTCAAAGTTTTTATTTTGTGAGTTTCTTAGTGAATGTAATCAAGCAGCATAACGTATCCTCCCCCATAGTGATTACCAATAAAAGGATGTGAAGGAGGAGGAAGGGGAGTGTCATTTACCACCTATTGCATATACGCCCACATGTGTGACTCTATACTCATGTGGGCTGCACAGAGAAGAAAAAAAAAGAAGGAAATTAAGAGCTTAGAAGGGAACGGAAACAGCATATGTTCAGTAGAGGACACCAGCTGGTCTACACAATCTCAACCTGCAATGGGGAATGGGGGATGGGGAAAATAAGGGACACAGCTGAAGGTAGGATCAGTCAGGTATATTACACTGTACACAAAACAAATACTTTAGTGGCTTTGTAAGTATGTAGTGTGCAATGAGAGTTTTTCATTTAAGGTAAAAGTGAGCTCCAAGGAAGAATTATCCAAGAATTACACATTGTAATAAGTAACCTCTAGACCATGGAGGCTACATGGTTGGTCTAACAGACCCCTGATGTCTCCTAAATGAGAACCTGTCATCTACATTATGCTAGTACGTACAAGGCTTATAAAGTTAACCAAATAAAAAAACGGAAAAACGTTTCTATAAATTAAAATGTAATAAGCACAATAAAACCTAAAAATTAGAAAATAAAACACCCGAAAAACATTAACGCCCCTGCCCCATTTAGGAAACTTGTTTGGGTAACTCAAACCCATGCTTGACCCAAGCCTGAACTTCATCCCTAATTGAAATGAATACATTGAGAGCATGCGTGCCTAGGAGGTAGCCTATTTTATATTAAAGGTGCAGGGACACACCAGAAGCCCAGCACAGCTCAATGGCAGTTGAAGACCTCCGGTGTGTACCTACACAAAATCCAACAAGCCAAATAAAAATGGTGATGGCTCAAATCAATTTATACCTAGCTAAAGTAAGATGCACATGGGCAGGGCCAGTTCACAGAACAATACAATACAAAAACTTTCCCAGTATGCTTACCAGTTAGTCATTAGAATAAAAAACTTAAAGTGGTTCTAAAGGCAGAAGGGCTTTCCACCCTAATGCATTTTCTGCATTAAGGTAAAAGAAAACTTTCTGGGTGCAGCTCTTCCCCAGCCCCCCCACACTTACCTGAGTCCTATCTCGATTCAGCGATGTGCATGAGAACAACGACTCTCCTGGTTCACTCTCTCCTCATTGGCTCACACAGCACTGGGAACCATCAGCTCCTGCTGCTGTCAATCCAAGCCAGTGAGCCAATGAGGAGAGAGCGAGGGCAGAGCCGAGCACTCTATGTGTAAATGGACAATGTCCAGCGAGCCTGCTCGAGTGCCGCCATAGCAAGGGGATAAGGGGAGGTGCCAGGACAGCAAGCGGAGGAGCAAGAAAGAAGAGGATCCAAAACCATTACACAGAGCAGGTAAGTATAACATTTATACAACAAAAAGGAACTAGTGCGCTACCTAATTGTGACTATAGGATGTGACTCAGTGTATCAAGGATACAAAGCAAATAAACAATAAATAATATCAAAACATCAGCATAGTGGTTATAAATTTCAATATGATCTGTTACTGCTGCCAAACTTCCTCGGTCTCATTAAACCTCCAAACTAAAATGTTACTTCATGAAGTGGCGCTGTACAGTACATATAGTAAATACTACAATCAATCACTGTGACAAAAATCAATGAATATAAATCCAAATATTGAAAATAGTAAAAAATAGTGCTAGGTGCTTAATGTGACTTAATTAGCAAAAAAGTGACTTAGTGCTTCACATTCAAGTGCATTCCTATGGATCATGACCATAGGGCCAAAAAAAGTGTCCAAAACAACATGCAACACTGCAAGTAAAAGTGTGGGATGCACATATATGCATATATGCAGGGTCTAAAATTCCAAATTATTCAGTAAAAAATCTTCCTTGGTGTATTTTTCTTTATGATTTTCCTTCTTAGGGACAAGAGGGATATATATGTATATAGTGTGGAAAATCCTTCACAGCACACGGATGGCCGCTCACCTCAAGCCCCCTTGATCAAAGGCTTTTCTGTATATCACATATAACTCCAGAAGATGCTATTCCTCCAAACCTCTGAATAGAATTCAATAAATACCATAATCTCACATCCCTTAAACAGGGGGGGGGTAGTGATGGGGGTTAATAACTCCTCTTAAACTCAGCGTGGTGTGACCAATTCCGTTTATCCACACATGTAATATAAGACCAAGATACTCCTTATGGTGTAGTATTACAATCAGGTTTATTATAAAAAATATAGTAACTTACAAAGAAGGTTCTTGTCTATCAGCATTTCCCCATGTCTCACAGACAAACAGCGCTCTCAAAACACTTGGGAACTTCCGGGTTCGGCCGCGCCCTGAAGTGACGTCACCGCGTGTCTTCCGACGCGTTGCGTCACGATCACGTGACTTTTTCAAGGGTGTCTCCCCGTCGGAGAGAAGGTAACCACTAAAGCTCCGGAAGGTTCCCCCCCCCACCTTCATGACCAGGCCATTTTTTGCAATTCTGCACTGCATTACTCTAACTGACAAATGTGCAGTTGTGCGGCGTTGTACCCAAATAAAATGTATGTCTTTTTTTCCCCACAAATAGAGCTTTCTTTTGGTGGCATTTGATCACCTCTGCAGTTTTTATTGTTTGCGCTATAAACAAAAAAAGAGCGACAGTTTTTAAAATAAAACAATGTTTTTTACTTTCTGCTATAAAACATTCCCAATAAATTTAGGCCAATGTATATTCTGCTACATATTTTTGGTAAAAAAAAATCCCAATTAGAGTATATTGATTGGTTTGCGCAAAAGTTATAGTCTACAGACTACAAGATAGATTTATGGACTTTATTTTTTTACTAGTAATGGTGGCGATCAACAATTTTTAGCGGGACTGCGACATTACGGTGGACTAATCTGACACTGGGTGACACTTTTTGGAGACCAGTGACACCAATACAGCGATCAGTGCTAAAAAAAATCCACTGTCACTGTATAAATGACACTGGCAGGTAAGGGGTTTACATCAGAGGCGATCAAAGGGTTAAATGTGTTCCCTGGGAGTGCTTTCTTACTGTGTGGGGGAGGTGCTTTGACTGGGTGAAGACAGAGATACAGTATGTGTTCCTGCTTAGCACTAGATCTCCACCTTCCCCTCTGACAGAATGGAGATCTGCCTTGTTTACATAGGCACATTGCCATTCTGTCTGCCTCGGCAATGATCGGCAGGTTCCAGCGGACATCGGATCTGCTGGACCCGCTGATTGGCTCCCACTGTGTCCAATCACAGTACATACAGGTACATGATTTTGCTCTTAAGGGCTGGCCCTGTCGCAGTATATGTATGTGTGGCCGTCCTTTAAGCGGTTAAACAATAACATTTAATATATAAAAAGGGGGACTTGCCCTTACAAATGGAGCACTGTAACCGGTGCTGGCTTGGAACGCATGTGCTAACAAAATTTAAATTCCAAGATGGCAGCGGGATGACGTCACGCCCTAAGCGTTTTGTCCAAGGTGGGACTTCTTTTGTGGGCCGCTCCCACATCACTTTTGGAAGCAAATTTCAATCCCAAGGGTGGTGCTGGGTGATGTGATTGACAACTGCAACCAGAAGTGACATGGGAGCCATGGCCCTACTATTTACTATTTTGTATTAATGAACGTGCGTTTTTAATTTAACCACTTCCACACCACGCGCAGTATATTTACTGCGGCAGTGTGGATGCGTGCCGCGAATCACCGTAAATAAACGTCAATTTGCAGAGTGGCCGCTAGGGAGCGTGTGCGCGCCACCGGTGGTGCATGCACGCGCCCACCGTACTCCGGTGGAGTGTGCCTGCGGCTCGGGCAGGCCCGTTGTCCGCCGAAGAGCCGCGATGAGCGGCCACAGCAAAAGAACGGGGAACCGACGATGTAAACACGGCGGTTCCCCATTCTGACAGGGGGGACATAAGAGATCTACTGATCCCTGTCACTGGGATCATTTAGTTCTCTTATGCCCCTGACAGTCCAGCCCCCTCACAGTTAGAAAACACCTAGGGAACACAGTTAACCCCTAGATCTCCCCCTGCAGGTTAACCCCTTCACTGCCAATGACATTTATACAGTAATCAGTGGATATTTAAATTTCTGATTGCTGTATAAATGTCATTGGTCCCAAAAAAGTGTCAAAATGATCCGACATGTCCGCTGCCTCTGTTGCGCAAACCAATCAATAAACGCTGATTGTGATTTTTTTTACCAAAAATATGAGGAAGAATATAAATCAGCCAAAACCGATGAAAAAAATGTTTTTTAATATATTTTTTTTGGATTTGTATTTTAGCAAAAAGTAAGAACAACTGTTTTTTTTGCAAAGTTGATGCTTTTTTTGGTTTATAGCGGTGATCAGAAATGACGCAGAGGTGATCAAATGCCACCAAAAGAAATCTCCATTTGTGGGAAAAAAAGGACGCAAATTTCGTTTGGGTACAACGTCGCACGACCGCGCAATTGTCAGTTAAAGCAACGCAGCGCCAAATCGCAAAAAGCGATCTGGTCCTAAAGTGGGAAATCCTTCCGGGGCTTAAGTGGTTAAATAAAGTGATTCCTTTATCTACTACACTACATGGGGCTCCTATATTATATTTTGTGAGCTTGCTTGAAGAGTGGAGGAGAGAACTAGTCTGGGTTCTTAAAGGGGCCACATGCCTATTTTACCTAATGTTGCACATATCACCGATGTTAAGAGCAGTAGCGTCTGCTCAATATTTTGGGGGGGTGGCAAACAAACCTGCCCCACTCACTTGTACCGCTTGCTGCCATCAGCGCCCCCCCCCTCGCTTGCACCTCCACCAACGCCAGCCCCGCCACCCCCCTCGCGGGAAATGGACGGGAGGACGACCTCTGGCTCTAATCACGTGCTTCAGAAAAAAACCCATTGAAATCCATGCGTCCGGAGCCCTGCATGTAGATTAGAGGCCGGGCCCATGGATTAGGGGGGCGGCGCCACTGGTTAAGAGATTAAAGCGGAGTTCCACCCTAAAGTGGAACTTCCGCTGGTTGGATTCCACCCCCCCTCAGGTATCACATTTGGCACCTTTCGGGGGGGAGGGGGAAGAGGACACCTGTCTTTAGACAGGTGTCCTTTTCCACACATCCGGGAGCTCTGGCCGGCGGACGCGGCCGCTGACGTCAGCAGCCCGGCTCCCTCCTCCCTGCTCGCTCTGCTTCTGGCCGCCTGGCCAGTAGCAGAGCGTGGCAGAGCTTGCGCATGCGTGGTAAAGTGCCCGGCGTGAAGCTGTACTGCTTACACGTCCGGGTTCCCTTACCCTCGATGGAGGCGGCTGCACCCGTCCCCCGATCCGAAGATCGGCGGCGGGTGCCGACATCGCTGGACTCCAGGACAGGTAAGTGTCCTAATAGTGTCCTAACTGTATGTGTAGCTGCTGACTTTTAATTTTTTTTTTAGCCCTCGGACCTCCGCTTTAAGGAGGAATATCATCAGTAACATTACCTGAGTGGAGGCTGCATTGATCCCCAGTGGGGAATGTGCATTTGACCCAATTCTATACAGGTCTAAAGTCTAAGGTGAGCATGCAGGCGCATTGTTGGTGGGAGGCACTGAGTTTTTTTTTCAACTGCAAGACAATATCAGGAATATAGGTGGTGCAGCTATAGTTGTATGACATTTCTCAGGCAGATTTCCTCATGCTGATAATAGTTGACCATGGTGTGTAATGTGTATAGAAATGGCCGCTTGTAATCTACACAGGAAGCTTGTTTTTATACTCAAGAGCACAACTGTCATACAGGAACAGAGTGTTCTCACCCTATAACATGGCAGGATCACCAGGAATTATTTTAAGGAAAGTTGCAGGTTTAAAAAAATAATAAAAATAAAAAGGGCATTTGATGCCATTAGTTTGTTATAGATTATGAGATTTTGCTGATTGAATTTATATTAATTTTATTTTGTTTTATTCCAAAGACAAATTACAGTTTTAAAGTAATACACATATTATTATTATTATATATCTGTGGTCCATTTGTTTTAAGGTTTTCATATCTAATCTATTGGTCACCCAGACTAACTTACTATTGGCATAAACATTTGGCCTCAATTCAAAAGATAAAAAGTGACAACCGCTTCCTTACCACAGACAGATACCACTTGGAAAACTTTTGGTTTCACTTGTTGTCTGGGTTTGCTCTTTAAAGGAGAAGTATGGGGAAAGCTTGTTTGGCTGTACTTCTATGGATCTCAGGAGTGCGTTTTGTTCTCCACTCCTGTGACCCGTTCTCAGCAAACAAAGGGCTGAAGCCCACCAATGACTGATGTCACAGAGCCGGTCTAGGCAGTGGCAAGATCGCAACAATGGAGCCGGCTCAGCCTCTCAGCGAGCCGATGAGAGCCCAGTGCTCCAGTGAGCGAGGGGGGCAGAGCGGAGCGGGACCCCTGAGAACCGAACGATCTGCAATGTTTAACCACTTACCAACTGGAAGGTTTTCCAGCTTTAGGACCAGAGCACTTTTTGCGATTCGGCGCTGCGTCGCTTTGACTGACAATTGCGCGGTCGTGCGACGTTGTACCCAAACAAAATTTGCGTCCTTTTGTTCCCACAAATAGAGCTTTATTTTGGTGGTATTTGATCGCCTCTGCGTCATTTCTGATCGCCGCTATAAACAAAAGAATAGCGACCATTTTGCAAAAAAACCCAAATTTCTTACTTTTTGCTAAAATTCAAATCCAAAAAAAAAAAATATAAAAAAAATTTTTTTTCACCGTTTTTGGCCGATTTATATTCTTCCTCATATTTGTGGAAAAAAAAATCGCAATCGCCGTTTATTGATTGGTTTGCGCAAAAGTGGCCGCGTTTATGGATGGTGAGAATTCATTTCTGGGTTTTTTTTTTTTTTTACTAGTAATGGCGGCGATCTGCGATTTTTAGCGGTACTGCGATATTGGGGCGGACATGTCAGACATTTTTGACACTTTTTCGGGACCAATGACGTTTATTCAGCGATCAGAAATTTAAATGTCCACTGATTACTGTATAAATGTCATTGGCAGTGAAGGGGTTAACCTGCAGGGGAAGATCTAGGGGTTAACTGTGTTCCCTGGGTGTGTTCTAACTGTGGGGGGGTTGGGCTAACATGGGCATGAGAGACAGGGATCAGTAGATCACCCATGCCCCTACTAACAGAGCGGGGAACCGCCATCGGCTGTGGCCGCTTATCGCGGAGTGCGGCAGGCGCGCGCGCCCCCTAGCGGCTGTTCGCAGATCGCCGTGTTTTTACGGCGTTTCGCGCACAGCAGCCTGACTGCTGCTGTGAAAACACGGCAGGCGGTCGGGAAGTGGTTAATCACTCGGTTCTCAGTGTTAGAGCCAACGGGGGACAGACGCGGCATCCACCTAGGTAAGTATGATTTTGAAAAAGGAAGCCTATATTTTTCTTTTAACCACTTCAGTACCAGGCTCTTTTAACCCCTTCCTGCCAGGACAATTTTCAGATTTCAGCGCTGTGGCATTTTAAATGACAATTGCGCTGTCATGCAGCACTGTACCCAAACTACATTTGTATAGTTTTGTTCACACAAATAGAACCTTCTTTTGGTGGCATTAAATCACCACTTGTTTTTTTTACTTTTTGCTAAATAAATTAAAAAAGACTGAACATTTCGAAAACAAAATGCATTTTACTTCATTTCTGTTATAAAATTTTGCAAAGAAATAATTGTTCTTTATAAATTTAGGTCTAAATGTAATCAGTCCTGTGGGGGGGGGGTTGGGAGGAAGATAATCTTTGGGGTTGTCTTTGCTTTTTTTTTTCCTTGGGAGGGAGCAGGGTATTGGAATTTGTATGCAAAATGCTTTGAAGCGAATGTGAAGGTTCTGAAGCAGGGGATGGATGAGGAGGTGTCACTTCCTGATGTATGACAAGGAGCTCTGACCAATTTACAGTCTGGATTGGCAGGGGGCAGGCCTCCTTAAATACAGCAGTCTGCCAGCAGGGGGAGGAGAGTGTCAGGTGGACGTGTGGAAGATGTAGCAGAGGTGCTGTGGAGGCCTCTACCTGGGATGGAGCCCCCAGTCTGGGAGGTGACCTTGAGGCCTGGAGACTCGGGTGTGGCCAGGAGTGGTGTTCATTCCTGGAGCAGCACAAGGGAGTAGGAGAACAGCAGAGGTGCTACTGTGAACACTTTAAAGCATCCACTGGAGTCGGTGAGTGACAGACCCTGGGAGCTGGAGGAGAAAAGCTGCAGCAGGCTGGGAGAGGAATAGTGGACAGTCTGTAGAAGCCTTGGGAGCCAGTCAGGGGAAGGAGTGTCACTGTAAGGAAAGCAGGTCAGTGGGATCTGGAAGAGAGATGGGCTGGGAGTTGTAGTACATCAAAGGCCCAGCTAGCACCAACGTACTAAGCTACACTTGGGGGGGGGGTCAAAGCCTGGCCTGTAATGGGTGGTCTGGATGTCCTGCTGACAGTTTTCAGGCCTCACCATGTGCTAGTTGCAGTGAAGAGAAAGGAGTTGAGTGGGCCTGTACCTTTTTCCTTCAGGTCAGAAACAAAGTGATGTGCTGGAGGGAAGTTAAGGAGCAATAGTCTGCAAGAGATGTGCTGGAGAGAGTAAAGTGTACAGCATATACGGTTGTGTATGTAGGAGATCCTGTAACCAATTCTTGGGCATCCCACATTCACCCTTTTCCCTATCCAAGTTAAACCCCTAAATAAAAAAAAAACAAAAAAACAAAAAAAAAAACAAGAGCTAGCCTGTTCAGTGACTTTATATGTGTGAGATATGGTGGGATTGAGGGCGTATACAAAAAAATGTATTCTGTTCAATTTCTTTGATGACAATAACCCAAATCAGTGTATATTATTTAGTATGTAGGAAAGTTATAGAGTCCACTAACTATGGGATATATACCTGAAAATTGATCATTCCTGATGTCCTGATGGCCATTTCTTGAGGCCAAAAAGACCAGGACACTTCAAATACCTCACAAATGACCTCTTTTTTGGAAATTAAACAGGCCAAGGTATATAGTAAGAGGCATTGCAAGTTTTTTGAAGTTGTCGTTGCTTGTCAAAATTTTTTGAAAAATTAAGAAATTTTTTAAAAAATATTTTTTTTAGTTTTTTTACATACTGTCACCAATGCAATACAACATTATCATTTAACTGCTGTGGCAGTGATCAGGGACAATAACTGGTGATGGTAAAAAAAATAAACAATAAAAACTGCAATTTTTTATTTTAATTTTACATTTTTATTTCATCTTTTATTTTTTTACGATTGTCTTTTTACACACTGCGACCAGAGCAATATACTGTTACCATAGTAATTTACCTAACAGCTACACTTAGAGCGCCTGTGTTTTCTCCTTGTCCTACACTGTTCTACCCTGGGAAAGTGTTCAGGATTTTTTTTTTTTTACATTATGATTAGATTTGATCGAACCTCTGGAAGTTCGGGTTCTGCAGGTTTGGCCGAACTTCGGGACAAAGTCCGGGTTCGGGTCCGGACTTGACCCAAACTTTGACCTGGACCCCGAACCCCATTGAAATCAATGGGGACCCAAACTTTTAGGCACAAAAATGTCTGTAACAAAGTCCTGGCAAGTCCTAGAGGTCTGCAAAAGGAAGGAAAATGGGGGTAACAAGTGCCCTACAAAGAAATGGGGATAGGGAAATAACTTAAAATAATTTTTAACCTAAAATCACATAAAAAAATCAAAAATGGAGGTGGATGTGGAGTTGGAGGTTGAGGAGGCGGTGAAAGTGGCGGTGGAGGAGGAGGAGGTAGCCAGCACTGTTTTTTTTATTTTTGGAATTTTTTTGTTTTTTTTTAAACCAGCAATGTGCAAGAAACAATAATCTGTCCCTTTAAGCAACAGTAGGAACCTCTACCTATAGAACTAGGAGATGATTTTAGATTCTAAAAGCATCTCCAAGTTGTACAGGGAAAGCCTCCAGCTGTTGCTTTAAGGGAAAGATTATTGTTCTAAAATCATCTTTAAAGTGTGTGGGAAAAGCCTATTGCAGGGGCATAGAGCCATATTACTGTTCTAAAATCATCTTCAAAGTGTGTGGGAAAAGCCTATTTCAGACGCATAGAGCCATATTAGTGTTCTAAAATCATCTTCAAAGTGTGTGGGAAAAGCCTACTTCAGCCGCATAGAGCCATATTAGTGTTCTAAAATCATCTTCACAGTGTGTGGGAAAAGCCTATTTCAGCCGCATAGAGCCATATTACTGTTCTAAAATCATCTTCGCAGTTTGTGGGAAAAGCCTATTTCAGCCCCATAGAGCCATATTAGTGTTCTCAAATCATCTTCATAGTGTGTGGGAAAAGCCTATTGCAGGGGCATAGAGCCATATTAGTGTTCTAAAATCATCTTGTGGCTAATATGGCTCTATGCCCCTGCAATAGACTTTTCCCACACACTTTGAAGATGATTTTAGAACACTAATATGGCTCTATGCCCCTGCAATAGGCTTTTCCCAAACACTTTGAAGATGATTTTAGAACACTAATATGGCTCTATGCCCCTGCAATAGGCTTTTCCCACACACTTTGAAGATGATTTTAGAACACTAACATGGCTCTATGCGGCTGAAATAGGCTTTTCCCACACACTTTGAAGATGATTTTAGAACAGTAATCTTTCCCTTAAAGCAACAGCTGGATCCTGTTCCTGTACAACTTGATGATGATTTTAGAACAGTAATCTTTCCCTTAAAGCAACAGCTGGAACCTTTCCCTGTACAACTTGATGATGATTTTAGAAGAATAATCTTTCCCTCAAAGCAACAGACTCTACCTAGTCCAGTCAGATTGTTCTGTGCAGCAGGATGAGGTCTGCAATCTGTCCCTCAAAGCAGCAGTACTAGTATCTCTCCCTATTCCACAATCAGATCGTTCAGTAATGCAGGATGAGATGTTCTGCAATCTGTCCCTCACAGAGCCAGCAGCATCCTCTTCCTAAACTATCCTGAGAGCATATGACATGCAGCACGGTGACTCCAGCCCCATATAGAGGCTGGGTCACATGGTGCACTGGCCAATCACAGCCATGCCATTAGTAGGCATGGCTGTGATGGCTTCTAGGGAAAACCAGTGAAACACTTGTTGACTGGCTGCCCTTGGCAGCTTTTCAACACGTGGAATAAAATACCAGAACCCCGGACCCGAACCCGGACTTTTTTTGAAAAGTCCGGGTTCGGATCCGGGTCCCGGACACCCAAAAGTTCGGTACAGACCCGAACTTTACAGTTCGGGTTCGCTCAACTCTAATTATGATTGTTTATACCACTGAATTTCACTGGTATAAGCAACCATTTTTATTAAACTGATTCATTCAGTGTGTTTTGTTTTGATTAGCTGGGATTGGTCACATCTAATCACATGGTACAGATGAGCTGCGATTGGCTCTACCTGTACCATTTGATCAGTGTGACTAATCACTGCTAGCAACACAATTGTACAGAATGGAGGGCATGAAAGGAAGCCATCCATTGTTCACAATTGTCATTTGATCTGCTGTGATTGGTTACAGCAATCACATGGTACTGGCAGCGAGCCGGAACACTGTTTAGTCATCAGCAGTGTCCAGTGGACACAGCCGATGACAGATCACGCCGCTGCGTGGCCCTGCAGTCGTGGTCTGGGAGGAAGTCATATGACGTCCACCCCCAGTGACGGAACAACCAGGGTCGCAGTGTCTTCCTCTGTGTATCATTTCCAAAAATAAATGCTGCAAATACTTCATTCCACAGCCGAGGTTGTGATCATATCATTGGCTGGCTTCCTCCTTTCCTTATCGCATAGATGCAGTGGGAGGGGCCGAGATTCCTCTGCTGACGTGAGTCAGAAGGGGAGGAGGCAGGGAGGAGGAGAAGAGGAGAGAGCTGGCTAAGTCATGTGATCGCAATCTCGGCCGTGGAATGAGGTATTTGCAGCATTTATATTTAGAAATCATACACAGAGGAGGACACTGCATAAGGAGGCAGTGCTAATGGTGTGTATATGTTAGAGTTATGCAAGCAGCAGGAGGGGGGGCAGCACTGTCACAAGCAGACATAGAGGGGAGAGGGGATGAGGACACACGAGCAGAGAGGAGAGCAGATAGCACACTGCGTATGATGGAGGCACGCACTGACTCCTGTGTTAGTGTCAGCTGTTCTGATCTATCAGTAGTCTATGTACAGGGGGAAGGCTACAGCCAGGTAGGATCAGCCAGGTTTTTTAGGGGTTACAGGGGGGCAAATGACATAGGACAAGCACAGTCTCATATAACATGCTATAAAGGAGCAGGATCCATTCTTTTTTTTTTTTTTTGGGTTAACAAACGCTTTAATATAGACAAAGCACTGTAACCCAACCCGCATATTCTTCAGGAGGGAGGAGTTACCCTAGTCTAAAACTGTATATTTTGTGCTGTCATGACACAGCCAGGAGAAAAGTGGGTTTTGGGTGCTGGTGGTGCCTAACGCCATAACTAGAGTTGAGTGAACACCTGGACGTTCGGGTTCGGAGGGTCCGAACGAACTGTGGGAAAAAGTCCGGGTTCGGCACCGAACGTTACCCGAACTTTATCCCGGACCCTGAACCCCATTGAAGTCAATGGGGACCCAAACTTTTAGGCACAAAAATGGCTGTAACAAAGTCCTGGCAAGTGCTAGAGGGCTGCAAAAGGTAAAGTAAAATGGGGGTAAGAGTAGGGCAAGTGCCCTACAAAAAAATGGGGATAGGGAAAATAAATTATAATCAAATAAAAAAAAATGGGATGGGGTGGATGTGGAGTAGGAGCCTAGAAGTTGACTAGGCCGTGACCGTGGCAGTGTAGGTGGAAGTGGCGGTGGTCGAGGAGGAGGAGGAGGAGGAGGTAGCCAACACTGTTTTTTTTTGTTTGTTTATAATTGGGGTAGCCCCCAAAATATTGAGCCCTATTTAAAAAAACAAGTATACGAATGGCTGTGTGAGTCTGGTCTAAATGTTTATTCTGCACAAGGTACAGACAAGTCTTGTGGGATCCGTGCCTGGTTCATTTTAATAAAGGTTAGCTTGTCCACGTTGGCTGTGGACAGGCGGCTGCGCTTGTCTGTGATAACGCCCCCTGCCGTGCTAAACACACGTTCCGACAATACACTGGCTGCAGGGCAGGCCAGCACCTCCAAGGCATAAAGGGCAAGCTCAGGCCATGTGGCCAATTTGGAGACCCAGAAGTTGAATGGGGCAGACCCATCAGTCTGTACGTATAGGCGTGTGCACACATACTCTTGCACCATGTTGATGAAATGCTGCCTCCTGCTAAGACATTGTCTATCGGCTGGTGGTGCTGTTTGTTGTGGCAGGCTGCTGACAAAGCTTTGCCACATTTTGGCCATGCTAACCCTGCCTTCTGAGGTGCTGGCGGTGGCATAGCTGCGTTGGTGGCCTCTTCCTCCTCCTCCTCCTCTGCCTTCGCCTTGTGCTTCTAATGAGCCCCCGGTGTCATTTGGGAATGCCCTCAGCAGCGCCTCTACCAGTGTGCGCTTGTAGTCGCGCATCTTCCTCTCACACTCCAGTGAGGGAATTAAGGACGGCACGTTGTCCTTGTAACGGGGATCCAGCAGGGTGGCCACCCAGTAATCAGAAGAAGTTACAATGTGGGCAACTCGGCTGTCATTGCGCAGGCACTGCAGCATGTAGTCGGCCATGTGTGCCAGGCTGCCCACAGGCAAAGACAAGCTGTCCTCTGTGGGAGGTATATCATCTGTGTCCTCTGTATCCCCCCAGCCATGCTCCAGTGATGCCACGAGCTGCGTTGGGTGCCACCCTGCTGCGATTCCTCATCTTCCTCGTCCTCCTTGTCCTCCAGAACTGTGCCCTGGCTTGAATATTTTTGACCTGGCCTATGTTGGTGCAGGAACCCACCCTCCGAGCCACTTGTGAATGACTGGCCTGATAACCATGGATATGACCCCTCTTCCTCCTCCTCATCCTCCTGTGCCACATCCTCTTCCATCATGGCCCGACGTGTTTTTTCAAGGAGACATAGAAGTGGGATAGTAACGCTGAGAACAGCGCCATTGGCACTGGCCATGTTGGTGGAGTACTCAAAACACCGCAATACGCTACACAGGTCTCGCATGGAGACCCACTCATTGGTGGTGAAGTGTTGCTGTTCCGCAGAGAGACTGACCCGTGTGTGCTGCAGCTGAAACTCCACTATTGCCTCCTGCTGCTCGCACAATCTCTCCAGCATGTGCAAGGTGGAGTTCCACCTTGTGGGCACGTCGCATATGAGGCGGTGAGCGGGAAGGCCGAAGTTCCGCTGCAGCGCAGGCAGGCGAGAAGCAGGAGGGTGAGAATGCCGAAAGTGCGCACAGACGGCCCACACTTTATGCAGCAGCTCTGACATATCCGAGTAGTTTTTTAGAAAATTCTGTACCACCAAATTCAGCACATGCCCCAGGCAAGGGATGTGCGTCAAACCGGCTCGGCCCAGAGCTGCTACGAGATTTCGGCCATTGTCACACACCACCAGGCCGGGCTTGACACTCAAGTTTTAAAACAGCCTGCTGTCGTTTCCCCCTGGATGTGCTGATGTTGGTGGTGAAGGTGTTACGCTGAGCGGATGAGTGGGTGGTCGAGGAGGAGAAAGCGCAGTAGGAGGAGGAGGCAACAGGAGGCAAAGAGAAATGCCCTGCAATCCTCGGTGGTGGAAGGACATGCGCCAAATGGCAAGCTGGCTCAGGCCCACCCGCCACTACATTTGCCCAGTGTGCAGTTAGCGAGATATAGCGTCCCTGCTCGTGCTTACTGGTCCATGTATCAGTGGTTATGTGGACCTTGCCACTGATGGCGTTGCCCAGTGCACACTTGATCTTGTCCCCGACTTGTTTGTGCAGGGAAGGGATGGCTTGCCTGGAAAAGTAGTGGCGGCTGGGAACCACGTACTGTGGGACAACCACCGCCATCAGGTTTTTGAAATTGTCCTTGTTCACCAGACGGAATGACAGCATTTCAAAGGCCAGGAATTTTGAAATGCTGGCATTCAGGGCCAGGGATCACGGGTGGGTAGGGGGGTACTTCCTCTTTCTCTCCAGTGTTTG
>BLSH010292302.1:343032-353894 GCA_018402905.1 Glandirana rugosa | reverse complement strand
CAGTAGGAGGAGGAGGCAACAGGAGGCAAAGAGAAATGCCCTGCAATCCTCGGTGGTGGAAGGACATGCGCCAAATGGCAAGCTGGCTCAGGCCCACCCGCCACTACATTTGCCCAGTGTGCAGTTAGCGAGATATAGCGTCCCTGCTCGTGCTTACTGGTCCATGTATCAGTGGTTATGTGGACCTTGCCACTGATGGCGTTGCCCAGTGCACACTTGATCTTGTCCCCGACTTGTTTGTGCAGGGAAGGGATGGCTTGCCTGGAAAAGTAGTGGCGGCTGGGAACCACGTACTGTGGGACAGCCACCGCCATCAGGTTTTTGAAACTGTCCGTGTCCACCAGACGGAATGACACCATTTCAAAGGCCAGGAATTTTGAAATGCTGGCATTCATGGCCAGGGATCACGGGTGGGTAGGGGGGTACTTCCTCTTTCTCTCCAGTGTTTGGGAGATGGACAGCTGTAAGCTTCCATGGGACCATGTGGAAATGCTTGGGGATGGTGGTGAACATGGTGGCGTTGCTGTCATATCATCTGTTTGCTGGGTGGCAGGTGACACTGTCACTGTAGAGGTGGAGGAAGAGGCCGACGCAGCAGCAGAAGAGGAAGCAGGAGGAGGCCAAGACCTTTCTTGGATTTTGAGGCAATTATTCCAATGCAGCTTGTGCCTTGAATTTAGATGCCTGGTCATGGGGGTTGTGCTCAGGTTGAGAACATTTATGCCCCGGCTCAGGCTATCATTGCACAGCTTGCAAACCACTCGTGTCTTGTCGTCAGCACATTGTCTGAAGAACTGCCACGCGGGGGAACAACTTTGAGCTGCCTTTGGTGTGCTAGGTCCCTGGGTGTGGTGGGTAGTAGCAGGCCTACTGTCTAGGGGACGCTCGCTCCGCTTTTGCAACCTGTTTCCTCTTTTGCTGTGCTGGTGCCTCTGTGCGACCACCACCTCTTCCTCCCAACTGCACACGTCACTCGCATGACCCTTATTCCATGTGGGGTCTAGGACCTCATCATCCTCCACATCATCTTCCACCCACCCTTCACCACTGCCCTCCTTGTCAGTCTGCACACTGAGGCAATCTGCAGCATTTGGCACCTGTGTTTCGTCATCATCAGAGATGTGCTGCGCTGGTGTTTCCATGTCCTCATCCTGCAACAGAAGTGGTTCGGCATCGGTGCACTCAATGTCTTCTACTTCTGGGGCAGCGCTATATGGATGGCCCACGGAAAGCACACCAGGAGAGTCATCAAAAAGCATAAGAGTCTCTTGCAGGACTTGGGGCTCAGACTGCTTGGCTAATTTACAAGGGGCTGAGGTGAAAGACAGATGGCCATGGGGTTCAGGTGCCAACTCTGAGCTTTCATCAAGGGATCGGGAGGGAGACAATGTGAAGGAACTGGAGGCATTGTCAGCCACCCAATCTACTATCGCCTGTACTTGTTCTGGACTCACCAATCATTGAGGGGCATTCGGGCCTACCATATACCGGTGAAGGTTCTGTTGGCTACCTGAGGAAGGTGTTTCCCTTGTGCGTGTAGCTGGCACACCTCGACCACGTCCTCTCCTTCCAACAGGAGGTTCACCAACACCACCAACACCAGCAGCACCAGCATCACGTCCCTTATTTTCTCTCCTCTTGTGCCCGCAAATGTACTATGTAGCCCCATTTAAGTATTTATTAATACCAATTAATACTTTTTTTTTTTTTGAAAACACCAACGTAGCCGGACTTTTTATTTTGGTGCAAGAAATGCACCGCTCACACCAACAGCTGGAAGCTCTCCCTTTAGAACTAGGAGATGATTTTTGAACAATAATATGTCACTAACAGCAACAGCTAAAACCTCTCCCTTTAGAACTAGGAGATGATTTTTGAACAATAATGTGTCACTTACAGCAACAGCTGGAAGCTCTCCCTTTAGAACTAGGAGATGATTTTTGAACAATAATGTGTCACTAACAGCAACAGCTAGAACCTCTCCCTTTAGAACTAGGAGATGATTTTTGAACAATAGTGTGTCACTTACAGCAACAGCTGGAAGCTCTCCCTTTAGAACAAGGAGATGATTTTTGAACAATAATCTGTCCCTCTAAGCAACAGCTGGAACCTGGCCCTATAGGAGTAGGCAATGATTTTTGAACAATAATCTGTCCCTCTAAGCAGAAGCCTCTACCTAGTGCAGTCAGATCGTTGTGTAATGCAGGATTTGATGTGCAATCTGTCACTCAAAGCAGCAGTATGTGAAATCTCAAATTACTCCCACAATCTGATCGTGTGTACGATCCCACAATCTGATCGTTGTGTACGATCGTAACGATCGTTGTGTTAGGCAGGGTTTGATCTGCAATCTGTCACTCAAAGCAGCAGTTTGTGAAAACCACCAGAACCCAGAACCCGAACGTTTTTTGAAATGTCCGCGTTCGGGTCCGGGTCCCGGACACCCCAAAGTTCGGTACGGACCCGAACGTTACAGTCCGGGTTCGCTCAACACTAGCCATAACCCAACAGAAAAAATGATACAGAGCCCAAGGTGGACTCTGCTTTAACAATCATTCATTGCATCTGCAACTGTCACACAACTGTGAAAAAATGGGTTTGGGGTGTTTGCAATGTCAAACTCCATAACCCTACAGATAAAACCCTGCAGAGCACAGGATGGTCCCTGCTTTAACAAGCATTCACTGTATCTACTGTCAGACAGCTGGGTTTTGGGGGTTAGTAGTTCCACAATACTGTAAGTCCAAAGATAAAATTTTTCAGTGCATAGGAAAGATCCTTATAAAACTCACAGCATTTGCAACTGTGAAACATCTTTTGAAGAATTATGAAGAATAAATAATAAAAAGACCATAAATCAATTCCCATAGTTTGTAGACGCGATAACTTTTGCGCAAACCAATCAATATACGCCGATTGCGATTTTTTTTTTTGCCAAAAATATGTAGAAGAATATATATCGGCCAAAACTGATGAATAATTTTTTTATTATTTTTTTTTTTTTCTTATCAAAGGGTTTTTATTGAGTTTACAAGTTAGTGCAGACATTTGTGTTATGAACAGGATTAAGTAGAACAAAGAGATTAACATGGTAAACACAGTACAAGAATGTGCATGAAAATAGAATGAACTTGTGAGGGTTGAGAGCTCCTCGGAGGGAGCTAGCTGGGTATATATTGTTATAAAAAAGGGAGACCCTAAAGTAACCAGGAGCTGGTTGTGGTGCGCTTCTTCCCTAACATACGAAAAGATGGGAAGAGAGGGTAGGACCACCCAGGTAGTGATGGGGGGACGTCGGATCACCTGCACCTGCTAGCCACCCCAAATGGGAGCAAACTGTGGCAGAGCGACGGTGCAGGATGGGCAGGGAGAGGACCGAACTAGCGTTGGAGGGGCAGCTAGGGAGGTTGCTAATGTCTACGTGCAGGTTTGCCCTTTATGTTCAGATGTGCAGCAACAGTGAAAAGGGTTCAACTTGACCTGAATGACATTTCAAATATGGGTGCAGATAGTGAACGCACCAAATAGTTTAAACCGGAAAAGAAAGAGAGGAGGTGCAGATGAGGTGGGATATATAAGTAGGAAGGAAAAGGGGACAGGAGGAGAAGAAACAGAGAAAGGTTGAGATTACCTACCGGAGGTGGCGGGGCGGCACACGGGCCCGAGAGGGTCGGGGAACATAAGCGCAGATGCCAGGGAGGAAGGAGGCGGTTAGCAGTTAATCCAGTTACTCAGCATGGGAGTAGGAGGGAGTCATCGAAATCAGGGGGGAGGAAGTGGGTAATCCATGGCTTCCATATTCTCTCAAATATCTTCACCCTGTTGTTCTCGATAGCGTTCATTTTAGCGTGAATTAGAGCTCTACCTACTCTACTTTTGACCTCAGACACCAGTAAAGTGGGAGATTTCCAGGCTTTAGCGATAGTTTGTTTGGCTGCGGTGGTTATCTGCTGGAGTAATTTGAATTGATTGTGTGTTAGTCCGTCTGGTCTGAGGTTTAATAAGGCTGTGGTCGGAAGTGCTTCTATTGTGGTATTGAGTGCCTTCGAGGCTAGTTCAAGTACCCGTTTCCAGAATGTCTGCACTGTTGGACATGTCCACCAGATATGGAAATGTGTGCCCTGGTATGCGCAGCCCCTAAAGCAGAGGCCTGTGTATGTAGGGATAAATTTGGCGATTCTGTCAGGAACTAAGTACCACCGCATTAAAACCTTGTAGTTGGTCTCCTTGGCTAAAACGTTTACAGAAGAGGAATGTGTGTTCAACCAAATGTCCGCCCAGTCCTCTTGTGACAGGGAGCGTCCCAAATCGGAATCCCATTTCAGGGTATATTGGTGAGGGGAGTTTTGAGGCGCCTGAAGCAGGGCCTGGAATAGGGCGGAGATGACCCCTTTGACGTGTGGGCTTGACTTACACACTCCCTCATAGTACGTGAAGTTATCCAAAGGGGGGGGCAGTATGGATCAGGGGGAGAAAAAATGTTTGATTTGCAGATATCTAAATATCTCATTTTTTGGAAGGCTATGAGTTTCGCTTAGTGAGGGGTAGGATAAGAAGGTTGAATGGGAAACAAATGAGTGAAATCTAAATAGGTTAGCTTGTTCCCATCTATGAAATCTAGCGGGCGCTTCCCATGCAGGTGGGAATGATGGGTTCTTCAAGAAGGACAGTAGGGGGTTGTGTGCTGATTGTAGCTTGTGTGAGACCTTAAATTTATCCCATATAGCGAGGGAGTGGTGAGTGATAGGGTTGGTTACAGGGTGTCCGCTATCTGAGTTTAGCTACAGCAGGTTGGCAGTGGACAAGGGGTCTAGATTGACAGATTCGACTGCAACCCATAACGGGGTTTCTTTGGCTGCGTGGTATTTGACTAGTTGTGAAATTTGCGCCGCATAATATGTCTGAAATTTAGGTACTCCTAGTCCACCCCTTGTGCGGTGAGAAAACTTTGTCATCCTGGCTATGCGAGGTTTCGTATTTTGCCAGATATACGACATTACTCTACTCTGGAGAAGATGAAAGAAATAGACTGGGACTTGTATTGGAAGGGTTCTAAATAAATATAAGAATTTAGGGAGTATCACCATTTTTGCTACAGTGATCCTACCCGCCCAGGATATTGGGAGGGGGGACCACCTCTGCATTTGGCTCGTGATAGTTTTGAGCAACGGAAGGTAATTGGCTGCGAATATGTTCGCGTGGGAGGGGGTGAGCTTGATGCCCAAGTAGCTTAGGCTGTGTGTGGCCCAGGTAAATGGTAGGGATTCTTTTAGTCGCTGCTCTTCAGGTAGGAGTAGAGAAATATTTGGGATTTGTGATTTGTGTGGGTTGGTGTGTAGGCCGGAAATGTTAGAAAAGGCGTCTAGAAGGGCTAGGAGGTTGGGCGCAGAGGTAAGTGGTGTGGTCATGAACAGAAGAATGTCATCTGCGAATAAGCAGACTTTGTGTTGATGTCCTCCCAGTTCTATCCCTCTAATGTCAGGGTGCAAGCGTATTAGTTGGGCAAGGGGTTCTATTGAGAGAGCAAACAGGAGAGGGGAGAGGGGGCAGCCTTGCCTGGTTCCATTCCTGATTTTAAACTGCGCCGACCGAAAACCTGCATATTTCACATATGCACGGGGGTCCTGGTAGAGGGCATTAATCCATGATAGAAAATGTGTTCCAAAACCCCACCGGCGGAGTACAAAATTCATATATGGCCACAAAACTGTGTCAAAAGCTTTCCTTATATCTAAGGAGAGGAAAATCGTAGGAATACAACGAGTTTTGGCCGTGTGGGAGAGTAGTAGGGCGCGTCGTATGTTGTCGGTTGTTTGTCTTGCGGGAATGAAGCCAGTTTGGTCTCTGTGAACGAGCTCTCCGATTATGGGATTAAGTCGTAGGGCCAGAATTTTGGCTAGCAGTTTTATATCGTTATTAAGGAGAGAGATAGGATGATAATTAGCCCAGGAGGTGGTGTCTGTATTGGGTTTTGGGATCATACTGATTGTGGCTGTGAGAGATTCTGGACGGAAGTTGTTGCTTTGCAGCAAGGAGTTGAAGGCCATGGCCATTTGTGTGGCTAAAAGGTGAGCAAAGGTTTTGTAGTATGTGGCCGAAAGGCCGTCAGGTCCAGGCCTTTTGTTGGGTTTTAGAGTTTTAATAGCCTGAAGGATCTCAGGAATAGTAATAGGGCCTTCCAGTTGTTCTTTATGAGCCGATGAAAGTGCAGGGAGGGATATCCTAGAGAATAGCTGATCCGCTTTGGCCGTGTTAAAGGTGTGCTTGGAGTTATATAGGGACTCTAACTTAGAGCGAAAGATTTCTAGCACTTTGAGTGGGTTGCTGGTGTATGCTTCACGGGAGGTGCGCAACCTTATCGATGAGGGGCCTGAGTTGATGGATCTAAGCGTGCGCGCTAGGGGGGTGTCAGGTTTATTGGCTTTGATGTATGTGAGATGTTGACGTTTATGAATGGTTTTGTCTGCTGAGTCTGTAAGGAAGAGGTCTAGTTCTAAGCGAGATTTATCTAATTTGCTTTTAGCAGAAGGGGATGGGTTACTGTGGAAGGTCTCATAGCATTGAACAAAGTTGGCTTCTAGGTTGGCAAATCTGGCTTTACGGGCCTTTTTGACTCTGGACATCTGTTGTATAAGTTTACCGGGGATAAATGGTTTGTGGGCTTCCCAGAGGGTGAACACAGAGATGTCGGGTGTGGAATTAGTGGAGAAATATTCCTTGAGGGCTATTTCTACATCTTGTTGGAACGATGGGTGGGCAAGAATAGAATCATTCATGTACCATGTGGTGTCTTGTGCTCTGGGGACTAGGGAGGAGATGGTGGTGCAAATTGCAGAATGATCAGTCCAAGGGAAGGGTATGATGACTGAGGATAAGACTTCTGGGAGCATACTAGAGGCAATGAAAATCTATACACGAAAAGGTAGCATGAGGATGGGAGTAGAAGGAGTATTGTTTGCTGGAGGGGTTGAGCTCCCTCCATGTGTCTGCTAGGTGAAAGTTAGTCAGTACTTGTTGAAAGGTGAGTTTTGTGGGATTTCGTTGGGGGGAAGAGGGGGATTTGTCAAATAGGGGGGATATCACCTGATTTGAGTCCCCACAAATAAGTACAGTGCCAAACTGGTGTCGTTGGACCCTGTCAAATAGGTGGTTGAGGAAAGGGGTGGGGTTCCGATTTGGGGCGTAGTACGAGACCAGAGTGACTGGTATGTCCGCCAAGTGGCCAGTGAGAATCAGATATCTACCATCTGGATCTCCTATTTGGTGTCTGAGGTTAAAGGGGACAGACTTATGGAAGGCGATTAAAGTTCCACGCTGTTTAGTAGGAGCTGAGGCTAGAAAGAACTGTGGGTAGGAGGCGTGGAGGAATCTGGGAGAATGTTTCGGTGTGAAATGAGTTTCTTGTAAGCAAAGAATATGCATTTTCTTAGCTGCTAAGGATCTTAGAGCTTTGGTGCTTTTTGGGGTGTGTTGAAACCCTGTACATTGAGGGTACATACATTCAAGGGGGCCATGGAGTAACTGGATAATTATTCTTAACATACCTGCTGTTCCTAGAAGCCCCGTGAGCCGTGCGCCGCGTCCGCCTGCCGGAAAGTGAGGAGAGAAGAAATAGTGAGAAAGTCACTTATATATGTGAACAAAGTATAGAAGATAATAAACTGGTGTAGGGGGGGCTGTCAGAGGGAGTAACGGGTACTTCCCCTAAGGCCCCAGGTCTGTCTTGGATGTCCCGCATGATCTTGCGGGAGATCTAAGGCAGAAAAAAAAGGGGGAGCAGGAATTCCATTCCGACGGACACAGAAAACCCCTTAAAAAGAGGGGATATTGAAATAAAAAAACAGGACAGTTCGCCAGGACTCCAAAAAAAAAATGGCAGAGGATGACTGGCTTTCAGTGTTCCGGATATGTGGGAGAGCCAGGACAGTTTGTTGGAAAGGTGGGAAAAATGCGGAAAGGTGACCAGCCTAGGAGCCGGTGAGTAACAGTTCCAAGGGATCCTCTGATAGTTGTTCAGTCCATCGAGTCTTCCTCAACAGTTGTTTCCTTGTCAGATCTGATGCGCTTGTGAAGGCTCCTCAGTGGGGAATCGGGGTGATGAGCGGGGTGGGTGGCCTTCTGAGGGGATCGTGAAGCAGAACATCTGCGTGAGGTGTTTGCAGGCTGGAGGGTGTTCAGTAAGTTCAGATCTTGGAGAACTGATTGTAGCTCGGAGGCGGAGCGGCATGTATATTTGGCTTCTTTAAAGGTGAACCTCACTGAGAATGGAAAGCCCCAGTAGTAGTTAATTTTCTGTTGCTGAAGGTTGTGCAGCAAGGGTTTTAAAGATTTGCGCTTGGCTATAGTAACTGGGGATAAATCAGGGAAAAGCTGATATGTGAAGCCTTGAAAGGAGAGAGATTCCTTGGCTCTCGCCCCAACAAACAGTTGTTCTTTTGTGCGGTAATAATGGAGTTTTGCGATGATGTCTCTTGGGGGTCCATTCTCTTTTCGCGGGGCAAGTGCCCGGTGTATTCGGTCAAATTCCAGTCTCTCTATAGGGATGGCTGGTTGGAGTTCTTGGAAGAGGGCTGTGATGGTGGACTGTAGATCTGGGATTCTTTCTGGGACTCCTCGGATCCTAATGTTTGATCTCCTGTCCCTGTTCTCCATACCCTCAATTTTTGCCTGTAGTGTAATGTTTTCCTCTTTTAAGTTTTCTAACTCTGCCATATTGTTCTGCACATTGCATTCCATATCATCAACCCTAACCTCCAGTTCTGCTGTTCTGTGGCCCAAGTCACGGATCTCCTTAGTGAGCTTTTCTGTAATATTGTCTGAGGTCTGTTGGAGGGCCTTGTAAAGCATAGCTTCGAATCTGGTAAAAGGGTCGGATTGTCTCATCGTATGTGTGCTCCCGCATTTGGAGGCTGAGTCGGATCCACTGCTGCATCGCACCTGTGAGGGCTGCTGTGCTTGCTTCGTTTGCTTGAAAGCTTTCGGCGTGCCCGGCTGTGTGAGGGAAGCCGGCGCCATCTTGGGTCCAGGCCGCTGCAAGGCCTCACGAATGTTCCGCGAGCGGAACTTCTGTTTTGTGACCCCTAAGACCATTCCCGGTGGTCCGCGGGTGTTCCAGGAGTTGCCCAGGCAGCGGGTGTGGTGAGAAGGGCTCTGGATCTTCTGTGTCCCCAGGGTGTGTCACGGAGTGGAGCGGAGCTTCACACAAGCATGTCCGCTCGGTGCCGCTGCGCACATGCGCCCCCCTATTTTTTTTTTTTTTGGATATTTATTATAGCAAAAAGTAAAAAATATTGTTCTTTTTTCAAAATTGTTGCTCTTTGATTGTTTATAGTGCAAAAAATAAAAACCGCAGAGGTGATCAAATACCACCAAAAGAAAACTCTATTTGTGGGGAAAAAAATTATAAAAATGTTGTTTGGGTACAACGTCGCACGACCATGCAATTGTGATTCAAAATGTGACAGTGCTGAAAGCCAAAAATTGCATCCATAGCACACTGGTGCGAAGAGTTCCATAGGATTTGAAGGGATATATTTTTCATCATTTTTCTTTGTTTTTAAATGCAAAAATCGCTTCAAAAACTGATCAGAAGGCCAGCTCTTGAAGGTGTGTTTTTTTTCTGACTTTCAACTGTACATAATGAAAGGTAGATATGAAAGTATTACACGGGATGTATTTTTATAGGTGATAAGCCAATACATTAATCACTGAAATAATAAATTAGACAAAAGCACTGGCTGAGCTTTTTATGTTGTTAAGCACACACAAAAAACAATTGTGTTAATTATATCTTGAAGGTCACAACTAGACATGCTCAGAACAACCCCCCCAATGTGAATGCATATGGAGTACATTGTACAGATGGCTGAAACTGGTGTTTCACAGGAATGTAGTCAGTGGAGCTTACAGATAGGTCAGTTATGGTATCAGGCACAGATGTGGTAAACAAAAAAGGATTGGTCCAGGCAGCAGACAGAAACTTGGTCAATACACAGTAAATCAGTACAGGCAGAGGCAACACTGCACCAGTATAGCTGTGAGCAGGAATGTTGTTGCTGGCTGCACTAGCTCTGATGACACTATACTGATATGGTGTCAATCAAGGACACCTACTGATAGCTGCACTGGGACTGGTGTAGCTAGTGTTTAGGAATATTGTTCCTGGCCATGCTAGGGTGGTGACACAAATGGGGAGATTTAATAAAACTGGAGCAATCAGAATCTGGTGCAGCTGTGCATGGTAGCCAATCAGATTCTAACTTCATCTTGTTCAGTTAAGCTTTGACAATAAAACCTGGAAGCTTATTGGTATCTATGCAAAGCTGCACCAAATTTTTCACTGTCCGGTTTTAGTAAATCACCCCCTGAGACTAGTATAGTGGTGATCAGGAACACTGTTGCTGGCTGCACTGATCTGGCAACATTGAGACTGGTGTGGCCATGACCAGGTAGGTTGTTTTTGGACTAGTGGAGTGGACGTAGACTTAGCAGAGTCCCTCCTAATGCAATGCATATCAGTTAACAGTTTCATTTGTTAATTATTGGGCTGATATGGATGTTTTTCACTTGTGGGTACTATATATTTTTGTGATGCACATATATTTTTTGGGGGATATCCTTCATTTATCAACTGCAACAGGTTTCTAGTGCCTTTGCCTTCTCTGTGTGTCTTGTAGCTGCCTTGAGGAGAGAGATCGATAAGTGCTTTTAATACCCATTGTGGTTCACATTGGCCAATTGGCCTTACTGCACTTGCATCTCTAGGGGTAGCCACTGCATTTGCGTTATCCATTGCTCTGGGAAGGGGTGTGTTTTTTTTCTTGAAGGCAGAGAGGTGGTATTTGGTGGGGGGGGGGGGGGGG
>BLSH010292302.1:293952-328515 GCA_018402905.1 Glandirana rugosa | reverse complement strand
TTTCTGCTATCTGTCCTCAGAGCAACAGCACAGACAGCAGTAGTAAAGTAATCTATCTCAGGATGCAGGATCAGGTCTTAAAATGGCTAAAATCTGTCCCTCACGCCGTCAGCTACCTTTCCCTATACTAACCCAAGGAGCATGTGACTGCAGCACTGTGACTCCAGCTTATAAAGAGGCTGGGTCACATGATGCACTGGCCAATCACAGCCATGCCATTAGTAGGCATGGCTGTGATGGCTTCTAAGGGCAAACCAGTGAAACGCTTGTTGATTGGCTGCCCTGCAGCTTCTCAACACGTGGAGTAAAATAGCAGAACCCCGGACCGAACCCGAACGATTTTTGAAATGTCCGGGTCCGGGTCCGTGCCACGGACACCCTAAAGTTCGGTACGGACCCGAACGTTACAGTCCGGGTTCGCTCAACACTATCTGTAATCACTTACCGATACAAGGTAATCCCATGTTTCCTCCAGGACTGGACCATGGAACGTTCATCCTGGACATCCCTGGGTCTAACCCATGCTCCTTCTCTACACCATTCAGGCACTTGTAATGTTCAGTCATTTTAGGAGATCTCTCAGCAGTATCGCCTGTCCCCCATCACCTCTTCCACTACTATCAAATGGTGGACTTCATCTAAACACAACTAGGTCAGATGTGAACCAAGTTGGCACATCCAGTAGTGGACAGGGTGGTAAAACAAAAATCCTACTCCATCTCGATACTGTATTCTTAACTACTACAACATAACACATCCTCGATGGGCTCATCCCTACTGGAAGTTTGGTCCAAGGATCTTCCATAATTAGAGGACACTTCAAAAATCCTGGAGGGAAGCACTTCCGGTTCCGGCGCCTGATGGGAAGGAGGTGAGCAGAGACAGCTCCCGCTACACTCCCCCCAAAAATCTGCTTTAAAGCCCTGCTTTGACCCTGGGACGACCGCCTTCTCCTCTAAACAGCTGGTGGGACCTCCATGGACTGCTTTGTCGAGCGGACCTACGCCCGGGTTCTTTCCTCTGCACCCCCAGGGATGGGAGAAGTGGCTGCGAGCGCAACCAATATGGCTGCCGCACCATGCGTTCGGAAGTCGACCGCTCCGACGCCGTTCGATCGGAAGCCATTCGCTCGGGAGGAGTCCGCTTCCCAACGCAGCCGCAAACGAGCTCCACATCCCTAGACACGGATCCAGCTGCCCCTGCGAATATAGCACAGGCAGTAGTCGCCCTCCTAGCCCCCACCCTCACTGCCACAGTAGATGCTGCGGTACAGAAAGGGCTGGAGCAGCTTCACCTGGAACTACAGGCACAATCCCAGCGATTGTCACAAGCTGAGGAAAGGATCTCTATTTTAGAAGACGAGGCTGCAGCCAATGCCGCCTCTGTCGCGCGCCTGACCACCTCACACAGGGACATCTGGAATAAATTGGACGATTTAGAAAATCATTCGCGCAGGAACAATTCGAGAATCATCGGATTTCCGGAATCAATACCTACGGTCAACTAATAAATATTTGCTCTAAAATCATCCCTGAGCAACTAGGCCTACGCATCCCATGTGCAGTCGAACGGGCCCATCGCATCGGTCAATATACCGAAAGCCGCGCTAAGCCTCGCCCTGTTATTGTCAGGTACCTCGATTACGCGGACAAAAACGCCATTATGCAAAAATTCCGAAAGTCCCGCTCATTAACCTTTGAAGGGGCGAAACTGCTACTCTTTGCGGACTATTCTATAGAGGTGATGAAACAACGAAAAGCTTTCTCGGAGGTATGCACCACTCTCTACAACCAACAAATCAGATTTGCCTTGGCCTACCCAGCCACTCTTCATGTCCACCTGCAATCAGGGGAACATCTCACCTTCAGCACACCTAAAGAAGCTGACCGCTATATAAATGACACCCTGGCCCAGGAGATGGAACACTCTGACTCTGTGGATGGATCCCTCAAATCTCCTCCTCATACCACCAAACCCAGACAACAACGCTCTCCAACCAAGTCGCCTTAGAAACGCAGCCGGGCGAACCCCCAGGAAGACCGTTCCGAAACCCGCTGAGGAAATCCCATTCTGGATCGAGCAAATCACCCGGGAGACGAGAAGTATACCATTCCCTGCCTTCTTCCCTCTAAGCTCTCTTTGACCTCTATTTCTGACTGCCCCCATATATAAGTGTGTATATATATATATATGTGCATATATGTATATGTATTCTACTTATTTTTGGTCTCCCATGATCACTTTTAGACTTATTGAGGACACATGATACCAATACGGTACCTCTCTCACATCAGGGAGACTTCCCTCTTCTGCTATCCATTGTAACTGGTTCTAAATGTTCCTTGTTATCTCCTTATCTCTTGTTTATTTCTTCTCAAGCTTGTTCTCTTTGGGACTGGGTGAGCAGCCAGCCCGCTTCTCCTCACCTGGGAAGATCCTACAATGACATGCCCTGATGTACCCCACCCTCCCTGCTGTGGCTCTCACCAAATTCAAGCACCCACATAACCACCCTCACCCCTAGCTACCCCACTCCCCTTCCCCCGCACCCCCTTCCACGTCCCCTCCCTGTCCCTTGAGTCTGAGATCGGTTCCTGGAGGGGGAGAGGCGGACTGGCTATTACTCTGTTCTGTACGTTAGTTGGTTCCCATGAGGAAAAAAGTGAAGTTATCTACTGTTTGTTACTCCCCTTATCATAACCCCCCCCAATTCCTTTCACAGATCTGCTGGTACTTTATGTTGGTCACAAATACCTGTTCACCCTGTGATTTCTCAGGAGACAAGCAATCTTCCGGTGATCCCTGGATGACTGATGATCTACCAATATCGCCTTTGCGATCATGCCCAACGGCCTATAACCCATACCCTTTTCTGGTATGGCTATACAACCCTCTGGGAATCACCTGAAGATTGTGTCCTGGAACGTTAAGGGACTTCGCTCCCCTGGTAAGCGCATGATGGTTCTCAGACACCTAAAGCGTTTACGAGCAGATGTGGCTCTCCTCCAGGAGACGCATCTGTCCGTAGAAGATCTTCCCCGCCTGCGCAAACTGTGGGGGGGTGAGGTCGTTGGATCTTCAGCGACTGGCCGCAAGGTTGGAGTGGCCATTCTGATGCACAAAAACTTAAGATACAAGATTGGCGAGGTAAAAGCTGACTCGACTGGCCGCAAACTCTCACTTCGATTTACCGTAGCCTCAAAAGACATAGCCATCACCAATATATATGCCCCGAACTCCCCAGACACCCCCTTCTTTTAGGAAATGGTCTCCTGGATATTAACTACCCCTGACACCCTCTACCTGGTTGGAGGCGACTTTAACTCAGTTATGTCACCAACGGAAGACCGTTCGGGTATCCGACCACAGGCGACACAAGGGTCCCACAAAGTGCCGCCGCACTCACCTCCCTTAGCGCAAGCAATAAACTCCATGAGCTTTGTTGATCTCTGGCGCCTATCACACCCCACTGACCGCGAATATACCTTCTTTTCACCCCCCCACAAGTCCTTTTCCCGAATAGACTATTTCTTCGCCTCCCCTGCTCTGACGCCTATAGTCCATAGCCCCCAGATTCTTGACGCCAAAATCTCTGACCATAGCCCCATAACAGTACTCTTGACCAACATTAAACCTTCCCCCCCCTCCTACCTGGCATTTTCCATCCTACCTAGCTGACAATGATGATTTCCGTCATATGCTCTACTGGTCCTGAGCAGAATATGCCACTACAAACAGCGCACACATTACTGACCCAAATCTTTTTTGGGACGCAGGTAAAGCATTCCTAAGAGGAAAGATGATCTCCAACACTACCCAATACAAAAAGCACTCAAAACAACAATACACACTAGCCAGTGAAGCCCTGCGGAAGGCACATCAGCAACTCTCGATGAATAGAAACACTGAGAACATACAAAAATGGCAAAAAGCCAAACATGATTTTTACCTTTGGGCAGAACAGCAAGAAGCTGTTAAAACATCTTACTCCACCCTCCACTTTCACAGAATCGGCAACAAGGCAGGAAAATTATTGGCCAAGATATGTACACCCCTCAGACGCCTCACCCACATACCTGCTTTGAAGGATAGCTTGGGCAAACATACTAATTCCCCCACTGACATCCGTAAAATTCTCACAGACTACTACACTTCCTTGTACTCCCCAGACCCAACAGATCACACTATAGCCCAAGAACTCCTGGCAAAGTTCCCCTTACCTAAACTGAACGCGGAACAACTCGCAACCCTCAACGCGCCCATATCCGTCGAAGACATCCAAACGACTATCAAATCCCTGGCCTCTGCTAAAGCCCCAGGCCCTGATGGCCTCACAGCCGAATTCTATAAGATAACAAAAGACTTTATCCCTGATACGCTCAAACATGTCTATGCTGGGATGTGGGACGGAGGCCCATATCTCCCCTCAGACACACAGGCTCACATCAAGCTGATTGCTAAAGCGGGTAAGGACCCCCTATGCCCAGGTTCGTACCGCCCAATATCCTTAATTAATGTTGACGTTAAAATTCTATCCAAAATAATCGCTTCTCATCTAGCCAAGCTCCTTCCATGCATTCTCCACCCGGCCCAGGCCAGCTTTGTACCAGGACGTTCTGCCACCCTGAACATCCGCAAGGTCCTCCTCGCACTGGAATATGCTAAAGCTCACCCCAATCAAGACATGGCTATAATCTCGCTCGATGCTGAAAAAGCGTTTGACAACATCAGCTTTTCTTGACTGATTAGGGTGATGGACGTCTTGGTTTCTCTGGTCAAATCATACGATTTGTGCAGCAAATGTATGCGTCCCTCACAGCTAGAATAGTCACACCAGACTTTATCTCAGATGTTATCCCCCTGGCAAAAGGAACCCGCCAGGGATGCCCACTATCCCCTTTACTTTTCAATCTTGCCATTTGAACCTTTGTCCAGATTACTTAACTCCCCCGAGGGCGTCACTGGCATTACAATAGGCGAACACACCTTCCGTTCAGCACTCTTCGCGGATGATATACTCCTATTTTCCACCAAGCCACAATCAGACTTTACCAGACTTAGAGACATACTTGCGGCCTTTCAACTCAGCTCAGGGCTCAAAATCAATTTTGCCAAAAGTGAGGGGCTAGCACTCCAGCCCCGACAGTCAAATGAGTGGATACCTGCCTCTTCTTTCACTATAGCACCCCACCATATAACATACTTGGGTATCCATATAGGAAGGGATCCCTCTTCACTATATTCTCTCAATTACCGGCCTCTTATTACTAAAACTGTAAAGGAGCTGGAAGCTTGGGCAACCCTTCCTCTTTCACTCGTCGGGAGATGCCACTTGTTCAAAATGGTATAGTTTGCACACCTGTTATATCCCCTGCAAACGATACCTCTCCTACTCAAACATTCAGATGTACAGAAAATACATACGGCACTTACAAACTTTTTATGGCTCTCCAAAAAGCCACGTATAGCGCTACAGAAACTGTGTCTTCCCAAAGAGGAGGGGGGGGGGGGCGCAGGATTGCCTAATATAAGGTTCTACAACCTCTCATGTCTACTCAGACAGGGGCTTGACTGGTTATCAGGAAATTCTAGGTATTCTGACCATGTACTCGAGGGTGCCATGACATCTCCGTACTCTCTCCCTGCTGTCCTTCACTCAAACCTAAAAACTCTGCCACCGCATCTTAAAACAAGTGTCCTCGTTAGAGACACTATCATTGCTTGGAGGGAGGTGTGGAGATTAATTGGTCTTCCCTCAAGTATATCATCTCATTTGACTATACAAGCCAACCCGATGTTTCTACCGTCCACTATGTAAGACACCTTTGCCCATTGGAATACTCAAGGTCTAACTAAAGTAGCCTCCTTGTTCCTCAACACGGCCAGTCAGCTCAAACCTTTTTCCCTACCTCCTTCACACCAGTTTTACTACCATCTGCTTGCAGACTATCTTTGATCCTGCTACTGCCAGGGCTTGGATCCCCTCCAACACTCCTTTATAGACGCAGCAATTAAGCGAGACTCCTACTCCATCTCTGAGCTATACTCCTCTCTTATAACTCATCAATCTGCCAAATACAATCTTAGCCCATTTCACAAGTGGTCATCTATCCTCAATGATAGCGATCTACCCGAAAAAATACTAGAAGGCTATCGTCATATCCGCAAACTTGCCATCTCAGAAACCTGGCGCGAAACGCAATTCAAGATTATACACAGAGCCTACTACCCATTTCGCCATAACAAAGGGAACCCCAACCAGGATTGTTGCCCGTGGTGTTCTGTACCACGCCCTACGCTCTTGCATCGCCTCTGGGACTGCCCGCACTTTGAGACATATTGGGACGCCATCCTGGAACATATACAACACACCAATCAGGATCAAGTTCCTAAATCTCCATTGATCTGCCTCTTTGGCTACGACCCCCCCACAACACCCTCCTCAAGATCCCCTAACTCTAGCCTCTCGCGATGGACTCATCTCTTTCTTCTAGTTGCCCGCCAGACCATTATGCAGCAATGGATCCAACCTACCCCTCCTAGGCTGAGATTTGCAAAACAAGCTATGTTATCTCTTTTCCATCTCGAAAGACTTGACACCATTGTACTCAACTTTAAATCAACCACCCAATTCTTTGCGAAATGGCGCAAGTATATGGAAGCAACATTTACTCAAGAGGAGCTCCAAAAGTTCATGCAACCGTTCTGCTTTACAGACTGGTATCTTAAACGGAACATTACCAATAAACTGGGTAGACTCAGAGTCAACACCGACTCCACGTTGCCACATTCTCCAACACAACAGAACTGTGATCCCTTAAGTGAAGCCCCTTGACGCTCCCCTACAGGGAATTGTTCTAGACATTGTCTTCAGTTACAACCCACTTTTCTTATTTGCCTTTTGTATCTATGGGTATGATACCTTGTTATCAATACATAGCTTCCGCTCCTGGAAACTTAACACTATGTTGATAATTGCTCAGAATTTAATTCTGCTTTCGACATTGTTTTAATTGACTGACCTTAGGTGAACAGGTTGACCACCTACCATCCCCTACCCCAACCCTCACCCCCCCCCCCCATAAAAATTAGATACAAATCCGTCAGTTTGACTCTTGCGATTACTACCTATGATGCTCAGTAATTGACCTTGCTATTTGACACTCTGTCGAATGATGTTTGTCTGCATATTTGTATCTCTGCTGTTATCATTTAAAACTCCTAATAAAAAATTAAAAAAAAAAAAAATCCTGGAGGGATATAAGACAATCCATAAAGTCATTAAAAATGAACAATGGAGAGAGTCACAATTCAAACTCATTCACAGGGTGTTCATACCTGCTCTAATGGACCTATCAAATCCTCTGCTGGCTGTCTGTTCATGGTGTGATGCTAGCAGACAGATTCTACTCCATCACTTGGTCATGATCAATAATTAAAGGCTTCTGGGATCATATCTCCCACTACATCTATGGAATCACCAAGACAATGTTGCCGAAGGACCCTCCAATATATCTGTTTAGCTGCACACCGTTCACTGCCTCTACTTCTCTAGCCACAGGGAAACCTAGACCACTTACTCCATGGATACACCTCTTCCTTTTGACAGCCAGGGGAGTTCTACTCCAGATCTGGACCTCTCCCCACAGTCCATCTCTCTCCACAGTAAAGAATGATCTGAAAGCCCTCTTATATCTGGAAAAACTGGACACTATGCTGCAAAATTTCGGTCCCACCAAGCGCTTCTTTACTCACTGGAACACACTTTCTCACCAACTGAAATACAACAACTCATGACCACATTCCATTTCCCTGCCTGATACGCCACCAACATTCTGGGCAAACGTAAAATCTTGGACTCCACACCCCCTCTGGGCTGCGAACCCCCCCGCCTTAGAGAAGTGTTAACTACTCCCATCCTGTGATGGTCATGATACACCTAGTAAAAAACAAAGGGAGTTGGGACTTTGAATGAGGCAGTTAACCCACGAGGTAAAAACGTACAAACGTGTTTTATTGACAGAAGTACATACAATGCATGTCAGAAATCATTATTCAAATAAATGTACAAGCTCAAAGGCATGGTATTAGTGTCATAGTTCATATCTGTACATGGATCTATAGAATTGACAACATCAAGAAATGATTAGTTGAGAATTAATTGAGTATATACACACACACACATATATAACAGAACTGGGCGGCACAAACGAAAAATTAATTGGTACATGAGTAGTATAAGAATGATGAATGTAGGTGTAAATGGGTCATAGAATAAGATCCCATTGGGCATAAAGCCACATCCTGGATGCCCAACGCGTTTCGTGTATACAACACTTCTTCTGGGGCGGATGCTATGGTATATCTACAAAAAGCACATGTAAGGTGATTCAGTTTGAGTTTAATATTGGGCAGAGCAATATGGGAGAAGGATGAAGGTAAATTTGAAATACTCACTAAAAATGGAGCATGTTGATGTGTGGTGTGCATGAAACCAGGGCGAGGGATGTCGTTTGGCCCGGGAGCTGAGATGGTCATTTGCCCACAACAGAGGGACACACAGGTGACACTCCACAAGCCCAGACGGAGGGTCTGGGCTTGTGGAGGACATTTGTGGACATTTGTGAAGGAAAAATTGTCATTTATTATTGCGGCTGTAATGTATTGCCGGCTCCCGGCAATATACAGAAAAATCACTGAAAAAATTAGCGTAGGGTTGCTTCATAAAACCCCAGGCCCTGATGGGTTTAGCAGTGAATACTATAGAGTTTTCGCCAGTCTTCTCACTCCACACCACTGCCACTCATTTAATTTCACAACCATACCAAAACCTGGTTAGCCAACAGCAAGCTACAGGCCCATATCACTAAACTCTACACCAAACTACTTGCTACGAGACTAACTCCTATTATGCCACAATTAGTACACCCAGATCAGGTGGTCTTTATAGCCGGCAGACAAGTCTCTGATGGCACATGCAAATTTATAGATCGGATACAATGGGCTGAACAGCACCAAATGCCTTCTCTGCTCATCTCTCTTGATGCAGAGAAGGCGTTTGACAGAGTGGACTGGAACTACCTAAACGCAATGCTACAAGAATTTGGCTTTTCTGGAATCATCCTACAAGCTATACTGTCCCTATATTCCTCCCCTAGTGCTAGACTTCTCACCTATGGCCTCCTCTCAGACCCTTTTGGTATCTCCAATGGGACACGTCAAGGGTGCCCACTCTCACTGCTCATATTCCATCTTATTATGGAACCCCTGGCCCAAGCCATACGTGATAACCCTCACATACACTGCATCACAATAGGTAATATCACACACAAAATTATATCCCTGACTGACCCAACCTCTTCACTCCTGGAATTACACCACACACTAGACCTATTCAGTAAAGCCTCCCTATATAAAATGAACTTCTCAAAATCCAGCATGCTAGGCATAGGACTTAAACAACATATCAAAACCACAAACCATCACCACCCATACATCCTTCTCGTGGGCCCCCAATTCCATACTTACATATTTGGGTATCCAATTAATCACTCCTTCCTCCAGACTATTAGCTCTCAACTTCAACTATTTGATGACTAAACTACAAAAAACAGTGCAAGATTTACAGCATACTCAAGCCTTGTGGGCAGGAAAAATCGCCCTCGCTAAAATATATTTACTCCCAGAAAGTCATGTATGCCTTCCGAACTTTACCTATACCCTTTCTACAAAATTAATTTCAGTAACTTCAGTCGATCATAAATGCCTATATTTGGGGAGGCAAACATCCCCGACTGAAACGCAGCACTCTTTGCTCACCCACTTCCTCAAGAGGCATAGAAGCCTGAACATTCAAGCATACTATAAAGCCACTATTATGGATCAAGCTAGAGCATGGTGGAATCCTTCATAATCTAACACCTGGTACCAAATAGAAAAAAACATTCAGAACTCTCACCCCAAAAATATTCTCAGTGCACTCCTCTTACAACACCATGGCACTCATACATACCTAAGCACAATCAAAGACCTGGAAGGTGATCACCCAAAATACCAAAGGCATCCCGCACTCCGTGCTCTCACACATAACCCTGGAAGCTCTCCGGGTTCCTATGCCTGACATCTCCCTCTCTGAATGGACTACTGTAGGTATATCTACTATTGGAAACCTATACGAAGGATCAATTCTCCTATCCTTCCAACAAATACAATCCAAATGAATGATCACATCTAGAGACTTCTTCAAATACTTCAGGATTCGCTCAATATTATCTAAAGTACAGTGGTCAAATTCCCTTCTATTTATTCACTTAATAAAATCCTATATCCAACCCTCCAACAAACAATATGGAATATCACATATCTACAAACTCCTCACTAATGCCGAGCACCACGTGAAGACTCCAACAATGGCATAGTGGGAACAGACACTTCAATGCTCATATACCCCCCCAACAATGGTACCACTCATTGCATGCGCTCTTAAAAGTTTCCAGATGCACACTACACTGGGAAAACATCCAAAAAACATATCACAACTGGTATCTTACTCCAGAAAAACGTTCCCACATCTACCATACGGCATCCAATCTCTGCTGGAGAAACTGTGGAAACGCAGGATCCTCCCTTCATAGCTGGTAAACCTGCCCAAACCTCACACCATTCTGGTCTAACCTCTCCAAACTCCTCTTCTCCATTATACCTATTGTCCCCCTTACCCCACAGATGATTCTGTTAGGTTTGGACTTGGATGAATAACCAAGATCATCATTTACAGTTGTATCACATATATTCATAGCCACCCGTCTAACCATAGCAAGTAATTGGAAAACCACCCATCTTCCTGTATTGAACTCATAGCCATTTTGAAGAGGTATTACCTAATGGAATATATGTCCGCCAAAGCCCATCTCAGAATCCCTGTTTTCCAGAAAAACGGGGATCTCTGGATTAAGCACCCTAAAGCTCTACCTCTCACATGAGCCCAACCCTAGCTGTTGGTCCCTCATGTGCCTTGACCACACTCGAGTTACCATTGCCATTGCCCTGCACTTATCTTTGTTGCCCACAACACATTTTTGTGTATGTTTATATATCTCAACTTTGTTCTGAATACCATATCACACATAATAACATTCTGTATATACTCGCATATCAATATTTTGTCTTGTACCGTCTTGATGGTCTGTTACATGATCCAATGTACAATGCAATACTTTGTTATTTTAAAAAAACTTTAATAAAATCTATAAGTAAAAAAAATCAATTAAACATCAATTAACAATCAAATAACAATCAATTGCATGTCAAATGAATAACCCCATGGCTGGATATGACCTCATAGAGCCATCAATATTGCTAATAACGCTAGATAAGGTAATCCATGCTGGAAGGAGTAATAAATTGGTATCTAATAGTGTTCTGACTTTCTCTACACCTTCAGCATGGAATATACAAAAATTGAGTCTACTGTTAGGAAATATTTTCCTGTGCTTTTTAATGACCTCATTTATGCTAAGATTTTGTCTAAGGGCATAAAAACAGTGTCCTGTAGAACTCCTACATTAGGTCAAAGTTTGTCTGCAAGCTTATATACGAGCGTACATCATTCCTTACATTGGCTACAATTTAAAGGCTCCTTTAGATGCGGGAGCAATGCATGCCCATGTTGCCCACATATTAAGAAAAGTGAATTTATCCACTCTATGGCCACCAATAAAGACTTCAAAGTAAAGTCATTCATTAATTTTAACACCAGGAATCTGGTGTATATTATTACATGCAAATTGTGCTTGGTCCAATACACTTGCCGCGCTACTCGTAGGTTAAGAGATCGTTAATACGATCACTTGTATGACATCCAGAAGAACAAATGTGGCCAGGGATTTAAACGAACAGCACAGTTAGGACGTAATAAGCTTATATATACAAGGAGTAGAAAAAGTTGTAGTTCCAAAAAAGAAGAGGCGATAGATTCAGGATCCTTTGTAAGAAAGAGGTTTTCTGAATATTCCAGTTTAATACCAGAATACCACTTGGCCTTAATTATGATTGAGACGTGACACACTTTTATTTAGCTGGTCATTATTTAGCTGCACAAGGTCTAGTTGGCTCCAATCTGGAGTATTTCAATGAACATAGGTCGATCCATTCACCCTACATTAATAGGTTTCAAGAAATGGTCATGAATTACTAAGGTCAATCTATTATATTTTCTACCAGCTTTGAGTAGGTATAAGTTTACAGCGTAATATATAGTTTACGTAATCTTCCTTTTAGGTTATCTTTGAGGATGATATATACTATATTCTATGATTATGTTCTAAAAACACACTCTAACTCCTTTTTGGCTTTAGTTTTATATTCAGGTTTCTTATGTTCTGCCAGTAGAGATAGGGAGCTATCACATCTAGGATGTCAAGGGCCAACATCGGCTGGTGTGTGAGCACCTACATGGATATTTTTCTGTGTTTAGACCTTTGGGAGTGATAATAATTAGTACTGTTGATGTGTGGTTAGTTTTCCATCTGAGGTGTTTCATCTCTCTGGATCGAGTTGCAAAATTTTTGTAACATTAATTATAACTAACCACTTATGGTGAGTATGACAGATAATTTTGGAATGGTGCCTGTGTTCTAGTTAGGAAGGGACTATAGACCCGGATGGGTTTTAAGATGAGATGGTCAAACAGACTGACTTTCCTCTTGAGAAACATTAAATATATAGTTATTTTTTATTTAATTTTTTGATATAATATCCCCCTACTTTTTACTACCATTACTACCATTATTTATCTCCATCTTTACTGTTACAAGAGGAGACATCTTTTAGCTGTATATGTAGTGGGGGTTATTTATAGCTATCCATGTCCTTTATGATAATGGGTATGGGGATGTCTCTGTATTCCTCTAGATTTCTCTAATTCTCTTTTTTCTCTGGTCTCCGTGCCTGATTGCAATGATTTCAGTATTGAGTGTATTGAGCTAGCTATCCCTAAATGTTATCATAAGAGTTCTGTGGATTGGGAGTTATCCTTTCATCTCTGAGAATTGGCTGCAATTAACTTTAGTTAATGAAAAGATCCACATATTGTGAAATAAGTGGTGATTTTTTTGTTCCATATGCTAATTGATTTATTTATAGCAGCTCTCAGAGTCCAATAGATTTTTCCCTTTAGAAAGGACATAAATATTTTAGATGTTGACCTATACCAAATTGTTTTAGCAATAAAGATTTATAATGGTTTATAAAAATATTGCAAATTTTATAGTATGAATTAATTGATTTATTTTTAAACGATGACAAATAGAAGTATAACTGTACATAAATGAACTAATTTGCAACAATTTTTATTTGCTTTATTTTGGTTTAACAATGTCTAAGTAAACACACATAATGAGGTCATATCCAGCAGGGGGGTTATTCATTTGACAAGCAATTGATTGTTAATTGATGTTTAATTGATGGTCATCACTTCTGCTGTTTTTATTTTGTGTATATATACCTGCTTGTGTGTGGATGTATTTGAGCTATGACTAAGCACCCAACATTGGTGTGAAGCACATCAGCTTGTACCTGTAGTTCACCACCATGTGTGCCTGTGTTACTTGTGATTAAAGAGATTGCACGAGAGTTAGGCCATCCAGTCCTTTTTTTCTTTCAAGTGCCTGTTTGCATACAGGGTTTGCACCCTCTACGCGTGATAGAGGTTTGGAGCAGCAGGGTAAGGGAAATAATCCTGGAGTGATGCATGTGTACTTATTTGTCTGGAATAGCTATGAAAGGATTAACATTTAGGAGTAATCAAAGGGGTTAACTGTGTGCATTACAATATTTACTGTGCAATGTGCTGTTTTTTTTACTCCCTGCTTTGTAGAGATAAAAACGGCACATTGCTGCTGCCTGTATAGAGCTCTGTGTTGTTTACCAACAGAGCTCTCTTCTGCCATTTGCTCAGCTGATCAGCAGGTTCCGACCATAAATCATTGGCCGGAATCTACTGATCGGCTTGTGCTGTATTGAATGACAGCACTGGTGAGGTGGTGGGCCCCCGCACCCCCTACCCAAAAGTGCTGGAATTCATACATGTATCTCATACATACATCCTCTTATATTGTAAGCTCGCAGGAGCAGGGCCCTCTAACCCTCTTGTTTTAAATTGTACTGTTGCTGTAATGTTTCTCTTTATATTGTAAAGCGCTGCAAAAATTGTTGGCGCTATATAAATCCTGAACAATAATAATAATACATGTACTTTACATGATCCAGCACAACTGGGCCACTCTACCACAGTAAATCTGCGGTGGATGGTCCGCAAGCAAGTCCTGGGCAGCTCTCTGACTGAAGACCTAGAATTAAATAGGGTACATCAGATCAGAACCCTGTGGAAGAACACCATAGAATGCCCACAACATATACTGTACTGTTAAGAATACTTTTTTTTACACTCAAAGAGATAATGAGAAGACCCTGGTAACCTGGTCCAGTGGACTTCAATGGTGCCTTCATTCAGCTACTCTTAAACCTTTCCAGACTAATCCTGTCTATGAGGAGATTGTTTAAATACATCTTATAAATGGGCTTACCATTTCTCACACTACATTCCCCAGATTCAATTTTTGGACATTGTACCCATATCAATTCATATTGGTTGGCTAGAAATATAACCTAAACAACAGCAATAAATCTAGAGCGCTACACGCTGTGAGCCATGCAATGAAATATCATAGTCCCGAAGGGTTAATAGACTAAACCCAGTGCAGCTGCCAACCACTGGAACAATGGAGATGCACAAGAAAGTTGGTAGACAGTGATTAGAGAAAACTGTGATAATGGAGATCCAAAGTATATAATAAGTGAAATTGGGAAGCAGACAATACCACTACTGACATCCAGTTGGGAAAGGGTTAAAACCATACCCGTAATGTTGACAGGGTGGAGGGCACCGGTATCCATGCCAGATAGTTGGAGGCTCAATGAAATTGGTGTGATGGAATTCCATCAAGCCTCTAACTATCCGGCATGGATACCGGTGCCCTCCACCCTGTCAGCCCTACGAGCCTCGCATGGTGTTAACCCTTCCCCAACAGGATGTCAGTAGTGGTATTGTCTGCTTCCCAATTTCACTTATTATATACTATTATATACTATACTATATATAGTCCAGTGACTTCTGATTTTAGTTTTCCTTTCTAGACCTATCACCTACCTTTTGGAGACATTGACTGCTCAGTGGCCTTATCACATCGATGGAGACCTTCTTGAATGAGACAATCTGGGAGATTTCCAATTGATCCAGCACCAGACAGCAATGAGCTCTTGCCCATGCTCCATCTTACCTACTGAGGATCCCATGCCTTTCCATGGTTTTGGTTTCCCTATGGGGAACCATTTGCCTTTACCATCAACAAGTATTGGACTACTTCAGACTAAGTAAGTGTGTAGTTCTCTTACACTTGGTTCCTTTGACCAATAGCTCGGTGATATCTGTACCCCGAGACTGGAGATGTTCTCATGAGTAGGACTGGCCAGGTTCATTTATTTTCCTATTCCATGGCTTTTTGTGTCTGTTAAAATCTTGTTAGCATGCTTCTGGCTTGTCACATGAGGTTATATTTTTTGGTTGCATGATTAATGACACTCTCTAGAACGTAAATAGGATAAATGATTTGGCATATCCACATTTATGCAATTCCTTGGGGCAATCAGTGCTCTACTTAGCTTAACTTTTTGCAATGGCCTGTGACTCCCTGCTGCTTTTGGGGAACAACCATATTCAAGTTGCCCCGAGACCTGGTTAATTAAGGGCCCTCTAGTTTGGCGTACAAACCATTGCTTTGCAGATGGAAAACTGATTGCACCCTCAGGTTGAATATCTTTGCAAACCCTATGTAATGTTCCAGTAGAGCCTGAGGACAAGGTAACTTACCTGAATATGCAACAGTCAACACTACGTGGGCTCCGTGCTCTGACATCCCTGCAGTACCATCTGGGTTCTTAACTGCATTAATATTTGGTGCTTGGGCATTGGTCAGAGGCCAGATCTTGCTATCCTATGCACCTTATGTTATGACCATTTGATGTACCACTGTAATCTCTGATGAGGATCACATCCATTTCTGGTTCTCTGTATATGGTATTGAGGCATTGTATTAGCATGAGTTGAAGGCATACCGATCAGTAAAGACACTTTCACAGTGGAAGAGGGACTATATTGTTCTAAATATATCTCAATTTAAAGTGGTCGTAAACCCTTACATATACCCAGTGAAGTGACTGGCCTCAGGTAATACACAGAGGTGAAGCAAATCCTCCTACATAAGTTTTACCTGTTTATCTACAGTCATCTTTGTTCTACATCCATTCAAAGTGCACAATTTACACCTGATCTCTAAGCTATGAAAAGCAGGGGGCGGAGACCTGAAGTTACATCAGTGAGGAGAGCTCTAAGAGCTGATTGGAGAGAAGAGACACACCCCCCAATCACACAGCTTACAGGAGCAGAGCTGAGGCTGGCAATCTGCTGGAGGTCCCTCCCCGTCACCATTTTTCTTTCGGTGTTTGGAAAACTTGTCAGAAATTATTCATGCTGATAGCAGAGGAATGAATTAGCAGACAGCAATGACACTTAGTGCTCTTAATTGAGACAAGTACATACTATGGATTAATATGTTTTATTTTTCATATTTCATGTCTGAGGTTTACAATCAGTTTAATCTTTTCTGAGGGTGCCTTAAAATACCAGACACAACTTAACTGCAATGGCTGATACCTCCAAACATGTTTATGCTATGCTTTCCATTTACAGTTGGAGTTCCCTTCAATTCTTGCTTGTCGCTTTGCCGATAGACAAGAAGTGTGACAATTCATCCTACTGACATCGGAGAGTTTACTTGAGTTTTCTGCAACCATGGAACCGGCATGCTAATCTTTTTGGTATTGTAATGATAGATCTCTATTTTATTATGTATAGTTGATGCTTTATACAGTAAGTCCCCTACATTCGAACTTTCAAAGATGCAAATATGTATTTGAATGTCCAATCCTGTAAAGATGGGTACACACACTCAGTTTTTGTATTTTTCGTTCAACCTAGCGGGCTGAATGAAAAACTGACAGATCGCACTGCAATGCTACCTTTGTGTTCGGACAGCGGGACTCCCCCACTCCCCCCCCCCCATGCCAGAACACACTGATCAGCGCTCCTTTGTCTGCAAGCACTGATCTATGTTCGACCTATAAACAAGTTGGACTTACAAATGAGCTCCTGGAATGGAACTCATCCGTAAGTAGGAGACTTACTGTAATTATGGTCTTCACTTAGTAGTCTGTCTTTATACAAGGGTTCTCAAAGGTACATTGTTCCATGTGTGCCTTTAAGGGAAAGACGCATGCTGACCAGCTACTTTTACATACCAATTACATTTTATTTACCCAGGTACACCGCCAAGGGGATGTCTTGAGAGTTTCCTGGGGTGATATGTCCAGTCCTTGGTTTCCCTAAGGCAACAGAATTTTTACCTTCTAGTAGCTTCTCTCAGTTTTCCTACTCTACCTGTCCCCTACCCCCTTCTAAACCACTGAGTTTCTTACTACTCAGCTCCACTGTTCTTTTATTCTGCATCAGACCTTTCATCTTCTACGTTCCCTCTTTCTCTCTCCTGTCCTCTCCTTGATAAAATTATCTACCTTTCTAAGCCTGGATAATCTCCCTGCCCACTTACAATGCACGCCTGTAGACCCACCTCCTTGAATGACAAAGGCTTGCAGAGAGAAGTAAACCGTTATTTTCAATGCCCTAAACAGTCTAAAGCCTATATATGTTTTGTACAAGGGTCTCATTTCCAGAAAAACAAAATTCCTAAAGTTCATCTCTAGTTCTTTCTGGTTGATTAATAACTGTCACTGTGCAGGATATACTGCTTCTGGAGACATTAAATAAAGAGACATTTAAATTTCATATGCTGGTGGAGGGCAATCATGGCCTTGTGGGCAAAAAATGGTGGTTGGGTACCTGCCACTGTGCTGCAGCACAGACCATATAGCATGGATCAACTCCACCAGCTGAATCTGGAGCATCTGTGTAGTTTTGAGAGCTGGCATTGAAATGCTGGGCATGGGTGATGTAGGGTACATTCTTTCTTATGCTTCAGCAGCTGTGAAAGAGACACAGGCCTGGTCAAAAATTCTGCTGGAGATGGCGGAAGGGGTTAGGAGACCTACGGTGAGGTTCAAGCTTGGCCCTACTTAGCATTGCCCCATGCTTGTGCAGGTAAGGTAAGGTAAGCCTTTCAAATCCCTTGTTAGACATTGCATTCTCACTTTAGACTGCATATTTTGAAGAGGGTGTAGATGATGGATGTGACGGAACCATCCAGTACTCAGCTTGGGTGCTTCCATCAGTGTACAGCTTCCTCCAGTCTGGACCCAGGAACCAGGTATTATTGCTAAGCACCCAAAACTAGGTGACACAGATGCAAACTGGAACTCTCTTTATTAAAACGCAAACAGAATTTATACCACACAAGTTTAGGTGGCCTGATTATATTAAACAGGGATATCATTAGCACATATAGGGAACAGCCAACATAAACATTAAGCTAACTACACAACTAGCCAACTAGGTGACTCAATGCCCACCCAGCCAATGCTTTGGATAATCAGGAATCCCAGAATGTCTAGTTCAGAGTACATGGAACAGAGGCCAATGTGACCAGCTCTTTTAATGAACATTTATAACTCTGAATTAAATAAACCAGGAATAGTGTTTAGGGCAAATACAAGAAAACAGTCCCTCAAAAATGTAAAAAAAAAAAAAAAAGAGAAATATAGAAATAACAAATAACAGGTTGAATGTGGGCAGAAAAAGTCCCTGCAGCCAGTGTCCATGACAGGGGATCTTGTGAAGAGAGAGAGGATGTAAAGTGAAGAATGTGGAGAAGTGTGGCAGGGCTTGGTTGAGGGGTAGGCACACGGCTGCTGATAGAAATCTTGGGGCCCTGCTAAATCTAAAAAATAAACTGAGTTAATAAATAAATCTCTTTGTGGATAAGGTTTTGGGGCTTATTCACATGGGTGCTGTGGTCTGTACAGTGTGAATTAGTGGTTTGTTTATGTGGCTTGAGCCACCTGGAGCTGTATGAACACAGCTGCAGGTCCTAATTTGACAGGCGTGTGGATGCAGGTGTACAGGCCGAACACAGACAGTGTGTATTCGGGGGCCATTCCCCTGCAGCTGCACACCTGTCAAATTAGGGCCTGTGGCTGTGTTCATACAGGCACTGCATCCAATAGAATGACAGGCAGCTCCAGCCCAAACCCCTCCTTCACACAACCAGAGTACCTGTGCAAATGAGCCCTTAATTATATATTTCTAATATTTTTTTTTAACAACCCTGTTGGGGAGGGGGGGGGGGGGGGAGCTTTGGTGAAATATAATTATGACAGACTTACCTAAAAAATAAATCTCTCCAGCGGCCTGCTGTCAATACTGAGATGGATTTCTCTGGGTTCTTGGGCTCCAACCATTTGGCCAAACTGCGATGATGTAACTCCCACGCATGCATCACAGCACAGCTCTCTCAATGGATGGTATGCCGTCCATTGAAAGCGCAGTGCACATGCGGCTGTACTATCACTGGCTGCTACATTTAGGAGCTATTCACTGTACCTATAGGCTTAACATAGATACAAGATAAAAAATGGAGCTTACTACTGCCAGATCAGTTAGTAAATGGTTAAATAGAAGGAGCTGGTACATGCATTTTGCAGAGGTAACTGCCATGTAGGGGAGAAGATGCAAAGTTGCATTGGTCAGGAAGCAGTTTGGGGGATAGAAGTGGGAAGCTCAGCTACTGTGACTGTGTCAGGGAGACAGACTAATGGGGGAGAGAGGCCAAAAAAAAAATATACAGGCAGTTGGAGCTCTGGGATCAGCGAGACAGGAAAGATGAGATGGGAGGAACTGCAGGGAGAAAGAAAGTTAGAGGTAACAAACTCACCTAGCACAGCTAACATTGGAGCCAGGGCTGGGAGGGGGGCTTGCACAGGGAGGGGGATCAGTGAGGGACAACTGTTTCTTCCTCCAGCAGATAAAAGCTGGCAGCAGGAAGAGGTGGAGAGACCAGATTTGAGCTGCTGGAGGAAGAGAGACACGATTGTCGCCACTCACTAATTCCCATACCTATTTGGACCCCCTGTGTGATCAGGCCCCCTACAAGAGGACCAGCAGTCCCACCCTATCAGTGGCTTTGGGTAGGTGGAAGAGGTGGCCATCTTGCATTCTTCAGCAGGGAGGGATTCAAGAAGGGTAAGACCTGAAATCTGTGCTGCAAAACTGGTTCATAGGTAACAGAGGGGAAGATGTGTGCACACATTTCGGAGCTCAATTTTCCGCCTATTCAAGCATTTGGGTACTTACTGTCCTGATGATAAGCAATTGCTACACAGCACATACCTGAAGTCTAGATTTTGATTTTCTTTAATAACTGGGGGTACTTGTATGATTCTGGCAATGTGGGGTTGTAGTTTTGAAGTGATGCACTCCGTTTTATTTTATTAAACCTAAAAGGTTTCGGGTTTGGGGAATGTGAGGTTATGGTTTGAAGTGATTTATTGCACTTTTTAAAATTATTTTTAGGAAAATTCAGTAGGGTATAGCAAAAAAGAGGTATACAAACTGTACTATCAAGTTATTGTAACACATGCCAATTTGTTAAAAGTTGAGAGCTTTAGCTTTATTTAATAGTATTTATTAGTACACCTGCCTATAGCTTTTTAGATCTGTTGTTGTGTCTGCTTCCACAGTTCATACCTGTTACTACTCATGTCACATCCATAACTACCTAAAAAGCTGTTTTTTCATTGTTATACCAAGTAATCAGATTGGAGGGTTGCTGCTTAATTAAAGCCAAGCAGTAATGTAAAAGAAAAAAGAAAGTAGATTTCAACTGGATAATTGGACTCATATTTAACCACTTGCCGACCGCCCGCCGCAGCGTGACAGCGGCAAAGTGGTTTGTTATCGCGAAACGCCGTCACCTGACGGCGGCTGCGATAACGATTATTGTGAGCGTGCGCCGCCGGAGGCGCACTCGCACGCTCACTGTGCTCCAGGAGCGCCAGGGAGCGGGTAGGGGGACACGATCTCCGCCGGCTACCCACAATGGCCCCCCGCAGCGAAAGAACAGAGGTCCATGTATAAACATGGATCTCCGTTCTGACAGAGGGGGAAGGGCTGTGATCACAGGTTTCCTGTATATGGAAGCCATGATCACTCCCCTCCCCCTGCCATCCCAGCCCCCATACAGTTAGAACACGCCTAGGGAACACAGTTAACCCTTAGAGCGCCCCCTCCAGGTTAAACCCTTCACGGCCAACGGCATTGACACAGTAATCAGTGTATTTTTATAGCATTGATCACTGAATAAATGCCAATTGTCCCAAAAAAGTGTCAAAATGGTCCGACATGTCCGCTGCAATATCGCAGACCGACGCCATTACTAGTTAAAAATAAAAAAAAAAAACAGAAATTAATTCTCATCATTCATAAACGCGGCAACTTTTGCACAAACCAATCAGTAAACGCTGATTGCGTTTTTTTTTACCAAAAATATGAGGAAGAATATAAATCGGCCAAAACCGATGAAAAAAATGCTTTTTTATATTTTTTTTGGATTTGTATTTTAGCAAAAAGTAAGAAAAAATGTTTTTGTTGCAAAATCGTCACTCTTTTTTTGTTTATAGCGGCGATCAGAAATGACGCAGAGGTGATAAATACCACCAAAAGAAAGCTCTATTTGTGGGAAAAAAATGATGCAAACTTCGTTTGTGTACAACGTTGCACGACCGCACAATTGTCAGTTAAAGCAAAGCAATGCCGAATCGCAAAAAGTGGTCTGGTCTGTGAAATCCTTCCGGGGCTGAAGTGGTTAAAGAGTAACTCCACTTTTGTTGAGAAAAAATTATTCCCTTCTGAGTGATCTACAGGTATGTACATTGCAAGGATTCTGATAAACTTTGTTGCAGATTCCTACTGAAGAAATAGCAGTTTGTTTGTCTGTGTCCATTTGAATCTGTATGGGAATGATTAAAGGAGAAGTACAGGCAAAGTTGTGGGAATCAACTGCACTCCTGTGACCGGTTTTCAGCAGACAGCGGACTGAAGCCCTTTGTTGACTGATGTCATAGAGCCGATCCAGGCTTGGGCAAAATTGCAACAATGAAGTCGGGATCCGCCCACATACCTGTGTCGGCACCTGGCTCAGCCCCTAAGCGAGCCGCTGAGAGCCTGAGCCAACCGCTTCTGCCCCCTCCACAGCCCAGCACTCCATTGAGCGCAGGGGCAGAGCAGAGTGCCAGGAGATGTGAGAACCAATCGATTGACAGTGTTAGATCGCTTGGTTCTTAGTGTTAGAGCCAGCAGGGGACAGATGCAGCAGCAGGCTGAAGCCTTCCATTGACTGATGTCACAGAGCCAGTCCGGGCTTGGGTAAAATCACGACAATTAAGTCAGGATCCACCCACATGCCTGGACCATCACCCAACTCAGTCTCTCAGCAAGCCGCAGAGAACCTGAGCTGCCCTCTCCACAGCCCAGCACTCCAGTGAGCGCAGGAGGCAGAGCAGAGAGCCAGTGACTGACAGCCAGTGGCTCTCTGCTCAGGGAGACGTGAGAACCAAGCAATTAGCAGTGTTAGATTGCCCTGTTCTCAGTGTTAGAGCCAGCAGGGGACCGATGCTGCATCCACCTAGGTGAGTATGATTCTACAATTTAAAAAAAAGTCTATACTTCTCTTTTAATAATTATTAATCAGCTGCTGCACTTACAGCGCTCTAATGAGGAAAGTGGTGGGGTCTGAATCCCTTTAAATGTGATTTCCCTTTGGCAGTATCTCACCAAAAATGACATTTTTGTTGCAGGGGATGCCTCAAATCTCTCTTGTATCTTAGTGCAGACTTCTGGGGAAATCAGTGAGCCAATCACACAAGCAGAAAATGACATATCTGGGGGACGTTCTGTATACACCATCTGTATACAGAATGCCTCCGGGTTGCCATATTGCATTGTATTTTGCAGTAAATTACAGCTGCAGGTTGAAAATGGAAAGTCATTTTGGATAACATTCAATTACAATATGACATGTCTCACAAATCATATTGTTTGATATTTTTTCCCACAAAAGTGGAGTTAACCTTTAAACATGCAATTTTTGAGGTTTAGGGTATTTGTAAGGAAGGGTTTCTGTATGGTAACCATGTACGCCCTGCAGGTGGGATATTTAACTTTCTGTCCCTCTTCAGCTCCCTCTATATCCCTTCCTCCTCCCTCGCCCTGGCCACATCTAGTTCATGGAAATATTTCAGTAGAAATTTTTTGCGCTCCACCCTCTCCCTCCTAGGATCCCTGTGCTCTCTCATCCGGAAACAGATATCTTCTAAAGCATTGTACAAAAATTTCAGAATCTCGGTGTCCCTTCCACGAGTTTTCAGGTTATCTTCTGTTGTGTAGTTTTCCAGCTTTATCACCTGCTCTGCCCCCATCAGCCTGAAGGACTTTTCCATTTCAAAATAATCGCCGGATGCTTTGTGCGTGAGAACGATGGTTGGAACAACTCCTATAATGACAAGCAGAAACAATTTTCCCCAAATAAAGTATAAATGTATGTATATAAGATAAATAAGGAAAAATGTGATCAATAATATTTTTAATTCACTCAACTTTCTGGGTTATCAGTTTTACATAATGCCTAACACATTACACAACTAAACACTGTCAGATTGTTTGGCTCGATTCACATCTATGCATGTTGGTTTAGAGCGTTTCTGCAATGCTTTTGCCATGCTTTCCATGTTTTGTACCTTGATTTTACCCCAATTTTGCAAAAATTTGTGTTTTTCATGCTTTTTTAAAAAGTTGTTGGGCAGATTTAAATATACGAGTCGCTGCAAAATTGCGGTAAAAACGTCATGCTTTTCTGCAGCTTCTCCATTGAAGTCTATTGAACCAAAAAAAGTCCCTGACCCTTTCCAAAAATGCAGAGGCACAAAAATGTATTGATGTGTTCCATAGGATCCCATGTTAAAAATAATGTTCTGCTTTTCGCATTGGTGTGAAAGTGCTTGGTGCTTAGTGCTCATATCTGTGCTTTACTGAATTTCTAGTTGAGCTAATTCTTAAAACACAGTTAAAGTTTACAAACCATAGAAAAGAAAATGACAGTTTAATGCTTGGTTCACACTTATGCAGGTTGCAGTTTGCATATTCCAGGTGCATTTTGTGTTTTTCAATACCCATTTTTTCATCCATTGAAGTCTATGGATTCAAAAACCAGAAAAAAGTCCCTGACCTTTTCTATAAAATGCACAGATGTGAACATGACCCATAGGGAACCATGCTAAATGGATTGTAGTGAGTTTCTGCAAAATTGAAAATGCACTAAAAAATGCATAGGTGTGACCCAGGCCTTATTGTTCTTGACAAGACCCTCCTTCCTCAGACATATGAGCAAGCAGGGGTAGAATATATACTTATTTAGCACACAAGAGGTAACCCATGTAAGCATTAAAGTGGTAATAAACCCAAAAGCAAACATTTATCATACTGCAGCTTACCAGTTCGTAGATGTGATGGCTTCATCTGCTTTCTTTCCTTTATTTTCACTTGGTAAAATGTCCATAAAGTCTGTTGTTCTTCAACAACAGTCTTGCAGATGTAGCAATTAAAGGGTTGAGACAAACCATTTACCACTGACAAGATGATAACGACCCCAAACACACCTCCACGACGACCACTGCCTTGCTAAAGAAGCTGAGGGTAAAGGGGATGGACTGGCCAAGCATCTCCAGACCTAAACCCTATTGAGCATCTGTAGGCCATCCTCAAACGGAAGGTGGAGGTGCGCAAGGTCTCTAACAACCACCAGCTCCGTTGTGTCGTCATGGAGGAGTGGAAGAGGACTCCAGTGGCAACCTGTGAAGCTTTGGTGAACTCCATGCTCAAGAGGATTAAGGCAGTGCTGGAAAATAATGGTGGCCACACAAAATATTGACTCTTTGGGCCCAATTTGGACATTTTCATTTAGTGGAACCTATCCTGTTAAACTGCTGTATGGTCTTGGCCACAGCTCAGTTTCAGGGTCTTGACAATCTTCTTATTGCCTAGGCCATCTTTATGTAGAGCAACAATTCTTTTTTTCAGATCCTCAGAGAGTTCTTTGCCATGAGGTGCCATGTTGAAATTCCAGTGACCAGTATGAGAGAGTGAGAGTGATAACACCAAAATTTAACACACCTGCTCCCCATTCACACCTGAGACCTTGTAACAGTAAAGAGTCACATGACACACGGGGAGGGAAGATGGCTAATTGGGCCCAATTTGGACATTTTAACTTAGGGGTGTCCTCACTTTTGTTGCCAGCGGTTTAGACATTAATGGCTGTGTGTTGAGTTATTTTGAGGGGACAGCAAATGTACACTGTTATACAAGCTGTACACTCACTACTTTACATTGTAGCAAAGTGTCATTTCTTCAGTGTTGTCACATGAAAAAATATAATAATATATTTACAAAAATGTGAGGGGTGAACTCACTTTTGTGGGATACTGTATGTTAAACTTTTATGCCAAAAGGACAAAAAAATTGTTATTATAACCATACCTCCCAACCATCCCAGGATGGGCAGGACTGTCCCGAAATTATAATTGTGTCCCAGTGTCCCGCTGCTGAGTGCCGCTGTCAGTTATCGAATATTGGAAATACATCACTGCATGTTGAACCTCAAACTGTCCTGGCTTTCCAGCAGTGTTGGGGTTTTTGTACCCTAATGTGCTAGGTTCTCCTCTGCTTGTTTGCATTGGAGGATTTTACAGGACATCTCTGTGTCTTTGATAACTGTCACTGCTGCAGAACTATTGCATGCTGGCTGAGACAGCAGTGGGGTATTTTATTACAGCAACTGGAGGTGTCATACTTATGTGGGGGAAAGCTATAAATCACTCAGCTAATCTTATCAGCTTCACAAACTGTCAGCTGGGGATTGTTTACTTTATTTTGCGGGATTGAAGGCTGACAATGATGCTCAAGCCCTGTGATTTGCACTGCTGGCAAATAGAACTGGTCATCTTTGAGTCCAGCATTTTAGGAGAAATTGTCTCCAGTCTATTTTATGTACAGATGTGGACTGTGTTCTGTGTTTATGTGAAGGATACCTGCCCCTGCATGCATTTGCTTTACATTAGGGCTTGTTCACACCTTTTGAGTTGCGTTAGCATGCTTGGGTATGTAGCACCCTCTAGTGCTAGAAGTGTAAATAATTTTTTTGTATAGAGTAGGCAAATGTATGCAGACTTAGCTGGCAGCCAAGCCTGCTTGTGTTTTGTTTACTGGGTTGGGCAGAAATCCAGGGAAAGCTGGATGACTCACAGGCAGCATCACTGAGACCTCCCCCCTACTTCTTGAACTTGTTAGAAACTTCCAGAAGAATGGGAGGGCCTTGATTGCAGCCATCTACATTGCCCTTATTGCAGCCACCAGTGCAGCCATCTGCAGTGCCCTTATTGCAGCCATCAGTGCAACCATCTACAGTGCCCTAATTACAGCCACCAGTGCAACCATCTACAGTGCCCTAATTACAGCCACCAGTGCAACCATCTACAGTGCCCTAATTACAGCCACCAGTGCAGTCATCTACAGTGCCCTGATTGCAGCCACCAGTGCAGTCATCTACAGTGCACTAATTGCAGCAAGCAGTGCAGCCATGTGCAGTGCCCTAACTGCAGGCACCAGTGTAGCCATCTGCAATGGTCTAATTGCAGCCACCAGTGCAGTCATCTACAGTGCCCTGATTGCAGCCACCAGTGCAGCCATCTACAGTGCCCTAATTGCAGCCACCAGTGCAATCATCTACAGTGCCCTGATTGCAGCCACCAGTGCAGCCATCTGCAGTGGCCTAATTGCAGCCACCAGTGCAGCCATCTGCAGTGGCCTAATTGCAGCCACCAGTGCAGCCATTTACAGTGCCTTGATTGCAGCCACCAGTGCAGTCATCTACAGTGTAGAGTTGAGCGGACACCTGAATGTTCGGGTTAGGCGGGTTCGGCCGAACTTCGCAAAAAAGTTTGAGTTCGGCCCCGAACTTGACAAGAAACTTGACCCAGGACACCGAACCCCATTGAAGTCAATGGTGACCCAAACTTTTAGGCACAAAAATGGCTCTAAAAAAGTCCTGGAAAGGGCTAGAAGGCTGCAAAAGGAAGCAAAATGGGGCAAAGAGTAGGACAAGTGTAAACCCAGCATATCCAGCACATGAACAAGATGGAGAAAAAGAAAAAAAGAGTATAAAACAGTAAGCACATATTCAACTATATGTGAGAAATAAGCTCTAGGGACAACAAGATCTGTACAGTTAGAGGACAAAGAGCTAGGGTCAGTACCAGGTATCATAGCAGGAACTTACAGCCATTCAATAGATGTCATATCTAGAGTTGAGCGGACACCTGGATGTTTGGGTTCGTCTGGTTCGGCCGAACTTTGCGGAAAAGTTTGGGTGCGGTACCGTACTTGACCCCGGACCCCGAACCCCATTGAAGTCAATGGTGACCCGAACTTTTGGGCACAAAAATGGCTGTAAAAAAGTCCTGGAAAGGGCTAGAGGGCTGCAAAAGGAAGCAAAATGGGGGTAAGAGTAGGACAAGTGCCCTGCAAACAAATGTGGATAGGGAAATAACTTAAAATCACATAAAAAAATAAAAATGGAGGAGGAGGAGGTGGATGGAGGTGGATGTGGAGTAGGAGGTTGAGGAGGCGGTGACCGTGGCGGTGTAGGTGGAAGTGGCGGTGGAGGAGGTAGCCAACACTGTTTTTTGTTTGTTTTTTTTTTCTAATTGGGGTAGCCCCCAAAATATTGAGACATATTAAAAAAAAAAAAGTATACCAATGGCTGTGTGAGGCTAAATGTCTATTTTGCACAAGGTACAGACAAGTCTTGTGGGATCCATGCCTGATTAATTTCAATAAACGTTAGCTTGTCCACGTTGGCTGTGGACAGGTGGCTGCGCTTGTCTGTGATAACGCCCCCTGCCATGCTAAACACACGTTCAGACAATACACTGGCTGCAGGGCAGGCCAGCACCTCCAAGGCATAAAGGGCAAGCTCAGGCCATGTGCCCAATTTGGAGACCCAGAAGTTGAATGGGGCAGACCCATCAGTCAGTACGTGTAGGCGTGTGCACTCATACTGTTCCACCATGTTGCTGAAATGCTGCCTCCTGCTAAGATGTTGCCTATCAGCTGGTGGTGCTGTTTGTTGTGGCTGCTGACAAAGCTTTTCCACATTTCGGCCATGCTAACCCTGCCTTCTGAGGTGCTGGCGGTGCCACAGCTGCGTTGGCGACCTCTTCCTCCTCCTCCTCTGCCTTCGCCTTGTGCTTCCACTGAGCCCCCAGTGTCATTTGGGAATGCCCTCAGCAGCGCGTCTACCAGCGTGTGCTTGTAGTCGCGCATCTTCCGATCACGCTCCAGTGAGGGAATTAAGGATGGCACGTTGTCCTTGTAATGGGGATCCAGCAAGGTGGTCACCCAGTAATCAGCACAAGTTACAATGTGGGCAACTCGGCAGTCGTTGAGCAGGCACTGTAGCATGTAGTCGCTCATGTGTGCCAGGCTGCCCAGAGGCAAAGATAAGCTGTCCTCTGTGGGAGGTGTATCATCTGTGTCCTCCGTATCCCCCCAGCCATGCTCCAGTGATGCCCACGAGCTGCGTTGGGTGCCATTTTGCTGTGAACACGGTTCCTCCTACCCCTCCTCCTCCTTCTCCTCATCATCCTCCTCCTCATCCTCCAAAACTGTGCCCTGGCTTGAAATTTTTTTTTACCTGGCCTATGCTGGTGCAAGAACCCACCCTCCACGCCACTTGTGAATGACTGGCCTGATAACCGTGGAAATGACCCCTCTTCCTCCTCCTCTTCCTCCTGTGCCACATCCTCTTCCATCATCGCCCAGAGTGTTTTTTCAAGGAGACATAGAAGTGGGATAGTAACGCTGAGAACAGCATCATCGGCACTGGCCATGTTGGTGGAGTACTCGAAACACCGCAATATGGTACACAGGTCTCGCATGGAGGCCCACTCATTGGTGGTGAAGTGGTGCTGTTCTGCAGAGCGACTGACCCGTGCGTGCTGCAGCTGAAACTCCATTATTGCCTGCTGCTGCTCGCACAGTCTCTCCACTGTGTGCAAGGTGGAGTTCCACCTTGTGGGCACGTCGCATAGGAGGCGGTGAGCAGAAAGGCTGAAGTTCTGCTGCAGCGCAGACAGGCAAACAGTAGCAGGGTGAGAACGCTGAAAGAGCGCACAGATGGCCCGCACTTTGTGCAGCAGCACTGACATATTCGGGTAGTTTTTTATAAATTTCTGCACCACCAAATTCAGCACATGCGCCAGGCAAGGGATGTGCGTAAAAACGGGCTCGGCCCAGAGCCGCTACGAGATTTCGGCCATTGTCGCACACCACCAGGCCAGGCTTGAGACTCAGTGGCAACAACCACTCATTGGACTGTTCAATGCCCGCCCACAGCTCCTGCGCAGTGTGGGGTTTATCCCCCAAACATATCAGTTTTAAAACAGCCTGCTGTCGTTTCCCCCTGGATGTGCTGATGTTGGTGGTGAAGGTGTTACGCTGAGCGGATGAGGAGGTGGTAGAGGAGGAGGAAGCGGAGTAGGAGGAGGAGGCAACAGGAGGCAAAGAGAAATGCGCTGCAATCTTCAATGGCAGAAGGACATGCGCCAAACTGCTATCCGCCTCAGGCCCACCCGCCACAACATTTGCCCAGTGTGCAGTTAGCGAGATATAGCATCCCTGCCCGTGCTTACTGGTCCACGTATCAGTGGTTATGTGGACCTTGCCACAGATGGCGTTGCGCAGTGCACACCTGATCTTGTCCCCGATTTGTTTGTACAGGGAAGGGATGTCTCGTCTGGAAAAGTAGTGGCGGCTGGGAACCATGTACTGAGGGACAGCCACTGCCATCATGTTTTTAAAACTGTCCGTGTCCACCAGATGGAATGACAGCATTTCAAAGGCCAGGAATTTTGAAATGCTGGCATTCAGGGCCAGGGATCGCGAGTGGGTAGGGGGGTACTTCCTCTTTCTCTCCAGGGTTTGGGAGATGGAGAGCTGTAAGCTTCCATGGGACCATGGTGTGGAAATGCTTGGGGACGGTGGCGGACCATAGTGGCGTTGCTGTCACATCGTCTGTTTGCTGGGTGGCAGGAGACACTGGCACTGTAGAGGTGGAAGAAGAGGTGGAGGCAGCAGCAGAAGAGGAAGCAGGAGGAGGCCGAGACCTTTCTTGGATTTTGAGGTAATTATTCCACTGCAGCTTGTGCTTTGCATTTATTTATTTATTTATTTATTTTTTTCCACATCAGATGACAATCGGAGATTTATTAATTTCAGCTTGTTTATTTATCATGCTGCTCTCCGGTATAGTCACATCATAGTGGGAATTCTTCCTTTATTTCTAAAAAAAATGTTATTCATTCAATAACATTACCCAACCTAATGTCCTTCTCCTCTATGTTTACCCCTTTCTCCCCTCCCCACCCCCCCCTACTCCCCCCCTCCCCCTGGTCTTCCGTCTCCCCTCTTATTTACCAAATCTTGTTCCAGTCTTGATCTCATTATCTCTAAGTATTATTCTTCTCTCCGACTTCTTTTTCCCTTCCGTCTTCATATTTTAGGCTTTCTAGGTTGGCCACTTCCTCTACTTTGTTGCACCATTGCTCTAGTGATGGGGGTTCCTTCCTTTTCCAATTTTTAGGGATAAGACTTTTTGCTGCATTTAGGAGCATCGGTACTAAAGTTCTGGTGTACTTTTTTATAGGACCGGCACCCCCATGGAAGAGGCACCTCCACGGATCTGCTTCTATAACTTCTTTTGTTATTATGTTAATTAATTCCCTTATGTCTCCCCAATAATCTTTAATCACCGGGCACTCCCACCATAGATGTGCCATTGTACCTTTTTCCTTGCAACCTCGCCAGCACTGATCCGACCCGTTTTTTTGGTATTTTGCCGTCTTATTTGGTGTCAAATACCATCTAGAGATGCATTTGTAATTCATCTCTCTAGTCGCGCTGTCCACTGCGGTACCATGTGCTAGAGCCCATATCTTTTCCCACTCCATATAGGGGAGTCGCTCCTCTTCTCCTAGTCCCACCAGAATCTTATACATCTTTGATACCCCTCCTCTCTTATTTTTAGTCCAGCACAGTTTCTCTATTGGTGTGAACTCATTCTCTGTTCTAACTGGCTGAGGTAGTGCCGCCACAAAGTGTTTCAATTGCAAATACCTCAGTGTATCTATTTTTCTGAACATTCCACTTTGCTGTAGCTCCCCCAGTGCTCTAATTTTCCCTTTGTGTATTACATCCTTTAATTTCAGTGTTTCATCTTTTATCCATTTCCCTGCCCACTTCTTGTGCCCTGGCAAAAAATAATTTGTCCCACAAAGTGGAATAAACGGTGAATTATATTCCCATTTCCCTATCACCATCGTGTATCCCAAATTCTGAGTGCATTATGTGTAATCTCATTTGTATTACTATCTAGATTCCTAAACTCAGAAGGAATCCATATCATCTTCTCTAATTGTGTCTTACTAATCCTATTTTCTAGTGTAACCCATTTCCCCCCCCCCCCTCGTTTTGCACCCATGTTATCACTCGTGCCAAAATGTTTGCTTTATAATACTTTTTTATATTTGGTAGTGCCCACCCTCCCTCTATTTTTCTCTCTGTTCAGAACCAACACTTTTACCCTGGGTTTTTGTCCTTTCCATATAAATCTAGTTATTATTTTTTTCATAATCTGGAAAAAATCTTGTGGGATATGGATTGGCAGCATCTGGAATTTATATAAAATTTTGGGGAGTATAATCATTTTTACTGCATTTATTCGTCCTGTCCATGATAATGGTCTATATATCATTCTCCTAACTTCTTCTTTAATTTCACTTAGCAGGGGGATGAAATTTGAGGCATAAGCTCCTGCTCTTGTTCCTGTTAGCTTAACTCCCAAATAATGTATTTCCTCCTTCTTCCATTGAAATGGGAATGCTCTCTGTAGCTCCCATCTTTCCCGTGTCTCTACATTTATAGTTAAGGCCTCGCACTTGCTAGAGTTGATTTTAAAATTAGATAGTTCTCCGTATATTTCCATCACCTCCATCAGTTTAGGGATAGTTTCTCTCGGTCTATTGATATTAATCAGTAAATCATCTGCATAGGCAGCTACTTTATGTTCTTCCCCTTCTACCTCAAATCCGCATATTTGTTGATTATTCCTGATTACTGCGAGCAGAGGTTCTAATGCGATAATGAACAGTATTGGGGAGAGGGGGCACCCCTAGCTCGTCCCGTTTTCCCTCTCGAAGGGCCTGGGCAGCCCTCCATTTATCCTAACCCTCGCCCTTGGCTTGATGTATAGGGCCTCAATCCACTGTCTCATCCTGTTGCCTAGACCTATTGTCTCTAGGGTCTGAAACAGGAAGCCCCAGTCTAGTCTGTCAAAGCCCTTTTTGGCATCTATCGACAGAAACAGACTGGGGTCCCCCCCTTCTCCTCTCCTCCAGTAACAGCATCGTTCTTATCCCATTATCCTTCCCCTCCCTACCGGGGACAAAACCTACTTGATCTTCTTTTATTACCTTTTTTATTACTTTTTTCAGTCTCATAGCTAAGATTTTTGAGAACAGTTTAGTATCTGCGTTTAGTAACGATATCGGTCTATAGCTGGAGCATAATGCATTATCTTTCCCTTCTTTTGGTATTACCGTAATGGTAGCCATCAATGCCTCACTTCTCATCCCCCAGCCACTACCTATACCATTCATATATCTACACATTATTGGAGATAATATATCTTTAAATTTTTTATAATAATCTATTGGGAGTCCGTCTGGTCCCGGGCTTTTCCCTTGAGTCGTGTCCGCCATTGCCGCACCTATCTCCTCTATTGTTAACGGCGCTTCCATTTTTTCTACCTCCTCTACATCTATTTGTGGCATATCTGCCGCCTTCAGGAACTCTTTGATCTTCTCCTACCTCTGCGTTTTTTTATGTTTTGTCTCATCTTTTCTTACTGAATATAATTTCCTATAGAATTCCTGGAAGGTCTCTACATACCTTTCGGTTTCAATTGTATTATATATTAAGTGGTTTGTTCTATTAGATCTTTTAATTCCTCTCGTTTCCAGAATAATGTCTGTAATACCTCCTCTCTTGACCCTCTATTGTGTTCCTGCTCCAGTTCATATATTCTTTTTATTACCTCTTCCCTCTTCTTCCCTCGTTCTTTCCTCTTCCCTTTTTCTTTAGAAATCATCACCCCCCTTATGTAGGCCTTATGCACCTCCCATACTATAGGGTCGTCTATATCTTCTGAGGAATTTGTCTCAAAGAAACGTATCAGTTCTTCTTTTATTTGCCTGGTGGTATCTTCATCGCTAAGCAATTCCTCATTTAACCTCCAACTATATTCTTTTATGGGCCCATGCCCATGATCACTGGGGCATGGTCGGAAATTGTTATTGTCTCTATATTTATGTTCTCTACTTGCTCTAATACCCTATGTTCTACCAGGATGTATTCTAACCTGGAGTACTTCCTGTGTACAGGGGAGAAGAAGGTATAGTCCTTCTCTTTTGGGTGGTAGACCCTCCATATATCCATCAACTGGTGCTGGGACATCTTCTTTTTAACTCTTCTCCTCTTTATATTTGAAATCCCCTGCACTAGGGACGTACTATCCCAGGCCTGGTCCAGGCCAAAATTGAAGTCTCCCGCTACTATTACCAGTCCTTCTTTGAAATCTTTCAATTTCTCTAAAACCCTCGCTAAATACCCTGCCGGGTCTTTATTGTGGCAATATATATTGACCAAGATACACACTTTATTCTCTAATCTACCTTTCAGGAAGATGTACCTTCCTTCCGGGTCAGTCAGCCTATCTTTTATTACGAACTGTACCTTCCTGGAGAACCCTATGGCCACCCCCTTCGCTCTTTTTGTCTGTGACTCCCCATGGTACCACAGTGGGAATTTCTGAGAGAAGATTCTTATATTGGTCTCCTGTGAGAAATACGTCTCCTGCAAGAACACTATTTTGGCCAAGTAACGAACGATCCAGTTCTTGCAGTATATTATACCTTTTTGTGGGGCTCCTCATTCCCCGCACATTATATGTCAGGATCTTAACCATTCCGGCATACTGCTCCCCTTCTTCTCCCCCTTTCTTAGACTGGATAAAAGGGCACCAAGACTAACATCTGTTTTCCTCCTGGAAGACCTGTTCCCTCCCTGTCCCCCCCCCTCTTCTTTCCCTGCTGGGGCATTTTGGTCTTTCCCCGACCCTTCCACCTTGGTGGGCGGAGGATTTCTCTATCCCCCCCTCCTGGTTGCCCCTGGGGTCGAGCTCCAATTTGGGGCCCGTGCCAGTTCTCCATCCCCTTTTGGGTATCCCTATCTATCAGCACCCGGAGTCTCCATAGCCGCCCCTGTCCCGC
>BLSH010292302.1:254793-293942 GCA_018402905.1 Glandirana rugosa | reverse complement strand
CCCCCCCCCCCCCCCCCGCCGCCTCTCCCACCCCTTATTACACCAGAGTCTTCTGCCCCATTATTAGGCTCATTTCCAGTATTGATCCTCGCTTGGCTTTATTTGCTCATCCCTGTCTTTCCAGCCCGGCAGGTCTGGAATAGTTATACTAAGTCTTCTGCAAAAACCTTCTGTCTCCTCTGGGAACCTCAATTTTGCTGATCTGCCTTCCTTCTTTCCGATTAAACACGCCGGGAAACCCCATGAGTGTTGACCTCCTTGTCGTCTTAATTGATCCACCAGTGGCTTAAGTAATTTCCTCCTATAGCGAGTTTCTCTGGCCAGATCTGCAAATATCTTAATTTCCGCTTCTTCAAAAATTATTTTATGTCCTTCTCTTATCTTCTTCCAAATCTCCTCTTTATCTCTCTAATTATGGAAGTGAGCTATCACATCTCTTGGGATATCCTTTCCTAGGTTCGCAGGTTTAGGCACCCTATGTACCCTCTCTATTTTCACCCTCGCCATTTCCATTTTCCCCAGCAAGGGGCCGAACATTATGTCCATGGTATTTTGCAGATCTTCCGCCGATGAGGTCTCCGGGATCCCACGCACCCTCAAATTCTTCCTCCTGTTACGGTTCTCCTGATCCTCTAATCTGTACTGGGTCTCCTGTTGTTCCCTCCAGATCGTATGCATCTCTTCTTTAAGAACCTGCATCTCTTTTGCCTGGCTTTCTACTTTCTCTTCTGTTTCCTCCACTCTCCTTAAAATTTGGCTCAGGTCTTCCCGGATATTTGTCATTTCCCCTTTAAGAGATAATTCCAGCCTCATAAACATTTCTGCGATGTCACTTTTTGTGGGCATCTGTTCAGCTATTTGTTGTTCCTCCATTGATGTATTTAGGGGGTCCTTTCTTCCTTGGCCTCCTGGGTTTGATCCGGTTGACAGTCTACTTTGCGACGTTTTGGTGTTCACATCTTTTTGTTTACTCTTCGTACCTACTTGTTTCAATGGACTTGTTTGTTCACTTCCCTGCACCATGAATTTTTTTATGGTGTTGGGGCTAGCACTCACTTTAGGAGGGTTCCCCCCTCCACTCTTCGTCACCTTGCCCATTATAATAAGATTTCCTTCCGACTATCCACACTCACTGAGGAGTCTCTGGGGGGTCCCCCTAAACACTCCTCCCCCCAGCTGACACACTCCAGACACCCCAGGTACTGCGCCGGACAGTCGCCACAAAATTTACTGTTGGATTCCCTTTCCTCCCTTTCCCCTTCCCTTTTCTTCTTCCCCTCTCCTAGGGGATTCCAGATATAAGGAGACGGAAAAAAAAGAAGGCATGCAGAATATGCAACACTAGAAAAACAATATGTCTCTCAAAACAAAACAATGTGTCTCTCAGCGTATTCCCATTGCTTGTATATACATTTGAAGGAGAGTATAGACCCAGTGTGTCACTTTTCACCACTCCAGCAGATTTACCGAGACATACAGATTTGCAGAGATATACACAAATAACCAGGCAATATGACTTTCAGAGTATTCCCAGTACTTATGTTCAGCTGAGGAGTATAGAGCTCGGAGTATCACCTATTCAAGACTAGACCTGCCCCCAGATCTCTCCCTCTGGGGGGGGGGCTTTTTTTATATAGTTCCTTGTAAACTTTTTACTAGGCTCCTCTTCTCACACTTACATTTTCCTGAGAGGCTGAAGATACATTTACAGCATACGGGGTCGCTTCTCCTCCCTCCCCTCACTTACCGCATCCAGCAGCCACCCGCCTTCACACAGTTCTTATATGCACCTTACCGCCACGGGATCCCTTGCACCTGAACCCTCGTGTTCCTGCTGTCTCCGGTGCTCTCTTGAGACCTCTAGCCGGTCCTCTCGTGATGTGCATCGACTGCCCACTCTTCCCGTCCGCTCCTTCTATCTTGGAGCCGTGATGCTCGGGAGCTGTATAGCCCCACCCTAAGCTCTCTCACCCTGGCTCCTCCAGCTCCCCTCGCTCCTCCTGGCGAGTTGTCGGGTGCTCAGGATGGGATGGATGTGGTGTCTTCCTGCAGCCCAATGAGGGGTGGACGTGCGGGGGGGGCTCGGTCTGTTCGGGGAGGGGAAGGGGAAAGGAGGCCGGACACCTTCACCGCTAGCGGATCGGCCTCCGTCTAGACAGTACACCCTGGGGCGGCATTCTCTCCGAGTGCCGAGGGACAAGGCTCACGCCGCCATCTTGGACTCCTCCCCCGTTACCTCCAAAGTTTATTAGGGGTTCCTTCGTGCTTTGCATTTAGATGCCTGGTCATGCAGGTTGTGCTCAGGTTTAGAACATTTATGCCTCATTGCACAGCGTGCAAACCACTTTTGTCTTGTCGTCAGCACATTGTCTGAAGAACTGCCACGCTGGGAATGCCTTTGAGCTGCCTTTGGTGTGCTAAGTCCCTGGGTGCGGTGGGTAGTAGCAGGCATACTGTCTAGGGGACGGTCGCTCCGCTTTTGCAACCTGCTTCCTCTTTTGCTGTGCTGGTGCCTCTGTGCGACCACCACCTCTTCCTCCAAACTGCACACATCACTCACATGAACCTCAGTCCATGTATGGTCTAGGACCTCATCATCCTCCTCCCCATCATCTTCTACCCACCCTTCACCACTGCCCTCCTTGTCAGTCTGCACACTGTAGAAAGCCGCAGCAGTTGGCACCTGTGTTTCGTCATCATCAGAGACATGCTGCTATTGTGTTTCCATGTCCTCATCCTGAAACAGAAGTGGTTGGGCATCGGTGTACTCAATGTCTTCCACTTCTACGGCAGGGCTATGTGGATGGGCCACGGAATGCACACCAACAGAGTCATCAAAAAGCATAAGAGACTGCTGCATGACTTGGGGCTCAGAGTGCTTGGCTGATTTACAAGGGGGCTAAGGTGAAAGACAGATGGTCATGGGGTTCAGGTGCCAACTCTGAGCTTTCAGCAAGGGACCGGGTGGGAGACAATGTGAAGGAACTGGAGGCATTGTCTGCCACCCAATCTACTATCACCTGTACTTGTTCTGGCCTCACCAATCGTTGAGCGGCATTCGGGCCTACCATATACCGGTGAAGGTTCTGTCGACTACTCGCACCTGAGGAAGGTGTTTCACTTGTGCGTGTAGCTGGCACAGATCGACCACATCCTCTCCTTGCAACAGGAACTTCACCAACACCAGCAGCACCACATCCCTTATTTGACGCTCTCCTCATTCTGGATGCAAATGTCCTATTTAGCATAAATTTTGATTATTTTTTTAAACCAGCAATGTCTGCGCACTTATTAATTTTGTGCAAGAAATGCACAGCAAGGTGCAAATGTACTATGTAGCACTATTTATTAATAATAAAAAAAAAAGAATAATAATTTTTTTTTTTTTTTTTAAACAACAATGTAGACACACTTTTTATTTTTGTGCAACAAATGCACAGCAAGGTGCAAATGTACTATGTAGCACTATTTATTAATAATAAAAAAAAATATTATTCTTTTTTTTTTAACCAGCAATGTAGACGCAGCAGAATCCTCTCCCTACACCAGTATGAGATGATTTTAGAACGCTAATCTGTCCCTCACACCAGCAGCAGGAACCTCTCCCTACACCAGTATGAGATGATTTTAGAACGCTAATCTGTCCCTCACACCAGCAGCAGGAACCTCTCCCTATTCTCCCTATACCAGTCTGAGATGATTTTAGAATGCTAATCTATCCCTCACATCAGCAGCAGGAACCTCTCCCTACACCAGTATGAGATGATTTTAGAACGCTAATCTATCCCTCACATCAGCAGCAGGAACCTCTCCCTATACCAGTATGAGATGATTTTAGAACGCTAATTTGTCCCTCATACCAACAGCAAGAACCTCTCCCTACACCAGTATGAGATGATTTTAGAACAGTAATCTGTCCCTCACACCAGCAGCAGGAACCTCTCCCTATAGCAGTATGAGATGATTTTAGAACACTAATCTATCCCTCACACCAGCGGCAGCATCCTCTCCCTACCTACACTAGTATGAGATTATGTGACATGCAGCGCTAGCTACGTGACTCCAGCTTACATAGAGGCTGGGGTCACATGATGCACTGGCCCATCACAGCCATGCCATTAGTAGGCATGCCTGTGATGGCTTCTAAGGGCAAAAGAGTGAAAACGCTTGTTTATTGGCTGTCCTGCAGCTATTCAACAGGTGGGAAAAAATACCCGAACCCAGATTTTTTCTCAAATGTTCTGGTTCGGATTCGGGACACGGACACCCCAAAGTCCGGTACGAACCTGAAGTTTACAGTTCGGGTTCACTCAAGTCTACTACAGTGCCCTGATTGCAGCCATCCGTGCAGCCATCTACAGTGTGCTGATTGCAGCCACCAGTGCAGCTATCTGCAGTGCCCTAATTGCAGCTACCAGTGCAGCCACTGACAATGCCCTGATTGCAGCCACCAGTGCAGCCATCTATAGTGCCCTGATTGCAGTCACATAGTGTAAATGTCAGACCAGAGCTGCCATTTGCAGTGCCCAGATTGTGGCCACCAGTGCAGCCATCTAAAGTGCCCTGATTACAGTCGCAGTATAAACATCAGACCAGAGCAGCCACCTGCAGTGTGCTGATTGCAGCCACCATTGCAGCTATCTACAGTGCCCTAATTGCAGTGTACACAGTATACCTGTCACAGCAGTGCAGTTATCTGCAGTGCCCTGATTGCAGTCATCACTGAAGCCATTTACACAGTGTACTGATTGCAGCCACCAGTAAAGCTGTCCACAGTATGCTGACTGCAGGCACAAGTGCAGCCATCTACACTGCCCTGATTGCAGCCACCAGTGCAGCCTTCTACAGTTCATTGAATGCAGGCACACAGTGTAACTGTCATACCAGAGTAGTCATATACAGTGCCCTGATTGCAGCCACCAGTGCAGCCATCTACAGTGCCCTGATTGCAACCACTAGTGCAGCCATCTACAGTGCGCTGATTGCTAGACATGTGCAATTTGTTTCGTTAAAAATCAAAATTTAGAAATTATTTTTTTTTATTCAAAGATTTGGATGCATCTGAATATCCTAATTACGATAGTAAAGTGTAAGCAGGTTGAAATGCTGGTTAGTGAGACAGCTGCTGCCCCAGTTGGGATGGAAAGAGTTAACCTGATTTCCCATACTTTCTGTTGAGCTTTGCTTCTCTCCCAGTGCTGTTAATAAAAGGGGGGAGGGCTCTGCCCAGAAGGACAGCCTGCTGCATGGTAAAGAAGACATAGAAAACCAGCAAGATGTGATCTGCAGCTGCTGTTTCAATCTGAGCCAAATCTTGCTCTCAGTTCTTGGCTAGTTCCTGTCTGTCATGCCGAATCTGGAGTTCCTGCTGATGATCGCCTGGCTTCAGGAATTGTCTCCAATGTAGGTGGGAAACTGCTGGGATCCATAGTATGCACTGAAGATACCATCCCTGGATACCGCCAACATGGTGGGGCCCGGCTGCTGGGAGTGAGGTAGCAGTTATATAATGGACAGGTGGAGTGGGCATAGGCTTAGTGTGTCCCTCCTAAATGCAGCTGTGATTGTGAAGGTGCACATTGGCATAGGAACGAGAGATTAAACTGGGGGACATTGATAAGCACGGAAACAGTAAAGGTACCCCAATGTGTGAGATGATTGACCCTGTTCAAGGTGCCTAGTGTAAACTAGTGTAGGGACTACTGATGAACTTGGATCCCCCACTCCTGCACAGCCAGGCACAATGAATTTCGCAAGCACCCAGAGTCAGAGAACAGTCTTTGTTTTTGTTATTTATTGAGGGTTAATAACTTGGATAGGGATAGGAGGTTATGGGATGCCCACTTGACTTCAACAAAACCTCAGCAAACTTCAGGGACATCTTCCTATATACAAATATATAAAAATAAAAATATACAGAAACATACAATATCTCACAAAAGTGAGTACACCCCTTACATTTTTGTAATTATTTTATTCTATTCATGTGACAACACTGAAAAAATGACACTTTGCTACAATGTAAAGTAGTGAGTGTACAGCTTGTATAACAGGGTACATTTGCTGTCCCCTCAAAATAACACACACAGCCATTAATGTCTAAACCACTAGCAACAAAAGTGAGTACAGCCCTAAGTGAAAATGTCCAAATTGGGCCCAATTAGCCATTTTCTCAACCCGGTGTCATATGACTCATTAGAGGGTCTCAGGTATGAAAGGGGAGCAGGTGTGTTAAATGTGGTGTTATCACTCTCACTCTTTCATACTGGTCACTGGAAGTTTAACATGGCACCTCATAGCAAAGAACTCTCTGAGGATCTGAAAAAAAGAATTGTTGTTCTACATAAAGATGGCCTAGGCTATAAGAAGATTGCCAAGACCCTGAAACTGAGCTGCAGCATGGTGGCCAAGACCATACAGGGGTTTAACAGGACAGGTTCCACTCAGAACCTGATGTATTTTAGACTACATTATTTTTAAAGAAGGTCCTCTTATTCATGTGAGAACACTGAAGAAATGACACTTTGCTACAATGTAAAGTAGTGAGTGTACAGCTTGTATAACAGTGTAAATTTGCCTTTCCTCAAAATAACTTAACACAGGCTGGCAACAAACGTGAGTATACCCCTAAGTGAAAATGTCCAAATTGGGCCGAAAGTGTCAATATTTTTTGTGGCCACCATTGTTTTGTAGCACTGCCTTAACCCTCTTGGGCATGGAGTTCACCAGAGCTTCACAGGTTGCCACTGGGGTCGTCTTCCACTTCTTCATGACGACATCACAGAGCTGGTGGATGTTAGAGACCTTGCACTCCTCCACATTCCGTTTGAGGATGCCCCACAGATGCTCAATAGGGTTTAGGTCTGGAGACATGCTTGGCCAGTCCATCACCTTTACCCTCAGCTTATTTAGCAAGGCAGTGGTCATCTTGGAGGTGTTTGGGGTCGTTATCATGTTGGAATACTGCCCTGCAGCCCAGTCTCTGAAGGGAGGGGATCATGCTCTGATTCAGTATTTCACAGTACATGTTGGCATTCATGGTTACCTCAATGAACTGTACCTTCCCAGTGACAGCAGCAATCATGCAGCCCCAGACGATGACACTCCCACCACCATGCTTGAATGCAGGCAAGAGACACTTGTCTTTGTACTCCTCACTTGTTTGCCGCCACACACGCTTGGCACCATCTGAACCAAATAAGTTTATCTTGGTCTCATCAGACCACAGGACATGGTTTCAGTAATCCATGTCCTTAGCCTGCTTTTCTTCAGCAAACTGTTTGTGGGCTTTCTTGTGCATCATCTTTAGAAGAGGCTTCCTTCTGGGATGACAGCCATGCAGACCAATTTGATGCAGTGTACGGCGTATGGTCTGAGCACTGACAGGCTGACCCTCCACCCCTTCAACCTCTGCACAATGCTGGCAGCACTCATACGTCTATTTCCCAAAAAGAACCCCTGGATATGATGCTGAACATGTGCACTCAATTTCTTTGGTCAACCATGGAGAGGCCTGTTCTGAGTGGAACCTGTCTTGTTAAATTGCTGTATGGCCTTGGCCACCATGCTGCAGCTCAGTTTCAGGGTCTTGGCAGTCTTCTTATGGCCCAGGCTATCTTTATGTAGAGCAACAATTCTTTTTTCAGATCCTCAGTGAGTTCTTTGCCATGAGGTTCCATGTTGAACCTCCAGTGACCAGTATGAAAGAGTGAGAGCAATAACAACAAATTTAACACACTTGCTCCCCATTTACACCTGAGACGTTGTAACACTAACGAGTCACATGACACAGGGGAGGGGAAATTAATAACTGGGCCCAATTTGAACATTTTCACTTAGGGGTTTACTCACTTTTGTTGCCAGCGGTTTGGACATTAATGGCTGTGTGTTGAGTTATTTTGAGGGGACAGCAAAGTTACACTGTTATACAAGCTGTACACTACTTTACACTGTAGCAAAGTGTCATTTCTTCATTGTTGTCACATGAAAAGATATAAACGTGAGGGGCGTATTTACTTATGTATATACAGCAGTGGCGGCTGGTGCTCAATATTTTGGGGGGGGCAAACCAACGCCACCCCCCTTCCATGGGAGACGAGAAGCCAGCGATTACCCCCCTGTGTGGGAGATGGATGGGAAGGTGGAGATCAAAGGGCTCCTTACCTTAGGAGGCAAAGGACAAGGATTTGGGGTAAGACTGCTGCTCCTTGTTCCAGCTACTCCTTGTTCTGGGCCGTTGCTTCTCCTCCTGTCCAAACAGGAAGTGGGTCCTGAGACCCGACTGGCCAGAAGTCCTGATTGGCCAGGAGGAGAATCAAGAAAACAATGTATATAGCCCTACAGAACAGACGTGCACAGTCCACGTGGGCTTTGCTGCTTAACTGCAAACAGGAACTTTATTACATATGAAAGACATAGAGTTTAACCATAGATGAAGCTGCAAACTAATAATCACTGCCATCTACTGGTTGAAGAATCTATCTCTACTAAATACCGATATTGATGTAGTTGTTGCATAAAATACAAGTGAACATTTTATTCCAACACATCCACTCTGTACCTACTCCGTATATTAGTCCTATTTCAGATCTCAGTTCTATAAGTCTGCCTCTTGTAAGTGTTTTTGTCAAATTCTGTGATCCAATTTGGTTTCTCATGGGTTGGAAGTTTTAGCATCTCATCCCATGAATCTGGCTCTGATGTTAATTCAGCGTCCCATGTTAATTGACCGGTCCCATCAAAAGACACTCACCAAATGACAGCCGCTTTCCCCCTGCTGGTAAGTAAACATTGGAGCGGGGTCACCCAGTGACTGCACCGGGTAACCATGCACCATGGCGTCACTCGAAGACACCCATCCACAATGTCATAGGGGGTGTAGGCACCCGGTGATGTCACTGAAGTCCTAAAGTTCTATTAGGGAGGTTGGCTGGCAGCCTGTCATGTCAGAACACAGAAAAACGGTCAGGGCCGTCTTTAATATTGATTGGGCCCTGGGCAAACATTTTCTTGGGCCCCTCCCCCCCTTCCATGCAATCTTGCTCTCTACCTGCTCTGAGACATACAATAAATAATAGCTAGACTCAAATTCAGTTTCCTGAATCAGATCAGGCAGCCACTGTGATTGGTTGCCAGAGGTTACAGTGTATCAATACTTCTGACTGACTGGCTGCTAGAGGTTAAAGCACACATTATGGCTCACTGATTATTTGCTAGAGGTTACAGCACATGACTTCTGCTTATTGATTGGTTGCTAGAGATTACTGTACATTATTACTGCTCACTGATGGTTGCTTGAGGTTACTGCATATCCTTACCACTCAATGATTGGGTGAAAAAGGTTAGTGCACATCATTAGTGCTCACTGATTGGTTGCTAAATGTTACAGCACATCATCTCCTCACTGCCCACACACCATGGCCTGTGCAGGTAAGGGGACCCATTAATAGACAAAAACCTCCTAGGGATCCTAGGACTCATGGGATCAGTGGCAATGCTGGGGAGGGGGTTTGATCAGTGGCAATTCTGGGAATTTGATGGGATCGGTGTCAGTGGTGGGGGATTAGTTAGGAGGCAGTACACTGTGGCAAATTCTGAATCACTGTGGCAAATTCTGAATCCTGTAGAGCAAAGCTGGAAATCTTTGGCAAGTATATAGTGGGGGATTCTACACTGACCACCAATGTAATGGGAAATTTACACTGAGCACCAATGTGAGGGGGAATTTTACGCCCCCCACCAATATAAAGAGGGATTTCTACACTGACACCAATGTAATAGGAGCATTTACACCATCCACCAGTGTAAGGGGGAATATACAATGACCCCCGTGTAAAGGGGAATTTACACTGACATCCATTGTTGAGAAGATTTGCACTTACCACCAATGTAAGGTGACACTTTTACACTGACCACCAATGTTAGGTGGGATTTACACTGAGCACCAATGTAAAGGGGGATACCACCAATGTAAAGGGAAATATACAGTTATCACCATTGTAATGAAGAATTTACACTGACAACCAATTTAATGGGGGATTTTAAATCAACAACCAAGAGGGATTTCTACACTGGTTACCAATGTTGGGGGGATTTACACTCACCAACAATTTAAAGGGGGTTTATACATGGACCACCAGTGTAAGGGAGGATTTGAAACTGACCACAAATGCAATTTTGGATTTTTTTTACAGACTACCAATATAAAGAGGAGTTTCTACACTGGCCACCCATGTAATGGGGATTTACACTGATCACTAAGGTAATAGGAGCATTTACAGTAACCACCCATTAAAGGAGGGATTTCCACTGACCAGTGACCACCAATGTAAGGGGGACTGTCACATTGGCCACTAGTGTGAATGAAAAGATTTTACACCAAACCCCAATGTAATGAGAAGATTTACACTGACCACCAATGTAACTGAGCCAGGAATACACGCAAAAATCGGTTTCCTGACACCACAGAAATGTGCTGCCCTTTAGCAGATACACAGCAGTGCCATTCATTGTTAATGACGCCCTCATGCATCTGCTGAGATGTGCGTATTCACATGCACCAAAATGTTATTTTGAAAAAGGGTTCCACCTCCAATTTGCTTACCTTTGCAGAACAGGCTGATGTTAGGCTTAATGACCACAGCTGTAGGCTCCACACTCCTACCCTGTACATACTGCCCACTGTCATACCCTCCACACTCCTCTCCTGTACATACTGCCCACTGTCATACCCTCCACACTCCTCTCCTGTACATACTGCCCACTGTCATACCCTCTCCTCACACCTCCCATAATGTCACTCGTCATACATGTCCTCTCCTCACACCTCCCATACTGTCACCCGTCATACATGTCCTCTCCTCACGCCTCCCATACTGTCACCCGTCATACATGTCCCCTCCTCACACCTCCCATAATGTCACTCGTCATACATGTCCTCTCCTCACACCTCCCATACTGTCACCCGTCATAATACCCTCCACACTCCTCTCCTGTACATAATGCCCACTGTCATACCCCCACACTCCTCTCCTGTACATACTGCCCAATGTCATGCCCTCCACATTCCTCTCTTGTACATAATGCCCACTGTCATACCCCCACACTCCTCTCCTGTACATACTGCCCACTGTCATACCCCCACACTCCTCTCCTGTACATACTACCCACTGTCATACCCTCCACATTCCTCTCCTGTACATACTGCCCACTGTAATACCCTCCACCCTCCGCACTCCTCTCCTGTACATACTGCTCACTGTCATACCCCCCACATTCCTCTCCTGTACATACTGCCACCAGCCAAGTCTGGGGTCTGTGCTATACAGCTATCAGTTTTTCTTCAAAGTTCCCCCTTTTCCTTTTAAGGCTGAATCAAACTGACCTTTTTCAAAGTATTCTGTCAAACAGAAAAGATTGGGAAATAACATTAGACATTTAACTCACCTGTCATGTTTCTACAGTTTTTAAGAAAATCTTGTATTTCTTTCTTCTCCTCTTCAGCAAGGGATTTTTTAACACTGCCAATTTAAAAAGAAAGTGTATTTCTGCATTTAGGAAACGTATAACTCTAGTGGTTAATAAGGTGCATCAAGCAATGGTACAATTATCTTTGCAGAAGAGGTAAAATGGAAAATACACACTTACAATCTAAACAAGTACTAACAAACTTTGGCACCCAATGCTTGTGGTGTTGACACTACATTCTGCCAAGGTTTGAGTTCTCTCCAGCACAGGCATTATAATGGCTCACTGGGGGAAACAATTCCAGCGGGCTTAACTGCAGCATCAATTTAATGGATTTTAAGAAAACAGGAAAAGTCCATGCCTGGAGACAGGGAAGGAGGGTCTGTACAAAAATCTGTAGAGCAATGGGGAGGAGTAGAAGTAATAGAAGGTTGTGTAGAAATACTAAAGAGTGACTATGTACTGTGATTGGAGAGAGGAATGAGAGCTATACACAATCACTGGGGAGTATGCAGCCAGGGGGTAATGTGCTGAGACTGCAGAGTGGTGAGGAGATTACGTAATACGTTTTGAGATCAGGATGGTTGGCCTTGTACAATTACAAGGAAGAGCATGGCGGGCTATGTAATGTGACTGTGAAAGGTGTGTATGGGAAAGTTCTATACAAACACTAATAAATTGGGAAGTTATGAACAGACTTTGGGAGCAGACCAAGTGAGCTTCATACTGATATAGGTAAGAGAACAGATGACTCTTCACCCAATTTTTATTTAGGCATTACAAGTAATCAAGATCAGGTGTTTAGTGTGCATTCCTAATACTTACAGACCAACAGCTGTTTAGTGACATAAGGCTGAATTAGTACCCAAACTATTCCTCGGTGTCAGTGCTGAGTACTGGGATTGAGGAAGACTCCACTGTAGAACAACCACTAGCTTTTTCAACTACTGTTATGTGGAATGCTTACTAAACACCCCATGTTAAAACCTCTGTGTATAGGGCTGTGTAAACTGGCAAATGTTTCTATTGGTTATTATTGGCTATTGGTTATTATAACAATAATTATAACTGTAGCAGTATTTTATATAGTGAAATAGTTGTGAGTGTTTATAGACACAATTACTATAGATCCACAATAAGACTACAAACCTCTGCTGTTTTATCAGGTTTAAGCCAAGAAGACACACTGGGATTTTCCCATGGGAAATGCGAACCTAACCATATGAGTATCAGCCTGTATTGCCCTTGCATTGTTGTGGGATCTTTTTTCTATCTAGTCTGTCACTTTGGCTTTTAACCAGGACAGTTCATTTGTTCTTTTATTGTGGGAATCAAGTAGGGGACTGGAGGATGATTTTGTGTTCAATGTGTCCAACTCTGTCCTCCAGATTCTGCACTTCCTCCCTAAATTTCTTCATACAGGACAGAATATCTGAAAGTAAGGAGACTCCCAATGATAACAGCATATCCTTCATGGTAGTGTTCAGTATGGGCTGATTTGTTGTGGAGAGAAAAAGAGATAGGATGCATGCATTGCTCACCTCAGTTATTGCAGGGCTCTAGCATCCTTGGCTTGGAATTTACAGGATTTCTTGTGGAAGGTGTAGTTGCATGTGCATGCCATCAGGTGTATGTCTGTGTTTTTACCAGCTTGATTGGTGCCAGCAGCAGGTGTGTTTTGCCGTTGGTGCGATTATGTTGTGCATATCTAGGAAGCCCAGCTATTGGTGCTGGAATGCAACTCCATCAGTGAGTCGCCATACTCAAACGTGGTAACTATGCCCCCTTGTTTTATACTGTACATTTGACTTTTGCATTTTGATTTGCCTTTGCATTTTACCTTGGTCTGACAATACAAGGGTTTATAATTACTACATACAGTTTTCATCTCATCTGGAATATGCAGTTCAGTTTTGGGCACCAGTTCCCTAAAAGGATATGGGGGAACTGGAGAAAGTGCAGAGAAGGGCAACTAAATGAATAAGAGGCATGAAGGCATAAAGGGCATGGAGGAGCTCAGCTATGAGGAAATATTAGAGGAACTGAATTTATTCTCTCTTGAGAAGAGGTGATTAAGGGGGGAAATGATCAACATGTACAAATACATAAGTGGTCCATATAGTGAACTTGGTGTTGAGTTATACACTTCAAGGTTATCACAGAGGACAAGGGGGCACTCTTTATGTCTTTCCAAATACGGAAAGGTTTCTTCACAGTTAGAGCTGTGAAAATGTGGAATAGACTTCCCGCAGAGGTGGTTTTGGCCAGCACAGTAGATTGCTTTAAAAAAGGTCCGGATTCTTTCCTTAATGTAAATAATATATCGTATATACTCGGGTATAAGCCAAGTTTTTCAGCACATTTTTTGTGCTAAAAAAGACCCCCCTCGGCTTATACCCGAGTCAGTGTCTGTGGGTGATCAGTAGTTTCACATTAAACAGAGCCGTGCTGCTTCTAAGAGCCGTTCTGTGCTTGTAAGTGTGACTAATCACATTGGAATGTAGAGAATGCTGAGAGAGGTGTGAGATTTTCATCTTGATGTCGGCAGGTGGGCGGGACAAGCTGATTTTAGCTGTTCAGTCCCGCCCACCTCCTGATCTCAGTGAAGAGCTGCAGCTCTCTCTCAGCATTCTCTACATTCCAATGTGATTAGTCACAGTTACAAGCACAGAACGGCTCTTAGAAGCAGCACAGCTCTGTTTAATGTGAAACTAAACTACCTTACTCATCCCTTATGTGTTCTGGCTACAGTCTCTGTGTCCTGGCTAAAATCCCTGTGTCCTGGCTACAATCCCTGTGTTCTGGCTCCCTGTCCCTGTGTTCTGGATAAAATCCCTGTGTTCTGGCTACAGTCTCTGTGTCCTGGATAAAATCCCTGTGTCCTGGCTACAATCCCTGTGTCCTGGCTAATATCCATGTGTCCTGGCTAATATCCCTGTGTCCTGGCTAAAATCCCTGTGTCCTGGCTAAAATCCCTGTGTCCTGTCTAATATCCTTGTGTCCTGGCTAATATCCCTGTGTTCTGGCTCCCTGTCCCTGTGTTCTGGCTGCTGCATTTCCCACCCTAGGCTTATACGCGGGTTAATACGTTTTCCCATATTATTTAGGCAAAAGTAGGGGGTCGGCTTATACACGGGTCGACTTATACACGAGTATATACGGTAACTGGGTACTAACATTTATAGGTAAAGTTGATCCAGTGAAAATCCAATTGCCTCTCGGGGGATCAGGGGGGAATTTTTTCCCCTGCTGTAGCAAATTGGATCACGCTTTGCTGGGGGGTTTTTTTGCCTTCCTCTGGATCAACTGTGGGTGAAGGATTGTATATGGGATTGTATGGTTATATAAATATATATTTTTTGTTGAACTAGATGGACTTGTGTCTTTTTTCAACCCAGCTAACTATGTAACTATGTACGTTTTATTTGCAGTCCCTTGTAATTCAGAGCTTTTATTGTATTTCTGTAATTGTTACTGAAAACAATAAAAAGGGGGGCGCATGCGCGCAGCGGCACCGAGCGGACATGCCTGAATGAAGCTCCGCTCCACTTCAAGACACAGCCAGGGGACACGAACGATCCGGAGCTCCCTTCATCGCACCCGCTGACAGGGCAGATCCCGAAGCGCCCGCGAACCATCCGCAATGGTTCTGGGGGTCACCAAGCAGAAGTTCCGCTTGCGGAACATACGGAAGGCCCTGCAGCGGCCTGGACCCAAGATGGCGCCAGCTCCCCTCACACAGCCTGGCACACCAAAGGCATTTAAACAGCCAAGACAAACCCAGCAGCCCTCACAGCAGTGGACCCGATTCAGCCTCTGAAAACGGAAGCACACACACGGTGAGACAATCTGACCTTTTTACCAGGTTTGAAACCATGCTACACAAAGCCCTTCAGCAGACCTCAGACAGTATAACAGAGAGGCTTACTAAAGAGATCCGCGACCTGGGCCACAGAACAGCAGAACTAGAGGTAAGAGTGGATGATATGGAATGCAATGTTCAGAATAACATGGCGGAGATAGAAAACCTTAAAGGAGAAAACACTGCATTGCAGGCTAAAATTGAGGATATGGAGAACAGGGATAGAAGGTCAAATATCAGGATTCGAGGAGTCCCAGAGAGAATCCTTGATTTACAATCAACTATTACAGCACTCTTCCAGGAACTCTAACCAGCTATCCCAATAGTGAGACTGGAATTTGACCGAATTAACCGGGCCCTAGCCCCACGTAAAGAGAATGGACCCCCTAGAGACATCATTGCAAAGCTTTACTATTACCGCACAAAGGAACAACTTTTTGCTGCAGCGAGAGGCAAGGACACTCTCTCTTTTCAGGGCTTTACATATCAACTTTTCCCTGACCTGTCCCCTATTACCATAGCCAAGCGCAAGTCTCTAAAGCCCTTACTTCACACTCTTCAGCAGCATAAAGTCAACTATTTCTGGGGCTTTCCATTCTCTGTAAGATTCATCTACAAAGAGACTAGATACTCATGCCGTTCGGCTTCTGAGCTGCAATCTGTTCTCCATGATCTGAATCTAGTGAACACCCTCCAGCCTGCAAACACCTCTCGTAGATGTTCTGCCTCACGATCTCCGCAGAAGGCCTCCCACGCCACTCATCACCCTGACGCCCCACTGCGGAGCTTACATAAGCGCATTAGGTCTGACAAGGAGACAACTGTCGAGGAAGACTCTATGGACTGAACTCTTTCCAGAGAAACCTATGGAACTGATACTCACCGGCTTTCAGGCTGGTCACCCCTCTACGTTATTCTCACCTTTCACTCAAACTGTCCTGGCTCCTTCACACTACTGGAAGTCTGAAAGCCAGCTATCTCAAGATACTCTTGGAGCCCTGACTGACTGAACTTTTTCGTTAGAAGTCCCCATATTTGGGCTTTTTCTGTGTCCATCGGAGTGGAATTCCTGCTCCCTGCTTTTTTTTGTCTTAGATCCCCCGCTGTTTCATGCGGGACACCCAGGACAGACCTCGGGGGAAGTATCCTCTACTTCCTCTGACAGCCCCCCCTTCCTCTTTTTTGTTGTTTTTCATGTTATATTCATATGTATGTTTTTATTCTACCTCTTTCTTCTCCTCCTCTAGGACTACTCTTTCTCTCCTTTCTTACCGGCGGACGGACACGGCGCGTGGCTGAGGAGGCACCTGGGATCGGCAAGTATGCTTATAAAAACTTTCCAGTTACTCCATGGCCCCCTTGAACATTTGCACCCTCAATGTGCAGGGTTTCAACACACCTCAGAAACGCACTAAAGCTTTAAGATCCCTGGGGGCTAGGAAAATGCACATCCTGTGCTTGCAAGAAACCCACTTCACCCCGAAACATTCTCCCAAATTTCTCCACGCCTCCTATCCACAGTTCTTCCTAGCCTCAGCTCCTACTAAACAGCGCGGGACTCTTATTGCTTTCCACTAAACTGTTCCCTTAAGCCTCAGACACCAAATAGGGGATCCAGACGGTAGATACCTGATCCTCACTGGCCACTTGGCCGACACACCGGTCACTCTGGTATCATACTACGCCCCAAACCGGAATCCTACCCCTTTCCTCAACCACCTTCTTAGCAGGGTTCAACGGCGACAATTTGGCACCGTAATTATTTGTGGGGACTCGAATCAAGTGATATCCCTCTTATTTGACAAGTTCCCCCCCCTTCCCCCATCGTCTGTTAGAAGACGGAGTGCGGGGGGTTAGTAGCATTTGGTTGTTGTTTCCTCTAATTCTTAGAGGAGCAGCTCTATTTAAACTTCCTGTAGCAAATGCTGTCGGATCTACAACGTGTACCCGTCCTTCCTGAGCAACTTGTGCCTGTTATCCGTTCCTGTCTCCTGTTCCTGTGACCTGGCTTGCCCGACCTTGTCTGAACTCCGCCTGTACCGACCCTTGGCTTGCCTACGACCACCCGATTGTCTGATTCTTCTGCACTTCTGCTGTCAGCCTGTTAACGAACTCTGCCTGTACCCGACCATCCGCCTGCCTGCTCCTTTTGTACTTCCTAGCCCGCCTGTTGCTGGCCCGGACCGTACAACCACTCTGCTGTCTTGCACGAGTCCCAGTGGACCTACACACACCACCAAGTGTTCCTGTCCAACCCTTGTGCCCCTCTGCGCTCCTGAACTCCCTGTTTGCTCTATTAGGGGTTCTCGAACCAGGGCCGCAAGAGAGGTTACCCCTGGAGAAGTCAGACTCGTCCTCCAGGTACGTGACATCGTCGTTGCACTAAACTATCTTTCCAACAGCTACTGACTAACTTCCGCTTAGCAGACACATGGAGGGAACTCAATCCTTCTCGCAAATTATACACCTTTTACTCCCACCCCCATGCCACTTTCTCACGTATAGACCACATCCTTATGGCTTCCAGTATGCTCCCAGAAGTATTATCTTCTATCATACTGCCCTTTCCCTGGACTGACCATTTTGCAGTCTGTACCACTATTTCATCTTTGGTCCCTAGAGCGCAGGACACCACATGGTATATAAATGACTCTATCCTCACCCACCCATCTTTCCAACAGGATATAGAAATGGCCCTCACTGAATATTTCTCCACAAATTCCACAGACGATATCTCCGTGCTTACCCTTTGGGAAAACTTATCCAGCAGATGTCTAAAGTGAAAAGGAACCATAAGGCCCGATTCGCTACTCTGGAAGCCAACTTCGTTCAAAACTATGAGGCCTTCCAATGCGACCCCTCCCCCATCGCTAAACGCCATTTAGATAAAGCACGTTTAGAACTGGACCTCTTCCTTACAGACTCAGCTGATAAAACAATTTGAAGACGTCAGCACTGCACATACATCAAGGCTAATAAGCCTGACACTCCCCTAGCACGTTCACTTAGATCCATTACCTCGGGCCCCTCATCGATTAAACTACGCACCTCTCAGGATACATACACCAGCAACCCAGTTAAAGTATTGGAGGTCTTCCGCACCAAGTTAGCCCAATTGTACAACTCTAAGCACCACTTCAATATAGCCAAGGCGGAACAGCTATTCTCAAAGATTTCCCTCCCTGCACTTTCATCGGCCCATAATGAGCAATTGGAGAACCCCATTACTGTCCCTGAAATTCTTCAAGCTATCAAAACCCTAAAGCCTAACAAGAGACCCGGACCGGATGGCCTTTCGGCCACATACTACAAAACCTTTGCTCACCTTTTAGCCCCGCATTTGGCCACGGCCTTCAACTCTCTCCTCCAAGGCAACAATTTCCGTCCCGAGTCCCTTACGGCCACAATTAGTATGATCCCTAAACCTAACATGGACACCACCTCCTGGGCTAACTACCGCCCTATTTCACTCCTTAATAACGTATTAATACTGTTAGCCAAAATTCTGGCCCTGCGACTTAATCGCATAATCGGAGAGCTAGTGCACAGGGACCAAACTGGTTTCATTCCCTCCAGACAAACGACCGATAACATCCGACGCGCCTTATTCCTCTCCCACGCGGCCAAATCTCGTTGTATTCCTGCTATCTTTCTTTCTTTGGATATCAAGAAAGCTTTCGACACAGTTTCGTGGTCATATATGAACTTTGCACTTCGCCGCTGGGGATTTGGACAACACTTTCTCTCCTGGGTTAACGCACTTTATCAGGATCCCCTCGCATATGTGAAATATGCTGGTTTTCGATCAGCAGTTTAAAATCGGGAATGGAACCAGGCAAGGGTGCCCCCTTTCCCCTCTCCTTTTCACCCTTTCAATCGAACCCCTAGCCCAGTTGATACGCTCACACCCCGACATTAAAGGGATAGAGCTTGGCGGTCACCATCATAAAGTCTGCTTATTCGCAGACGACATTCTTCTATTCATGACCACGCCGCTTACATCTGCGCCCAACCTTCTAGCCCTTCTTGACTCCTTCTCTAATATTTCCGGCCTACAAATCAACCCTCACAAATCACAAGTTCTGAATATTTCTTTACCCCGCCTGAAGTTCAGCAAATGGAAGAATTTCTACCATTTGCCTGGGCTCCTCATAGTCTGAGTTACCTGGGCATCAAGCTCATCCCATCTCACACGGGCATATTTGCAGCCAATTACCTCCCGCTGCTCAAAACTATCACACGTCAGATGCAGCAGTGGTCCTCCCTTCCAATTTTCTGGATAGGGAGGATCAATGTGGCTAAAATAGCAATACTCCCCAAATTTCTGTATTAATTTAGGACTCTCCCTATACATATCCCTGTCTATTTCTTTCGCCTTCTTCAAAGCAGAGTGATGTCATATATTTGGCACAACACAAGGCCTCGTATACCTAAGCTGACCATGTTCTCACACCGCACCTGTGGCGGGCTGGGGGTTCCTAAATTTCAGGCATACTATTGCGCTGCACAGATTTCACAGTTGGCCAAATATCATGCAGGCAAAGAGACACCACTATGGGTTGCCGTTGAAGCTGTAGACCTAGACCCCCTGTCCACTGCCAACCTGCTGTGGCTAAACTCGGATAGTCGACGCATTGTAACCAATCCTATTACTCGCCATTCCCTCTCCATATGGGATAAATACAGGATCTCACACAAACTACAATCAACACACAACCCACTGTTGTCCTTGAAAAACCCGACGTTCCCACCGGCGTGGGAAATGCTAGATTCCATAGATGGGAAAAAGCTAATCTATTTATATTCTACTCATTCGTTTCTCACTCACTCATCCTTCCTGTCCTACTCCTCATTAAGCGAAACCCATAGCCTTCCAGGGCTAGAGATATTCTGATATCTGCAAATTAAACATTTTTTTGCTCCCTTGATCCGTGCTGACCCCCCTCTGAATAACTTTACATACTTCGAGGGCGTGTGCAAGTCAAGCCCACACGCCAAAGGTGTCATTTCTACCCTATACCGGGCCCTGCTTCACACGCCTCAAAACCCCCCTCACCGATATATTTCTAAATGGGATTCTGATTTGGGACGTTCTGTATCTCAGGAAGACTGGGCAGACGTTTGGTTAAATACGCATTCCTCTTCTGTGAATGTCTTAGCCAAGGAAACCAACTACAAATTCTAATGCGGTGGTACTTAGTACCTGCCAGAATAGCCAAATTTGCACCAACCTGCTTTAGAGGTTGCATTGACCAGGGCTCACATCTCCACATCTGGTGGACCTGCCCAGTAGCACAGATCTTCTGGAAACGGGTACTAGAGCTAGCCTCTAAGGCACTTACTATCACAATAGAAGTTCTTCCAACCACAGCCCTGTTAAATATTAGGCCTGATGGATTGACACACAATCAATTCCAATTACTTCAGCAGATAACTACTGCAGCCAAGCAAACTATCGCCAAAGCCTGGAAATCCCCTACGTTACTGGTGTCTGAGGTCAAAGGCAGAGTAGGCAAAGCTTTAATCCACGCTAAAATGAACGCCATCGAGAACAATAGGGTGAGGAAATTTGAGAGAGTCTGGAAACCCTGGATAACCCACTTTCTCCCCCCTGATTTCGACGACTCAATCCTACTCCCGTGCTGAGTAACTAGGACAGCCGCATCTTCCCGCCCTAGCATCTGCGCTTGGCATCCCCGGTCCTCTGACTTCCACGTGCCACCTCGCCGTTCCCGGTAAGTGTTCTCCTGTTTTCTCTGCTCTTCTCCTATCCCCTTCTTTTTTTCTTCTCCTATATTCCCCCTCAGCTACATCTCCCTTTTTTCTTTCCTGGTTTGTTTTACTAGGTGCATTCTTTGCCTGCACCCAATGTTGGTGTGTCACAAGTGACTAGTTAGACCATTTTCGTTTTAGTAGCACGTATGACCATCCAGGGCAAGATTCTATAAAGAACAATTGTAGTTCCTCTGTCGCCCTTCCCACACAGGTATGGACTCTCTCCTGCCTCTCCTGCACCACCGCTCTGCCACAGTTTGCTCCCACTCGGGGTGGCTAGCAGGTGCCGGAGGGTTTATGCCTTTCCTGTAGGACCTACCTCCCCCTCCTATCCTCCAATATCTGGAAGAAACACATTACAACCCGTCCTGGGTCACTCTAGGTTTGTTTTAACAACTCATACCTCTGCTCGTTACCCCTTTGAGGGGCCCTTACACGTCATATGTTAGTCTTGTTCTCGAACATCTGTTTGTAATATGGTCAGCATATAAACAATTAATACTACCTGACACTGTTATTGCTACACATACTTGTACTGATTAGTACTGTATTACTATAAAACCAATAAAACCCTTGATAAAGGAAAACAATAAAAATTATTGAACAGTAAAAAAAAATGTGAATGCAGGAGAGCAGGAAAAAAATATTGTTTGAGGTGGTAATAAAATAACAAATTATGAGAAAATAAGGTATTTAACAAATAAGTGTTCATTTAATAAAGCAATATAAAGAATACACATCTCTGTAATAGTTATGCTTGTGCATTGAACATTTCAACATTCAACATTTCATTGAAAATGATCATAAGCTAAAGCAAATATTTGTGTTAGCTTATCCATCTTAGTGAACCAAGCCTAAAGGGTTATTTTATCATCTTCCCAAATGGTCCTTTTTCTAGATCTCCCAATAAATAACAGTTGAAACTCCTGTGCAGCCATCTTTGTGAGTTTATATTTCGATTTAATATAGAACTAAATGGCAGAAATCCTCACTGCTCAGAGAACAGGCTAAATAAAGTACAGTATTTTAGACGTGTTTGTGAATTGCACTTTTATCGATATGCACTATTAAGCTATGTATGTTATTGTATAAGGAAAAAATGGCCAACAAGAGAACAACAATATGTATATACACTCACCGGCCACTTTATTAGGTACACCTTGCTAGTACCAGGTTGGACCCCCTTTTGCCTTCAAAACTGCCTTTATTCTTTGTGGCAATGGCAGCCTGCCCCCAAGCAATAAAAAAAAGAAAAAAAGAAAAAAATGGTCACTTTAAGAGCGTCCGGGCGCCAGATGCATTGCAGTCATGGGAAGCTTCCCAGCTTGTAATCAGGTGATTGCAAACTGGGAAGCCGATTTGCGAGTACTCGGGGCAGGCACGGGGGGCAAACGATGCACCCCAAGCACATCCACTCTACTGTCATTTGTCAGTTGCGACTGGACTTGCGGTATGTATTTGCCGGCTTGACAGTAGTCAGTGGGCGGTGCTTTTTGTGGCTCCCGGCCGGGCACGCGTCACTTCCGGTTTTATGGTCTCACACACACACTGTGTGGGTGGAGTGGAGCGAGACGGACGACGGAGAGAGAAGAGCAGCATCTGCTGTATTAGGACTGTGCTGACTGCTGAGTGCTGATGTTGAGCCTGAGAGTACGTCCCCGGGCGGGCGGCTAACAGTATGTAAACCCTGCTGTGGGAAGGCTGTGTCAGTCTGTGTCTCCATGTCATGGCCATGCTGTTGTCTGCTCTCTACACTGGGTCACTCTCTGCATGCGGCCTGCGAGCCGCCACTCCACACACACATCCCTCCTTCCCTAGAGGCCTGGCTGAACCCTTTTCTGTTCTCTGAGTTGGTTCATTTCCCTGCACTTCTCTGCAGTGCTGCCCTGCCTCGCATTCTCTCCAGGTGTTGTCAGTCCTGAGGATAGCAATGACGGGTGTACTAGACAAGGATGAGGATGATCATCATCATCATCCTCATCTCTGTATAATATGCCCGTCATCATCATCATCTGTGTGCTGTAATACCTGTGTACTGGCTGGCTATAATACCTGTGTTATGGGCTGCAATACCTGTGTACTGGCTGGCTGCAATATCTGTGTACTGGGATGTAATACATGTATACTGGCTGGCTGCAATACCTGTGTACTGGCTGGCTGCAATACCTGTGTACTGGCTGGCTGCAATACCTGTGTACTGGGCTGCAATACCTGTGTACTGGGCTGACTGCACTATCTGTGTTACTGGCTGGCTGTAATACCTGTGTACTGGGCTGCAATACCTGTGTACTGGCTGCAATACCTGTGTACTGGGCTGGCTGCAATACCTGTGTACAGGCCTGGCTGTAATACCTCTGTACTGGCTGTGGCTGTAGTACCTGTGTACTGGCTGCATACTGTGTTACTGGCTGATATATACCCCACCTGTGATGCTGAGCTGTGTACTGTGTCCTGTGATACTGAGCTGTGTACTCCTGACACAATATGGGGAATACAGGGGACGGAGTGGGTGGATTTTATAAGGGACGGGGCTTTTAAGAAGTGGGATGGGTCAAAAAGCAAGGGCGGGGCCTGGCGCCCCCATCTTAAAACTTCACCAGCCTCCACTGCTTTGTGGCATAGATTCAACAAGGTGTTAGAAACATTGTGACATGGTGCATTATCCTGCTGTAAGGAGCCATCAGAAGATGGGTACACTGTAGTCATAAAGGGATGGACATGGTCAGCAACAATACTCAGGTAGGCCGTGGCATTTAGACGATGCTCAGTTGGTACTAAGGGGCCCAAAGTGTGCCAAGAAAATATCCCCCACACCATTACAGCACCACCACCAGCCTGAACCATTGATACAAGGCAGGATGGATGCATGCTTTCATGTTGTTTATGCCAAATTCTGACCCTACCATCTGAATGTTGCAGCTCAAATCCATTCTCATCAGACCAGGCAACGTTTTTCCAATCTTCTATTGTCCAATTTTGGTGAGCCTGTGTGACTTGTAGCCTCAGTTTCCTGTTCTTAGCTGCCAGGAGTGGCACCCGGTGTGGTCTTATGCTGCTGTAGCCCATCTGCTTCAAGATCTGATGTGTTGTGCGTTCAGAGATGGTATTCTGCATATCTTGGTTGTAACGAGTGGTTATTTGAGTTACTGTTGCCTTTCTATCATCTGGAACCAGTCTGCCCATTCTCCTCTGACCTCTGACATCAACAAGGAATTTTTGTCCACACAACTGTCGCTCACTGGATATTTTCTCTTTTTCCCACCATTCTCCGCAAACCTGAGAGATGATTGTGTGTGAAAATCCCAGTATATCAGCAGTTTTTTAAATACTCAGACCAGCCTGTCTGGCACCAACAACCATGCAAGGGGCTGCTGAATGTAGTAGTTCACCTGTCACCTTGCTCAGAAAGTAAAATTTTCCCAACAGTTCTTGAATGGGGCTACCGTATATACACTCCTGTATATAATCCTCACTCTTCCTCCAGCACAATCTTGCTCACAATTAACTCCTCTTCCTCTCTCCTGCACAACACTTCTGCAGCCTAGCTAGCACATGATGAGGCCTGCCTCTGGCTCTAGCCAGACCTCAATGAACTGTCCATTACAGGCAGGGACTGCAGGCCCCTTTTTGTGTAGCAAAAATAGTGAAAGGTGTGCTAGCTAGCCTCGGTGGACTACTGCTTCCAGTCAGTCCCTCTTCAGGCCCTGTCAACCCCCTTAGTTGCAGCGACCCAACTCCACTGCTTAGTGACACCACAGTCCCAGCTGACTCTGCACCCTTCTCAGACTATCTCTCTTTCTCCCCAATCTGCTCCGGCATGCCTCTTTCAGCATCCCTGGGTGTCACTCACCGACACCTGGTGGATCCCTCCTGGAGACTTTCCCAGCAGCACCACTCCATTGTTCTCTCTCTTGCTCCTTGGTTAGGACCCCCCTTGGATGTGCTGAGGGGTCCCTTCCACTCCTAAGCCTCCAGATCCGAGGTCACCCCCCCAGACTGAGGGCTCCACCTGGGTTCCCGCAACTAGTGCTCCATCTCCCAGTTCTTCCACCCAAACTCTCCTCCCTGACTCAGCTGACCTTGGGTATTTGAGAAGGCCCCTGCCAATCCAAACCTAGGGATTGGTCAAGGCTCCCCAAACACCCCAGTCAGCTCCAGCCCCCTTTCCCCCACCCTTTCTTCTAGAACCCTCTAGAAGAAAAGGGGAGGTAACAGAGAGGTATCACCACCTGTGAGTCACCAACCACTCCCTGAACCACTTCTAGCCCAGAATCAAAACACACAGGCCTAGCAAGCAGCTAGGCCTATTTAGATTTACCTGCACTGCCAGAGAAAAAAAAACCTACTCTAGCACCTCACTACCTAGGGAGTGCTACACAGGGATGAAACAAATCTCCCCACATCCGTTTTACATGTACATCTGCTGTCTTCAACTGTATATACTGCTTAGAAAGTGCCCTTCGTGTTAGCAGATTTTCTCTTCCTGGTTAAGATTGCAGTGAAGCCTGGGCACACAGCCAAGACAGCTGATTGGAGGAAAGGCACACACCCGCTATCCTCATAGGTAGAGCCTTTCAGCTCTGTTCGTTGTATAGTTTAGAGCTGTGCTAATCTATATATAGCTCCCTCCCCAACACAATACTCTGGCTGCTTTTATCATATGTGGCAGAATATTTGACATGCTGATAACAGAAGAACACAGCAGGAGACAGCTACGGGACACCGGACTTTGGAGAGAGATAACAAATCACAGTAGATCTATGTGCCCAGCTCAAATTTCTTGAATCAGGTTTACATCCACTTTAACCACTTGCTAACCAGTCGCCGCCGATATACACGGCAGATCAGCTCGATCCTGCAAATTGCAGTTCGTTTGAGGGACATAGCGTGCCCGCGGTGCCGGGGCTGATGCGCATGGCCAGTGCCCGCAGTGTCCACCGGCCACCCGTGATTGCTCCTCAGAGAGCCAGAACGGGGATCTGTCAATGTAAACAAACAGATCACTGTTCTGTCCGGGGAGTAGAGAGAGATCGTCTGTTCCTAATAATCAGGAACAGCAATCTCTCTCCTGCACCAGTCAGTACACTCCTCCCACAGTTAGAAACACCTCCCAGGGAACACATTTAACTCCTTGATCACCACTAGTGTTAACCCCTTCCCTGCCAGTGACATTTATACAGTAATCAGTGCATTTTTATAGCACTGATCGCTGTTTAGATGTCAATGGTCCCAAAAAAGTGTCAAAAGTGTTCAGTCTGTCCACCGCAATGTCGCAGTCCAGCTAAAAATAGCTGATCACCGCCATTGCTAGTAAAAAAAAAATAATAAAAATGCCATAAATCTATTGCCTATTTTGTAGATGCTATAACTTTTGAGCAAACCAATCAATATACTCCTTATTGCGATTTTTTTTACCAAAAATATGTATAAGAATAAATATTGGCCTAAACTGATGAATAGATTTTTTTTTTACATTTTGTTTGAATATTTATTACAGCAAAAAGTAAAAAATATTGTGTTTTTGTTCAAAATTGTCACTCTTTTTTTGTTTATAGCGCAAAAAATAAAAACCGCAGAGGTAATCAGATATGACCAAAAGAAATCTCTATTTGTGGGAAAAAAGAACATCAATTTTGTTTGGGTACAATGTCGCACAACAGCGCAATTGTCAGATAAAGTGACGCAGTGCCGTATCACAAAAAAATGGCCTGGTCATTAAGGGGGTAAATTCTTCCGGGGCTGAAGTGGTTAAATGCCCTTTCTTCCCCATTCTGATGCTCGGTTTGAACTTCAGCAAATCACCTTCACCACGTCTAGATGCCTAAATAATGCATTGAGTTGCTGCCATGTGATTGGCTGATTAGCAATTTGTGTTTTCAAGCAATTGAACAAGTGTAACGAATAAAGTGGCCAGTGAGTGTATATATATATATATATATAGCCAGGTGCTAAGAATGGAGAGTGACAGAAACAATCTTAACAGCTGCTCTCTGTAGCTGCTGTCCTGTGCTGCTGACAGGCAATGCTGCACTGTGGGAACAGTAGTCCTGAGGAGAGAGACTCTACTGTAATCAAGAGCTTTTGAACTGCATTTCCAGAGAGAAATTGTGAGAAAGGGGGAGAGAGAGCTACATTTTCTCAGGCTGTATAAGGGCACGTTTCCCCTTGCCATGAGGGAGACTAGAGAGTGCACATCGCTGTCCAGTGTGTACCATTACTTTTGCATATTAGCGGCATCCAGAGAGCTGAGTTTATTGCTGGGACTGGTGAGCTGCTGCTGTGGGGATTTACTATCTGCTGCTGGAGAGACTGAGTCCCTTAGGAACTGAACAACAGCCATCTAGTAGCCTTATTGATGCCTGCAGGCTTGGCTGGGTCTATTCCCATGTGCACCAATGGTACAACTTGGCCCCAATGCTAGGTGGCTGAAAAGTTAGGAATAAAGACTGTCCCTTTACAGCTACTACAAAGTGACCTTCAACTATTGTTTATGCTAAGAGGTACCTCCCAGGACATTGCACCATAACTTAGTCATTCTCATAGAGTGCACGCTAGACTAGTTATAGTATTATTATTCACATCACAGTTAATGCTTCTATACACTGTTTATTGCTGACTTTGCTGGGTCATGATTCAGTCTAGTGGTACAGAACTCTATTTTCAGTTACTGTGGTATAGTGATTATACTGTCTGATGAACTGTGCCTGAACCTAGCTTCAGTGTGTTCATTTATGCTCAAACCACCATTTATTCTAACCTGTACCAATACATTGGGGTTAAAGGAGTTGTAAAGGCAGAAGGTTTTTGTATCTTAATGCATTCTATGCATTAAGATAAAAAGCCTTCTGTGTGCAGCAGCCTCCAGTGATGTCCATAAGTCTCTCAACCATCCGAGATTCTCCCTCCTGATTGGCTGAGACACAGCAGCCACGCCATTGGCTGTCGCTGTTGTCAATCAGTCAGCTAGCCAATCAGGAGATTGTGGGGGCGGGGCTTCGTGTCGGAATGGACACATGGAGCTGTGACTCGGCTCAGGTGCCCCCATAGCAAGCTGCTTACTGTGGGGGCACTCGACAGGAGGGAGGGGCCAGGATCACAGAAGAGGGACTCAAGAAGGGCTGCTCTGTGCAAATCCACTGCAACAGGGCAGGTAAGTATAACATGTTTGTTATTTTTATAGGAAAAAACAAGACTTTACAATCACTTTGATTTACTAGAGGCACATTGCAAGTGCAGTTGCACTAATTTTCCCCAGAGCTTACTGAATGTGGTGAAGTTCTGCTGATCACAAGCATGAAACTACCTGCCTGGAGTTTGCATGTTCTCCATATGCCTGCGTGGGTTTCCTCCGAGTACTCCGGTTTCCTCCCACACTTTAAAGATATGCTGGTAGGTAAATTAGATCCTGTCTAAATTGGCCCTAGTATATGTATGAATGTGAGTTAGGGACCTTAGATTGTAAGCTCCTTGAGGGTAGGGACTGATGTAAATGTACAATGTATATGTAAAGCGCTGCGTAAATTGACTGTGCTATATAAGTACCTGAAATAAATAAATAAATAAAAAAATTCTATCATCCATTCATGTACAAGCAAAAATGCGTTTTTAGAAAAAATTCTTTGCAGCTGATTGGGCATTCTATAGAAAGTGAGGCTTCATCACATTACATTTACTAAGTAAAATGCATGTGCACAGTCTATTTGCCTTAAAGTGTTACTAAACCCACAACAGTAAAATCTGTCTGTATAAACAGAACAGCTTGCTTGTTATACTCACTGTGGAATTTAAGGGGTCTATCCTCTGCATTGTGTAAAAAGGCTGTTTGATCCTGTATGGAGAGATCCTCCCCCTCCTGTAGGGTCTCTTTTGGCAAGGCCAGATAAGACACAGTGATGGTAGCCCTGCTCAGTTTGGTTTTTATTGCTGGAGAGAACATTTCCTGTTTGAGCTGAGCTTTTCAGGTCACATGGGATGACATCACACATGTGATTGTTTATACAGACCCTAAATGACAGCCCAGTCCCTCCCTTCCTCCCTCCCTCCCTCCTCCTCCATGCCCAGTAACTAAAAAGAACACAGTGGGTGGGATGTCACATCTTAATTCATGTATGATCCACCTCCCATAACAGCATGAGGACACGGGCTATAGTGGAAATCTCCTCCTACCTGTACTCAGCACTCGGGCAAACCCTGCAGTTTATCACGTGACCGTGGTATATAGAGCAGCCAAAAAGGTATATAGTGGCAGTATTTTATTGTAAAAAGAAGATGTATGCGCTGTGGACACTGTGGGGGGGGGGGGGGTGGCAGATGAACCATTTTCATATTATTGGGTTTAGTAACACTTTAAGCAAAGCAACTCAATTGAGTTAATTTACTATTAAACAGCCTTGTGTCTATTTCCTGGTGCTAATTCATAGCCGAGTTAAAGGCATCTATATTCTGCTTTTAAGTGCTTGCAGTAACTTTCATTCAACCAGCTGTGTCAGAAGGGCTAAGGTTGTTCTTGGAGTCGAGATGCAGAACAGAGAGGCCAAATTACCAAACACACACACACATACCCACACGTTTTTGTTATTTTTTGCTTAAAGGTGTATTGTGTTAGTGCATAAAAATATTAAGGTTAGGTTCACACTGGTGCGATGTCATGGCATGTGATTCACACCGCACTGCTGTGCAAATCACATGTGATGTCTGTGTAATGTGAATCGAGCCATACAGATAGTATGGCTAAATTTGCATCGCATTCGGACCAAAGTCTTGCAGGACCTTTTTTTTGGGTACGCACCAGAATCAGATTGCATGGGTGTTCACACCTGTCCAAATTGACAGTTTGCACTGTGATATGTGAACCAATCTGGGGGTGTCATTCACTTTGTATTGACACCTGCAACGGTTCACATAGGGCAGTGTAAACTGCCTGCGAGTTGTATGTTAAGCGGGAACCCGCACTGGATTCGCACAGGTTCTCATATCGCAGCAGTGTGAACCGAGCCTAAAGCCTGGAACGTTATGCCCAGCATTAAGAGGAGGGCATACATGACTGCGTTTGCAGTCTAGGCTGTCGTTGAGCAGTTTAGGGGTTTTTCAGGATTGGACGGAGCCAGAGCGAGGCTAGGTGGGGCAGGGTGGAGAAAAATATTTAGTTTGGTCAGAAAGGGGTGGTGATCTGGGGTCAGTTGCAGCAGGCACCAAGAGAAGAAACATTTCTGAAGGTCTGTGTGTGAGTTGTTACCATGGCGGACTGCAGTGGGAAAAATTCCGTCAGTTGGCACCAGAGGTGGAGCAGCTTGGCATTCCGTGCCCCAGTCATCTGTGGAACGTCGCCTTGCCACCGTAGCTGGTTTGATTCGGCAGTCGGTTTGTCCATCCACCTGGACAGCAAATGAAAGGGTATGGCGTGAATGGCATGACTTGGTGAGTTTGGTAGGTGGTTGCTTTCGGGAAGAAGGTCGGTTGCGCGTTCTTCTGTATTTCATAGGTAAGAACTTTGAGGAAGGTGTCACTATTTCAATGTTGAATCGAAAAATGGCAGCCTTAGCATTCCTGTTTCAGCTTGCGTGTTGGGCAGATGTCACAAAATTCTTTTTGGTGAAGAAAGCTCTGTGGGGTTATCAAAAGGGTAGGCGGGTTCCGGATTCCCGACGTCCCGTTTCTTTTGACATACTGGGGGTGTTATTGGAGCACTTGCCGAAGGTGTGCTCTTCTCCTTTCGAGGCAGTTCTCTTTAAGACGGCTGGCTTTTTTGGGGCCCTGCCAGTGGGTGAGCTGGTGAGTCCCTCTACACGAGGCAGGGGAGGATTGGGGGTCTCAGACGTCATGGTGCAAGGTGACAGGATCTCTTTTCTGATTCGGATATCTAAGATGGATCAGCTGGGCAGGGGGAGCAATATCGAACTCAGGCGGGTTCCCCATTCTTCTTCTTGCCCGGCCACGGCTGTGATCGATTGGTTGAAGATTAGGCAGACAGGGCCGGGGTCCTTTTTGACACACGCCAATGGATCGGCATTGTCCCAGTCTCAGTTCATCTTGGTGTTCAGGAAGTGCTTACCGTCTGCTAGTTTCAATCCAACGGACTTCACTTCACATTAATTTCGGATTGGGGCTGCCATGGAGGCTGCTAGATGGGGCTTGGGTGATCAGGTGTTACAGCATATCGGGTACTGTGAATCCCGGCGATTCTGTTTATATGTCCGCCCTCATCTTTTATAAGCTTGCTGCATGTTGGATTTCCATGTGTTCATGTTCTTTCCTGGTTCTGTCTTTATTTGTTTGGGCCAGTCCGTCTGTGTTATTTGTGTTTTTCAATATGGAAACCTTGTGTTTTTCAGACAGAGAATGTTTGGTCTGGATACTTGGCCACTCCTATGTGGCTTGGGGTGCCAAGAGGGCGGCAGTCAGACCAGAGGGCAGGCAGTTGGGGTTCCCTCGGAGTGCCGCCTGTGTGAGGTGGATCGGGGTGGCATGCTGTGGTCTCGGGTATTGCCAGAAGTCCATTGTTATGCCAGACTGGATAGACCCCCGATATCCTGGTGTTGCATGTTGGAGGTAATGACCTAGAGCTTCGGACTGCACGGGAGTTGATCCGGGATGTGAAGTTGGATTTCCTTTGACTAAGGTCCCTCTTCCCAAACACCATTGTGGTTTGGTCCGGCATGGTGGGCAGATCTTCCTGGCGCTCGGTGGATAAACTTAATAAGGCCAGGATTAAGGTGAATAAGGAGGTGGCAACATTTTTTGTCAGGAACAGCCGTCTGGCGGTGTGCCATCGGGAGTTAGAGGGGGACAACTGAATCTATTTGAGGGGGGATGGGGTTCATTTAGACGCTATTGGAACTGATATGTGGTTCCTGGGACTGGAGGAAGGTATTCAGAGGGCTCTTCGGTTGTGGTGGGCCACCCGAGTGAGAGGTTTCCCACTCGGGTGTTTGTGGCAGGGGTCGCAGGCTTTTTGAAGGTGGGAATGGTCAAAAAATTGTTGGTGGAGAATGATTGGTTGGGCCCATCTTGGGTATGGGTACCTGCTAGTAGATGTGACGTCAGTATGGCATAAACAGTATTGGGGCTGTATTGGGTGGTAACTAATTGCCCTGAGTCTGTGTAATTGCGGCTGGGGGCCGTGTTATGGAACCTGGTGCTTGATACAGCCAATTCGGTAGACCATGCTCACCTCCAAATACCTGGACTTAAGAAAGTCAGTTTTATACACTTAGCTGGGAAAAAGTTTATAAGTTATTGAAGGTAATAATAAATAAAAGGACCTATTGTTTAATTTTTGTGTTTCTGTTAATAAAAGGCTGCTATGGCCATTTAAACTCCATTGGAGGTGGTTGTGTCTTATTTATAAGGGGGTTAAGTCGGGAACTTGTAGTTGATCTAGACAGCCAGAAAAGTATTGGCAATACACCAGTCATATATATCCTTTCCTGGAATGCTGTGTATACTGGGTTCCTGAAATCATAAGTAAAGTGAAGACAACAATGTATCTTTTAATCTTACCTGTAAACAAATACAGGATAAATAAAATCTGTAAAGTTTGGATCCATTTCTGATTCCTCCACTCTGTTCACCATATCCTCAAAATTTCTTGGCCATGTCACTTTCTGATTCAAAGGAATAAAGTTACCTGAAAATATATTGAGAATGATAAAATAAATTTATAGACAGAGAAGTATAAAATTGGATTTTTGTACTTACGTGTAAAATTATTCTCTTGGGGTAAATCACGGGACACAGAGCAGGCCATAAATCATGACTACATAGCTTATTCGCCACCTATAGGTGAATGGACCTAAATGGTGAAATAAAAAACAGGATGTCCCCTTATATAACCTTTCCCAGTTTTAAGGTCCTCTATTTAGTAGCAACCAATAAACCCCCTAAAAGAGGGGAGGGACCTCGGTGTCCTATGATGTACAGCAAGAAATGGATTTTACAGGTGTGTGCAAAAATTTAATTCTCTTCTTCGTAAATCATGAGAGCAGGCCTGGGATGTCCCAAGGCAATGTCCATGAGGAAAGGAAGATACAGCAACCACTGTCAGGCCCAAGAACTACTGCACAGCTTATAAAACATAAAATAAAAGCAGCATTCTCCACAGCCTTCATGTCTTGTAAAAAAGACATGTACCAAAGACCAGGTTGCAGCCTTGCAAACCTGAGCCACTGACACCTGATGACAGATATCCCAGGAGACTCCCACTCTTCTGGTAGAGTGTGCCCTTTTCTGAAGCAATGGAGCCTTACCCTTCAAACCATAGGCTTGGGCAATAAGCTGACAAATCCATTGTGAAATGGTGGACTTGGTAGCTGCCTGGTCTTTCTTAGAGCCTTCAGAAACAATGAATCTGACAGCCTGATTGCTGCAGACATTTTCAAATGCATCTTGACAGTTCGAACCACATCTAATGCTTGCAGAGATTTTTTCTTCTGGTGAGGGACTGGAAAAAAAATGATAACAAGACAATGTCCTGATTAACCAGTTGCCAACCGGACGCCGTCATTATACGGTGGCAGGTTGGCACTGCTGCGCAAACCACCGTACATCTACGCAGTTTCTGGCGGAACAATGCCGGCAGTGGCGCACTCTTGAACCCACTGCACACTGCATGAGCGTGCCCGTGGGCTGGGCGGGCTCGATGTCTGCCGGCGACCCACGATCGCCTGTTACAGAGGCAGAACGGAGACCTACCAGTGTAAACATGGTGGATCTCCGTTCTGCCAGGGGACATATGACAAGTCTACTGTTCCCAGTGATCGGGAACAGTTAGATCTGTCATGTCCCTGCCAGCCTTGCCCCCACACACCATTAGAATACAGTGGGGGAACACAGTTAACCCCTTGATCACCCCCTACAGTTTAACCCCTTCCCTGCCAGTGACATTTAGTCAGTAATCAGTGGCTATTTTTAGCTCTGATCGCTGTATAGTTTCCAGTGGTCCCAAAAAAGTGTCAAAAGTGTCAGATTTACCAAAAATATGTAGAAGAATATATATCGGCCTAAACCAGTGGTTCTCAGCTCCGGTCCTCAGGACCCACCAGCAGGCCAGATTTTAAGTATTACCTTGGGGAGATGCAGACTAGAATACTGCAATCACTGAGCAGCAAATGATATCACCTGTGATGTATTTCAGTTATCCTGCAAACCTGGCCTGTTAGGGGGTCCTGAGGACAGGAGTTGAGAACCACTGACCTAAACTGAGGAAGAAATTTGTTTTTTTACTTTTTTTTGGGGGGGGGGGGGTATTTATTATAGCAAAAAGTAAAAAATATTGTGTTATTTTTCAAAATTGTCGCTCTTTTTTTGTTTATAGCGCAAAAAATAAAAACCATAGAGGTGATCAAATACCACTAAAAGAAAGCTCTATTTGTGGGAAAAAAAGGACGCCAATTTTGTTTGGGTATAACGTTCCACGACCGCGCAATTGTCAGTTAAAGCGGCGCAGGGCTGAATTGCTAAAAATTACATTAGACATTAATGGCTGTGTGTTGCGTTATTTTGAGGGGACAGCAAATTTACACTGTTATGCAAGCTGTACACTCACTACTTTACATTGTAGCAAAGTGTCATTTCTTCAGTGTTGTCACATGAAAAGATATAATAAAATATTTACAAAAATGTGAGGGGTGTACTCACTTATGTGAGATACTGTATATACAGTCTAGTATATATACAGGCGCTCCCCGGGTTACAAACTTTTTTTTAATTCAATAGATTTTTATTGAAGTAATTTGTACATAAACAAAGGGGAAGGGAAATAGGGATACGTACATATGTGGCAGACCTTGTCTGCGTAATGCAAAGAAAATGTTACATGACATAAGGATAACCAGGGTGGTAATACAACTAAACTGTTTAAATCGTAGTCAGTTAGCTAATAGCAAAAAGCAAGAGTATAAGGAGGAAGGAGAAGAAGAAGGGAAGGCAGAGGTAGGAAGGGGAAGAGAGAGGTCCCCGGAGCAGCGCAGCTCACCTTCTGTACCGAGAACACTTTGTAAAGCTTAATGCGGCTTCCATCCGGATGCCAATCTGAGGGTGTGACACATACTTCTCGCCCCTAGGTCACCCCAGTGGGTGCTTGCTCTGACCTAAGAGGCATTGTCGCTCATGAGAAGGGGGCTGCGCTACTCCTAGGCGAGATATAACATTTCCAACTGTGCTGTGCAGACCCAAAGTACAAAGATCTATCATAGATATAGGGATTTCCATCGAGACCATGCGGTCCATTTCCGGACTGTGGAGTCCGTATTTCCTAAGGAGTTGGCCATAATATGTTCATATGTGCAGTGTAAGTCGATCGTTTCAATGACTTCCTGTATTGTGGGAGGGAGCGGACATTTCCACTTTCCCGTTATGCCAATTCTGGCTGCCAATAGGATGTTGATAACTAGGTGTCTGAGAGGTGTTGGGAAGTCATCTATGGTCAGGGATAGAATGCCTAGTGCAGGTGTTGGGTGGATGTGCGTCTCTGTGACTGTAGAGATGAGGTCGAACCCTGCGGACCAGTAGGGTTTTAATGAAGGGCAAGACCACAATGTGTGGTAAAGATCGCCATCAATACCACAGTGTCTCCAGCATTTGGGAGATGTATTAGAGCTGAATTTGGCGATTTTCATGGGAGTGAGGTACCATCTTTGCGAGATTTTTAAGGTCATCTCCCAAAGAGTGCAATTCCTGGTAGCCTGGAATGTAAGGGTAAGTGCCCTCTTCCATTGTTGTGTAGTGAATTCTTGGTTGAGATCTTAAATAGGATCTTATCTTGTGTGGGACGCCTTTTTGCTGGAGTGTGTTGTAGAAGAGTGCAATGGCTTTGGAATGCGGTTGTGCAGACGAATAATAGGTCCAAATCTGTTGGGGAATTTTCAGAGGCCAAGCGTTGAAGCGTGAAATGCAGTGATGGATGCGTAGGTAGGTGTATGCTTCGGATGTGTGCATCTTGTATTCCTCTTGGAGAGAGGCGAAGGGTTTAGGTTTTTTGGTATTCCCTAGAAAGAGGTCATTTACAGAGTGGATGCCTAATTTCTGCCATCTTGATGTTTGGATCGATTCAATGACATGTGTCAGTGCTGAAATGGGAACTTGGATAGGGATTGCGTTGGGGTTCTCAGAGGAACCCTTAATCAGTGCCTTCCAGACCGAAATCGATGCTTGCATGGCCAGAGGGATGTGAGTTGGTGTCTTGGGTGATAGTAGTGAGGAGAGTAACCAGTCTCCTAGAGTGTGGGATGGGATGAAGGAGGTTTCTATTTTCCCCCAAGTGGATATTGGAGTAGGGCGGAACCAATCGGTCAGGTTTGCTAGAATTGCTGCCTTGTAGTAATCTGCAAAATCTATATATCCGGCTCCTCCTACCTGTCTCTGTCTGATCAGAATTTTGTGAGCTACTCTGGGTTTTTTCCCCGCCCATATGAATGTTGAGAGTATACGCTGTAGGGATTGAAAGTAGGGGGTTGGAATAGGAATCTGGAGTGTTCTAAAGAGATAGAGGATTTTCGGGAGGTGAATTAATTTGAAGGCAGACAGTCTCCCCATCCATGAGAACTCAAGTTTAGACAGGGAAAGAAGGTCTGACTGCAGATTAGTGCGGAATTGGAGATAATTGGTTTTAAAGAGCGCCTTGGGCGTTTTAGTAAGTTGGATACCGAGATAAGTTATACTGTTCTCGGCCCAGATGAATGGGAATTGTTGCTGCAATAGAAGTTGGGTTGTGGCATCCAGTTTAAGAGCTAGAATGGAAGATTTGGAGTCCTTCAGTTTGTAATAAGAGACCTTACTGAACCAGGACAAGATCTTTTGGACCTCAAGGAGGGAGGAAGAGGGGTTAGTGAGGATTAATATGACGTCGTCAGCGAACAAGTTTATCTTGTGCTCTCGGGCGGCCACCTTCAAGCCCGTGATACTGGCGTTGGATCTGATATGTTCTGCTAGGGGTTCGTTTATTAAATTAAAGATCAGGGGAGACAGGGGGCATCCTTGCCTTGTGCCATTGGTTATTAGAAATGGCGTTGATAGGGCCTCTGAGGTTGATATTCTTGCCAACGGGGTAGAGTAGAGGGTCATGACCGCATCTAGGAATTGTCCAGTAAAGCCAAATTTGGATAGGACCAAGGAGAGGTACGTCCAATTTACTCTATCGAATGCCTTCTCTGCGTCCAAAGATAGGAGCAGAGAAGGCGTTCCAGATGTTTCCGCGAAGTGCATCAAATCAAATATTCTCCTGGTACCGTCCGAAGATTGTCGGCCTTTCGTAAACCCATTTTGGTCGTCATGGATGAGGGTTGGGAGTAGTACAGCCAATTTATTGGCTAGTAGTTTAGCGTATATCTTCAGGTCTAGATTTAATAGTGAGATGGGTCGGTCATTTTTCGGGGAGGAAGGGTCTTTGTCAGGCTTAGGGAGTGTAATTATAGTGGCTTCTAACATTTCAGCTGGAATGGTGGAGGATGAGGCAATTCGGCTTAGGGCCTGTTTTAAGTAGGGTATGAAGATTTCATGAAACTGCTTGTAATAGTCCCCAGGGAAACCGTTGGGGCCGGGAGATTTAGATGGGGGAAGATGCGAGATAATGTCCACTAGTTCGGAGGTGGTGAAGGGTTCGTTTAGGTCACTGAGCTGGCTGTGCGTAAGGGAGGGAAGGCTGATATGTTGTAGGAATGATTGAATTTCATGGTGTGTTGGTTGGTGGGTAAGTGGGTCATCTTTTAGGTTATATAGCGCGCCATAGTATTGGCTGAAGGTGTCTGCGATATCTTGGGGTTTCTTTTGGATCTATGCTTCTCTTTTGTTTTGTTCTATGCTGAATTGTTCACTTATACAAATGATATATTGCAACTTACTACACCATTAATGTAACCAAGGCATGTTGCAGACAACGCTGTAATTGTCTATCCTTGTATATGTATTGACTCAATAAAAAATTTAATGAGAAAAAAAAAAAAAATTCACAGGGTTCCGTATACGCAGGGTCCAATCGCCAACTGGCTGCATTACAGGTAAACCCCTGCTTAAACGTCCAATCTCATCAAAATGGGGCCTGGGTACCATCCATCTTAGTGTCCCAACTGTAGAAATGGATGCAGGCAACTAAACTATTGATCCCTGCTGGGATCAGTTGAGAACCTGGTAGTATTATGCAAAGAGCTGCACTTCAGTGACCATCACCTTTCAGATACTGCTAAAAAAGCTGAGGAGCTTTGAGAGTGGAAGGGGTTATATGGGGGAATGTCTGTATGTTTTTTTCTACCAGTGTTCATTCACCTATCGGTGGTGCATAACCCAGGTAGTTATTATTTATGGCCTGCTCTGTGTCTCATGAGGTACAAAAAGAAAATTAAATCGATCTATTTTCACTTACTAGGGTTAACAATTTTAAAGGAAATGCACACCCAAACCCCATATATAAGATTTCCACCAGACTGGGATAGGTGATACCACGTCATGTCTTGACCAATTGAATACAATGTACCCCATGCATGAACTAAACATTTTAAATTATTTTTAGAGAGAGCAATCCTCTCACTGCACCAAATCTCAACACAATTACGGCTCAAAATGGGAACACAAAGATATCTTACTGGCTGGCTCTTTGAGTTGAGTCAGTGCTTAACCCCTTCCTTACCGGGCCATTTCTGACACTCCTCTCCTACATGTAAAAATCATCATTTTTTTGCTAGAAAAATACTCAGAACCCCCAAACATTATATATGTTTTTATAAGGGATCTCACGGACGATTTTTTTGTATATATTACAAACCCCCAAGACTCATAAAAAGATCGTTTTTTTACTACTAAAAATGTACATCCTCTCCTCACAGTCTTTACCGGGCCATTCCTTCCCCAATTCGTGACTGAGTTGAGTTTCTCGGTCGGTCATTCTATAGAAACACAAGGGTAAAACTCGGCATTAACACAACTCTAAACCACGTCACTCTCCTAACGAGAGAGATTTTTATTAAATTTTACAAATCAAGTACGTACCCCATGTAACATAAGTTAACCAGTTCTGTACTGCACCATAGTGGATAGGGTCAGACCACCTTTAGAATAT
>BLSH010292302.1:223973-239243 GCA_018402905.1 Glandirana rugosa | reverse complement strand
ACGTGACAGTTTGGCCATAACTATAGGGCGTATAACCATTACTTGTCAACTTGACCATAATACATCATAATGTGTCAAACTATAGTAATTAATAAAACATGTAGTTAGGGGGATTTTGGACATAATAATATCTGTTTGCGGGAAATGATCTCAACAAACAGAGATGTTCAGCCAACTCCATATTGGCCCTAACTAAAGGTTACTGTGACATGTAGACAGGATACGAGTTGCTATCTGCTGAGATAATGGATAATGGACTCAGAACATTTTAACTGAGAGTAAAGTTCATTTTATGTAGAAACAGTTCTTTTGAGGAGGAACTCCACTTTGATGGTCTTTGCTGTAGAAACATCATTCTGACTCCATTTTAGTTCTGCTCCTCACATAGGCATGGTCCCGCCTATTAGTGAATATTAGTTTAGAGTTTTGTCTAGTTTTATGTGTACCGACCAGGGTACAGTCTTGAGTGGATACTTTGTCCAAGATTGTTCAATTTTTACCCATGTATTGATGTTGTCATACAGGAACCAGTTGTAGCACTACCCCCCATAGGAGTCGCTAATGTTCTGGGTCCCCACTGCTGCACAGCCAGTCACATAGCATTTTCTTCATGCATTCCAACACAGAAAACAGTCCTTGCTTGTTTTTGATGATTTATTAGGGGTTGGTAACTTGGATGGGCTAGGGAATTATGGGATGTTTAACTTGAAAATGTCCAAAACATTAAACCAGGGACAACTTCCTCCATATTTGCAAAAAGTTATCATCTTCCTTTCACCTGAAAAAACTTGGTTTCTACTGTACAGTACCTGCTGCTCACTCCTGAGGGAACTAGTAGGATATTGCTAGTTCAGCAAAGGTTTATTACAGGCAGGAACTCTCACTCCATTGGCAAAAGTAGTGCAATGTGAGTGGCAACATGACATCTTTCCTTCTGCTTCCCTGTGGCCATGGATCCCAGCTCCACCTGCTTGCAGAAATGCTAGCCCACCTGGCTGCCACCAGCCAGGCCTGGCTGATCTTCCTCTCAGTCCTCCTGGCTGACTGTCTGCCCCAGTCCTGCCCGACTGACACACACACATGGAGACCTCAGAGGGCAAGGTTAGATGAGGTACGTCTTCAAGACAGACCTGCTGCAGATGACAATCTCTCCCCAGTCTGTCACTGAACCATGCTGATCTACTCACTGTTTATCCTTGCTTCTTCCCACTGCCTCCTATGTTAGGATCCTTCCAGGCCAGCTTCTCTTAACCCCCACCCTCTAGTTCTAGAAGGTTCTCTAACCTTCCAGACACCAGGGGGAGGCACCAGAGAGCTGCCAGGATGAGCTATCCAGCCCTGGCCTCTAGTAATTCAGTGACTCAGGTTATTCCTGACCAGAATATGCTTTTGCCTACTCTCAACTCTGGTAGCACACACTAGAGAGTGCTTCGCACTCTTTTATGCTCACTGACATGCATGGTAATAGAGTTAAAGTTTAGATAGACTTAAACCTCCTTTGGTTACGCTCTTTGTCTAGGGATTTGAAAAAGGATAATGGGATCTGAATAGGAATAGTTTTGGAGCATGTATAGTATATGGGGTGAAATATTTTTTTTTTCTATTGCAATGCGACTGAGCTATGAAAATGTTAAGTTTTTCCTTTTTTAAAGGTCTTGTCAAATTTGTGAGAGTAAAGGAAGAAAATGGAATGTACATGGTTTTGAGAAAATATTCTGTATTTTAATACCCAGAAGGTCAATATAAGATGTAGCCTATTTGAAAGGATATTGTTGATTTGTGTCCTGAGGGATTGGCATAAAAGGGAAAATTTGCAAAGTTACCGAATTATCAAGATTTACCTTCAAATTTGAGATAGTTTTAATAATACCCAGGGCTGTCCAAATCACATTTTCTCACTGAGTTTCAATTTGGCAGAGACCATCATGGCTTCCTTGACTGTTAAATAAGGTAAAACATGTCCTCTTGCATTATACAGTATAACAGGGCATCTTCCAGAATGCTTGTAGCTCCCTCAAATGCCAGGACCCATAGTCAGAAGGCAAGAGGCTACCCTGCAGTCCCCTTCAAAAGCCCCTTTCCTGGTTCGGCAAACTAACTAGGTCCCAGACCTCAAACTGGTCTGCACCTGCATTAGTTGGGCCGACTGAACCCACATACTCAGTCCACATTATCTCCATTCTTGGTCACAGGGAAGAGTTGTCGTCGGTAGGTGTGGGTCCTCTGTCTAGTTGCCAGTGCTTCAGCTTTAAAGGCCTTTACTGTTTCAGGGTTTGGTCTGCTGCTGGGGAGAGGGATCAACTGCCCTGACACCCTGGAACCGTGAAGACACGGTAGGTGTTAAACAGAGGCCAGCGACACTCTGCCCTCTTGCCAGCGCTTCAGCTGAGGATCCCACATCCTCCACTCTGGCTAACTGTTGGGGAGGGAGGACGGCTTCTTCCACTCCCAGACTGTGGATCTTCCCCTAAGGAGGGAGGACGATCACCTCCTCTCCTAGGTTGTGGAACTGCCATTGGGGAGATGTGCCATACTCTCATTCGGCTGCTGGGACAACTTCTCTGGTAGTGTCTCCCAGGTGCATGGATCCTTGCTGGGGAGGGAAGGCAGTTTTATCCACTTTGGCTGACTGTTAGGGAGGGGGGACAGCTTCCTTCACTCCCAGACTATGGATCTGCTGTTGGGAAGGGAGGATGACCACCTCCTCTCCCGGACTGTGGAACTGCTGCTGGGAAGGGAGGATGACCACCTCCTCTCCTGGACTGTGGATCTGCCGCTTGGGATTGAGGATGGCTTTCTCCTCTACCAGGTCCTTGAACTGCCACTGGGTAGATGAGCTGGCTGCCCCATCTCCTGTACCCTTATCCAGCTGCTGGGGCGATATTTCTCTGGTACTGTCTCCCAGGTGCCCCCTCTCCTTGACTCCCAGACTACTGCTGTGGAGCGAGGATGACTTCCTTCACCCCGAGTCCCTACACTGCCACTGGGGAGGGAGGATGATCACTTCTCCAAGACTGTGAATCTGCTGCTGGGGAGGGAGAATGACCACCTCCTCTCACGGACTGCAGATCTGCCACTGGGGATTGAGGATGGCTTCCTCCTCTCTTGGGTCCTTGAACTGCCACTGAGGAGATGAGCCAGCTGCCCCATCTACTGTACCATTATAGAGCTGCTGGGGTGACATTTCTCTGGTACTGTCTCCCAGGTGCATTGATCCTTGCTGGGAAGGGGAAGACACTTTTCTCCAGTCCTGGGACATCTTACTGACACTAGGGAGAACAGCCATTTGATTCATCTCCCATGTCTCCGTCCCACTACAGGACAGATGCATTCCTCCATCCAAGCTTGTGAGGTGCAGAAACAGGTTCATCAAGGTGAGTCAACCCTTGCTGCATCCGCAAGTTCTCTGCTTCCATAGCTGCAGGTGGAGGTGGACAAACCACACTGTTACTCTGCCCCATTGCCAAAATTTCAGCTGGGATTTCATAGCTGTCAGCTGGTACCTCTCAATAGAATCAGGCAAAGGGAGCCCAGCCAAGCTGCTGAGCAGAGTCTAGCAACCATGGCTAGAACCTCAAAATCTTCCTGTGCCCAGAGCACTTTTAAGATGTTCAGCATCCGATATTTGCAATCCATGATTTCCTTCAAATGGCACTTGAGATCATTCCCAAAGTCAAGGTCCTCTGACAGCCTCCCATACAACAACCCCAGCCTGCCGTAGCCAAAGCCTCCCATCAGGCTGTCATTCACTCACCAAGGGCACACTTGGGCTACATACCAGAGTAGGGCTCTGTAGCTCTCATTCAGCCACATTTCTGCCTGTACTAGTCTGCCTTACTCAGCTGTCCACTTCTCATGTGGTTGTTTGCCCAATAACAGCACTCGCAGTTCCTACTGCGACCAGTACCTTTCCTTGATGGAGGGGAAAATTGTTCCCTGGTGGCGCTGCTCACGGTCTAGTGCTCCCTTCCAGAGTTGCTGGCGGACAGAATCATACCACCCAAGCAGGAGCTGCACTGGCACTGGTCCTCTGTTGTGCATCTGCATCTTTCACAGCCTCCTTCCAAAGTCTTCTTACATGGCGGCTGGTATCTGAACCTCTCATCTTCTGCTTACCAGTCCTCTGATCCCTGTGGTGATTTGGATGTCTAACTCTGCAGGGAGCATCCAACCACTGCCTCCAAAGAATATGACAGACCGCCTGGCACCCTGCCTGGGTGCCTCCACCAAACAGTGCCTCCTGCCTCCCAAACCATTCCAGCAGACCAAGAGCTAATATCAGCCCTTCACCCCAAGCATCGTACACAGACAAGATGTTGAGGTAAAAACAGAAATACTGTTTTTTTATACACTTCAAAAATAGGGGCAGTCACCACATGAACAATGCAAACTTTAAACAGCAAGCTAATTAACAGCTAGCAGTGATTTAATAGTAATCTAAACAGCTAGGCACCTAGACAAGTCTTATTAGTATGACTAGCAGTTACAGGAATTCTCCACCCCAGAGAGTCCAACAACAGTATTTAAGAAGACCCAGGGCTGTCCAAATTTCATTAACCAGCTTTCTTTTCACATCCATCTTCTCACTGAGTTTCAAGTGGAAGAGATCATCATGACTTCCTTGACAGTTAAATAAGGTAATAACATGTCCTCTTGCATTATATAACAGGACATCTTCCTGAATGCTCATAGCTCCCTCAAATGCCAGGGTCCATAGTCAGTAGGCAAGAGTCTACCCTGCAGTCCCCTCCAAAAGTCCCTGTCCTGGTTAGGTCTGTCATATGCACCATGAGCATCAGCTCTCTGTTTGCTTTTAATTGTTTTGAAAGCTTGATAGGATAGTGAGCAGTGAACATTGGAGGTGTCTATAAGAGGTGCCAGACCGCATTCCTCCCTCAAGACAGATGCCGTGGGCACATTCAAGACCTGTTCTGCCACATACCGCTGTTACATCCTATTAGTGTTCCTGGTCGGGTGCCTCCCCTGTCTCAGGTTTGTTGTGCAGTGTGAACCTTAATAAAAGTTCTCTTTCCAGCAAATGGACTCTGAGCGGTTACTGCCGCACCATCATATTGCACCTCCGCACAGTACAAGCAAAATCAAGCATATGAGTCTAGTAAAGACAGCATCAGAGAATGCTGGATGAGAATACAGTTATTTTGTACTAAGCAAAACGAAACATATGGATAACAAGAAAGTTCTTCCTCATGATAGAACATTGAGAACTCAGGATCAAACCCCATTTTAAATGTATGTATCCTTGTATATACACCATCTGTTAAATATTTAGAAGAAATCCAGACAAGGAACCTAGTGTTAGGTAGGAGTAGCTAGTGCTAAGACCTGAGAAGATATTATTGTTGTAATTATCATAGAGAGAGACAGACAATTATGTTTTACACAGCTGGATTTGGTTCCAAAGTAGTAGGTTAGATATCCAACCGGGGTTACAGATGGTGTATATAGTATGAAGCATTAGAAGACTAGTAAAGGACCAGCTCAAGCAAGGATACTAGACATCCTAAGAAGTTAAGTAAAACTATAGGCAAAACTTTTTTTTTCATTTTGGATAGAGTAAGAGAGGGTTATAACCCCTATACTGTTTATTGTTCCCATCTTTTTCCCATTGGGGAGATTTACATTTACTTCCTGTCCCAAAGCCAAACGGGAAGTGAGAGGAAATCCCTGCAAATTAAGGAAATGTCTTGCGGACCCCTAGGTCACCAGAAGTGTCCCCATTGAAGGATTTCCCCTCTATTACTTTTCTGGTGACAACCCAAAAATTGGGATTTTCTTTTACTTTCAATGATAATAGTAAACAGGACAAATAGAGAGTGTAAGTGTCCCTAAAGGGGGCACAGACATGAAAAAAAAATCACAGGTGTTCTAATATATCTCCCCTTCATCCAAAACGAAAAAAAATAGTTTTGCCTTTATTTATATTTAAGGGATTGAGATTGTGACTTTCATCACTAAGAGCCGGTTCACACATAGGCAATCCGACTTCAGGGGCAACTCAGCGCAACCCCACACAGCGTGACTTCAGCACAGCTTGCAAGCAACTTCTGTAATAGAAGTCAATGCAAGTCTATGAAGTTGCCCCCAAAGTAGTACAGGAATTTTTTTCTAATTCGGAGTGACTCGAGTCGCTCCTATTAGAACGGTTCCATAGGATTGCAGGGAGCGTGACTTGTCAAGGCACCTCTGTGTGAATCGGCTCTAAAGGAATTAGGCAGGCAATGGGTGTTATAGGAATAAACAATAATAGCTTCCTGATATCTTTTCTCAAAATACAAAGATGAAGGTGGAAGAGGAGAGAGGGGGAGGAAAGGAAGAGACCCCGACGGGAATAATAAAACCATGAAGGGGAAGACCGTGAAGTCTAACACCCAGACCCAGACTAAACCACCCAAAACCAGCGTAAGCCCAGGGACAATAAAAAAATACATGTCACAGGGAGGGAACCTGGATAAGTCACTATCAAGTAAACAGATGGAGACCAGAGCTGACTCAACAAATGCAATAAAAGGAGGCGACAGAGGAAATCATAGTATAAAACCCCTAAATGGAAGTTCCCCATGTAAAGGAGCCACAAAGGTGGAGACTGATACGGACCCAGGGGGAGATGTAACCCCGAATCTAGATCTACAAGCCCAACTGCCCACCAAGACAGATATGGCAGACATGTTTGCGAAATTAGAGAACTCCCTAAAAAAAGACATAGCAATACTACATAACGATATAGGACACCTGGGGGCTCGGGTAGAAGATACTGGGAAACAACTAGATGCCCAAGTTCAACAAATCGAGGACCTTAGGAAAGAAATAAAGGGCCTCAAGGTAACTCAGAGGGACCTGGCATATAAAATGGAAGACCAGGAGAACCAGAATAGGAGAAAGAACTTGAGAATTCGGGGGGGTCCCTGAACACCCCAAGGGGAAAGCTTGGCAGAGACAGTAAGGGAGATATTCAAACCCATACTTGAGGGACAATCCGATGGGACCCCATTGAAAATTGAAAGAGTGCACAGGATTAAAAAACCTAAGGGGATTCCGGAAGACTCCCCCAGAGATATAATAGTGCGGTTCCACCATTACGAAGATAAAGCACAGATATGGGGGAAATTAAAAAATCGTATACCGGTTAAATATAAGGACTCAGAGCTCCAGATTTTTGCGGACTTATCACAGGATACCCTAAGAAGACGAAGACTACTGAAACCACTATTGGACTTAATGCATAAACAGAATATACAATATGTGTGGGGGTTCCTGGCATGCCTGATAGGCATGAAGGAGGGTCGTTCGGCCACTCTAAGATTTCCAGAGGATCTCCGTGAGTTCTGCAATAAATTAGACATGGCAGAACCGGAGATCCCAGGATGGATATCCCTGGGAACAGATAAAACCCAACTGGAAGCACAGTGGCAGGCAATGCCAAAAAGGGGAAAAAAGAAAAAAACATAAAGGAAAAATGGAATAATAATAGGAAAGTAATAGGCTGGCATAGTGGTCAGGAGGGGGGGAAGAAGGGGAGGCGGGCGGGTGAGGGGGTACTGTAAAAAGTGGCTCAGGGATATAGGCCCTGTTGGGCAAGGGGGGGTAAGGTGATGGCTGCAGGGGGCTGAGCATGGCGTCAAACAGAGCTTCACCCCAAAGAGGAGGAGTAGTAAGGTTAAAGAGACCAAAGAAGAAAAAAGATAAATATGGCTACTCAGGACTGAAGTCATCCCAAATAAAGGGAGCTCCCAATAGGATTGGGGGGGGAGTGGGAGGAGGGGAGGGAGGGGAGGGGAGGAGGGGAGGGAGGGGGGTGGGAGGTACACGTTAGGATCTCAAAAAAAAGAAACCCAAAAGATGAGTAACCCGATCCAGGTAATCCAGGTAATCCACCAGAAACATAAAGAGGGAAAAGAAGGTGGGTCTAGGAGACAAAGTCAGAAGAAGAAAGTAAGATGGGAACAGTAATGGAAATAAAATTTTTAACATATAACGTTAGAGGGATGAATTCCCCTGTAAAGAGACATAAGGTGTTGAGAGAAGTCAAAAATGATGGTGCTAATATAGTATTTTTGCAAGAGACACATATAGCGCACTCTACCAACATAAGGCTCTCATCAAGGGAATATCCAACCTGGTTCTATGGAGATTCTCCTACAAAGAGAGCAAAGGGAGTAGCTATTGGTATAGCAAAAAATATCCAGTTCCAGATAGAAGACAGACAGGTGGACTTAGAGGGACGATATGTCTTTGTAAGGGGGAAGCTATATGAAAGAGACTATACACTAGCTAACATATATTGCCCAAATAAAAACCCTATAGGTTACCTAATTAAAACGCTAAATAAACTCGAGAAATTTAAGAAAGGAGTAGTAGTGTTGGCAGGGGACTTTAATTTTAGTATGGACCACGGGGAAAGTGCGCCCAGTGTGTCGGGGACTGGAAGGTGTCAGCTGGAAAAAATAAAGAAAAAACTTTATCAACATCAATTAACTGATGTATGGAGGGTGTTTCACCCAGATATAAAAGACTACACCTTCTACTCCGCGGTGCACAGGACGTACTCCAGGCTGGACTATATTATGTTAGAGCATAGAATGTTGGAGTCAGTAGTAGATTAATCTATTGAGATACAATCAGTAGCTGACCATGCACCGGTAACCTTGAAAATAAAAATTGGGGAGAGTCGTACCCGAATCAGTAATTGGAGATTAAATGAATATCTACTACAAGATAACATAATTGCAGAAGACATAAAAAAAGCGCTGGAGGATTATTTCTATTTTAATGAGACTCCAGGAATTGATAACATTACAATTTGGGAGGCCCATAAAGCCTATATAAGAGGCACATTGATATCCATTGGGTCTAAGAAAAAAAAAAAGAAAGGCGTAGTCATATAAATAGACTAATATTAGAAATATCCAAATTAGAACTAGCACATAAAAAAAGGGAAAAGAGGAGAATAGGGAGATCTTACGACAGCTAGCACTAAAAAGAGGAGAATTGAGAGACCTGATGGTACAAGACACAAGGTGGGCCTTTAACAGAGTTGCGGCAAATAGATATAAATGGGGAAATAAACCAGGAAAATTCCTTGCGAACCTCCTGAAGAGTAAAAAAGCAAATAACTATATTAGGAAAGTGAAAAATGAAGAAGGGAAAATAATGCAGTTAATCACAGAAATAGCCGGGGCCTTTCAAAAGTACTATAAGGCTTTATATTCCGTCCAACAAAACAAAACACAAAAAGGAGAACAAAAAAGGATGGAAGAAATACAGGCTTACCTAGATGAGGCGAATCTGCCCAAAATACCTCTAGATAGACTTCAACATCTAGAAGAACCCATATCAGAAGAGGAGATAATGATAGCATTGGGAAGTTTGGGTGCAGGTAAAAGCCCAGGCCCGGATGGGTTCACGCTAGGATATTATAGGAAATATAAAGATTTCTTAATACCTAAAATGTGTAATTACATGAAAGAACTGGGAGAAGGGGGAAATCTGAGAGAAGAATCACTACTGGCCCATATCACACTAATACCCAAGGCAGGTAAGGATGAGTCCCTCTGTTCTAGTTACAGACCAATAGCCCTATTAAATGTAGACACAAAGTTGTTCGCAAAAGTGCAAGCAACTAGATTAAAAGAGTTTGTCCCAGAATGGATCCATGCTGATCAGACCGGATTCGTCCCCAATAGGGAGGGAAAAGATAACGCCATGAGAACATTACTTATATTACAAAGCTTGGAAAATGGGGGAGAGCCGGCGCTTCTGCTTTCGATAGATGCGCAAAAAGCGTTTGACAGAGTAGATTGGGGACTTATGATAAAAACATTGGAAAATATTGGATTAGGTCCAAAGATGATAGAAAGAATAAAACTACTCTATAAAGGTCCTATGGCAAGAGTAAAAGTAAACGGGACCCTCTCCCAACCATTCGGAATGTCAAACGGTACAAGGCAGGGGTGCCCACTCTCTCCCCTTTTGTTTATAATATCCTTAGAACCACTATTAGCCAAAATAAGGAAAAATGTAGACATAGGAGGAGTAAGGGTGGGTAAAGAAGAACATAAAATTGCGGCGTATGCCGATGACCTCCTTTGCTATATAACAAAACCTAGAATCTCCCTCCCCAATTTAGAAATACGGACAAATCTCCAACTTTAAAATAAACCAAGAGAAGTCAGTGATCTTGAATATAAATATAAAGAAGAGTGAGGAGGCAGCACTATGGGAAGCATTCCCCTTTATATGGAAGAAAACAGAAATAACTTACCTGGGGGTGAAAATTATCCCTAGATATAAGAAACTATACAAAGCTAATTATATCCCACTCCTGAATGAAATAAAAACAGAGATAAAAAAAATAGGGAAAAAAACACTTTCATGGATAGGGAGAATAAATAGCGTAAAAATGCTAATATTGCCCAAAATATTATATAAATTTCAAATGATACCATACCAATAAGAATCCCCCAAATATACCTGAAGAAATTGCAAGGACAAATACAAAAAATTATATGGCAGGACAAAAAGCCAAGAATACAGCTTAAGACACTGAGTAGGAGTAAACAACACGGGGGATTAGCAGCACCAGATATTAAAAGATACTACGAAGCGGTAGTATTATCACGAATAATAGAGTGGAATAGGGAAGAAAATAAAAATAAAAGATGGGTAGAAATAGAAAATATATTAAATGACGGGCACTTAAAAGAAAATGTCTGGGTTTCACGTAAAGACAGACTATTAAAACAAACAGCACCCACAGTAACACTGAACGTTTTTAGGATATGGGATAAAGTTCACCGACAGGCAAAGCTAACATACAACTCACCTTTAATTTATTTGACAGGCACAAAATTGTTTGGACCAGGAAACAAAACACAATTTGGGAATTGGGTGGAACAGGCACAATTAAAAGACATCACAAAGGATGGGAAAATTTATAAATTTCAAGAATTGAAACAAAAAGGGGTCCTGCCGAAATTAGATGAATGGAGATACGCCCAGCTAAAACATTTTGTGAAAAAAATTACCACAACCTGTAAGCTCAGAAAGAGAATTGAACCCATTTGAGAAACTATGTATCTCAAAGGAGCCGATCAGACATTGTATAGCCCAAATTTATAGAATAATCCTGGAGGTAGAAGAGCTGGGCGTCCCCCCATTTGTGGAGAAATGGGAGGAGGAATTGGGGATAAAATTTACTAAAAACCAACTAAACAAGACGTTTAGAAATTTGCATGGCTGCTCAAGAGATGTGAGGAGCATCGAAACGAATTATAGGTGCCTTGCAAGGTGGTATATTACACCAGTGGTTGCTCACAATATTCAGGGAGAGAAAACGTCTCTATGCTGGAGAGGTTGTGGGGAACGGGGAACGCTGGCTCATATCTGGTGGAAATGTCCAAAAATAAAAGAATTTTGGGAGGAGGTAAGGAATTATATAACAGAAATTACCGGGGAACAGATAGAATTAGACCCACTGGTCTATCTTTTCCACATCTCAGATAAATCCAGTAAGCAGTATAGAAATACCTTGGTACCGTTCCTTTTGAATGCAGCGAGGGGAACGATCCCGGGGAGATGGTTAGAGGTAAATAAACCTACTTTGAAAGATTGGTTTAAAAGGATAGATTATATATATAATATGGAGTATCTGGGAAGTGGAGAAGAGGGCCCTGCCTGGGATGAACATTCGGGAAAATGGGGAAAATGGTTAGCCTTTAAAGAAACTGGAAAATATTCAACAGTGCTGGTGGATGGACCTGGATGAGGAGGAAGAGAAAGGTAGATGGAGATCCGGGGTTAGGTAAAAATTATAATATAAAAGTGTTTATTCGCAGTCTAACTGACAGAAATTGAGAGAACTGTTAAGAACAGGTAGACTGTAGAAATGTTGTGTGATGATGGAATTTTTAAACTTTTGTATTTGGAAAATTAATAAAAATTAAATAATAATAAAAAAAAAAGTACAAAGATGAAGCACAAAAAATTTCCATATATTGCTAGAACTTTTATAAATGGCTCAAACTTATCTGAGCTACAGGGAGAGAACTGAATCTCCACAGATATATTAATATGTCAGTTTTGGTACACATTTGAATTTCCTGTAGAATAATATTAAAGTAAATTCAAGTTACTTTCATTTCTTATTTTATATTAACCACCTAACTTCCATAAAGGTTTTACTCCCTTCTTGACCAGGGCATTTTTTGCTATTCAGCACTGCACTACTTTAACTGGCAATTGTGCGGTCATGCAACGCTGCACCCAAATTAAATATATATAATTTTTTTTACACAAATAGAGTTTTCTTTTGTGGTATTTGATCACATTTGTTTTTTTATTTTTTATGATATAAATAAAAAAAGAAGGAACATTTTGAAAAGAAACCCAATATTTTCTACTTTCTGTTATAAAACAATCAATCTGGCACTAACAGACACTGGCTGGGAAGGTCACTAACTGACACTGCTGTCTTTAGTGACACTAATACAGTGATCAGTGATAATACTGTACACTGACACTGTAATAATGACACTGGCAGGGAAGGGGTTAACATCCAGCGGCACTCAAGGGGTTAACTATGTGCCAACCAAGTGTACTGTGTGCTGCTTTTATTTACTAATCTGGCATTTTATTTTTCTCCCTACTTTTCAGGGAGAAGAAATGGCAAGATCTCTGGTCACTGTACATCACAGAACTATGTGTGTGATTGGACACAATCGATCAACTGACTTCAGCTAAAATCACTGGCTGAAATCTGCAGCCAAACTCATGCGTGTGTCCAATCACAGCATGGGGCAGTAGGGGGCATGCATGCATCCCCCAAACACGGAAGAAGGAATGTCACGTACATGTAGAAGGGTGTGCCTTTACCTGCCGCCCACTTCCAGTATATTTGCTGTGAATGGTCGGTAGGAGGTTAAAGTGCTAATATCAACTGCTAGATGGCGGTATCTGCTAAATATATGAAAATCATTCAGTTGATAAAAGATCAACCGCAAAAACAGTGAAAATGGAAAATTGTAGGAAACTCACAGATAAAACTTTTATGAAGCTTTGGTAACCGGTATTCTTTCTACACTATGTAATTTTTCTCACCTATATGAGATATCTGTCTATTTGGCTGTGAGTGTATGAATCTTTTATTCTAAGAAATCGTCATATAGTTGTATCATGAAAATGTGTCAGGGCACAGTGCAGTGATCATATGTTTGTATATGGCCTTATACATTGTGAGATCAATTTAGCTAGTGCAAGTTCCACAATCTGTTTGACTGTGGACTGTTTGACTTAGAATATTACAGCTTTGTATACTGTATTACCTCCTGTCTGTAGCTAAGATGACTAAATTACACACATACAGAATTTGACATGACGTTGAATAGCTGGGGATTAACTCTACAGTCAATAATAGCAAATATGATCTATGCTTAGAATATGTATAAAAGTATAAAAAAGTAGAAATCACAGTTATAGCCGTATATCTTCAGTAGGAAAGTTGCTGGCAAAGAGGTAGAAAACATAATATTCTAGTTCTGTTTGTGCTTCTCATACTCTCTTCTGATCTGTATATTCTGATATTGGGGGAGTCTCCCCACTGTCAGAATACAAAGACACTGCAAGGAGGATTTCACCATACAAATTGAATGTGTAGAGGGGGAATCATTTTTTTTCTTTATTCAACCCCTTAGTTGATTTAAAGAAATGGCCCATGCATGGGCAGCTTAAGATATATTAAGTAATGCTAAATATACATGTTTCACAAGTGAGTTGTAACATATTCAGACTAATATTCTTTAAATGGGAAACATTAAATAGAACATATATATTTGGTATACAATAAACACACAAACATTACAGTTAAAGTATTAATGTATCTTTCATAAACTCCACACAAGTATTTAGTAAAGGAATGCCACCTACCCAGCTGGGCATAAATTTCTCCTGTTTCCAAGTTGCCAATGGTGGAGCATCCTCTGTTGTCCACAATAGTGATACACTGGGTGAGAGCATACGATTTCCTGCTTACTGTAACACCACCATAAGAAAACTTTGCCTTTGCATATTGTTTGTATGGTCCTCCTTGTATGGTGTATATACAGGAATTGATCAGGGAAGATTTCCCATGACCCATATAGCCGAAAAGTTGAAGGAGAACTCTGTTGTACCCTTGGTTACCATTAGGAGCACTGTCCAGGGTGAATCCCTGGATGTAGTTTTGTATTTGATCTATTGGTCTCTGAAACTCTTCCATCTTCACCTCTAGGTGCAGGCACATATAACAGCTCTGTGTGTTGCAAAACTCTCCGGGTATTTAAAGCATCAAAGTGAAAGTGAAAACACGTTTCCTGTTTGATCGCAAGTCATAGTGCAGGTTTAACTCTGACCTCTAGGAATTCAGCCGGTTTGTAAAAAGTGAAGGCACACTATGAGTTAAAGTGATTGTAAATAGGGATGGGCCGAACACCCCCCGTTTTGGTTCGCACCAGAACTTGCGAACAGGCAAAAAATTTGTGCGAACACTGTTAAAATCAATGGGACTCGAACATGAAAAACCAAAAGTGCTCATTTTAAAGGCTTATATGCAAGTTATTGCCCTAAAAAGTTTATGGGGACCCAGGTCCTGCCCTAGGGGACATGGATCAATGCAAAAAAAAGTTTTTAAATCAATTGTTTTTTCAGGAGCAGTGATTTTAATAATTCTTAAAGTGAAACAATAAAAATGAAATATTCCTTTAACCAGTTAACAACCGCCCTATAGACAAAAGACGGAATTGACGTCCTCCCAGAATCGCGCTCCCCGCGCACCCCCTGGGGCCGCGCCCACGGGAACATCCATGACCGTTGGGTCCAGGGGACCCGACTGATCACGGATCGCGGTGAATGGCCGCTGTGAGCGGCCCTTTACCACGTGATCGCGCCGTTAAATGACGGCGCGGTCACATGTAAACAAGCCGGCGGAAGCGCCATCTTTCCTCTCTCCTCTCCGCACCGATCGGTGCATTGTGAGAGGAGAGAGGGGGGAGGAAAGATGTGCTGCAGTGCTGTGGGCAATGTGTAATGCCCACAGCACTACTATGTGACAGGAATGCACCCCCACCCAGCCATCATCACCCAGCCAGCCATCATCACCCACCCATCCACCCCCCCACCCATCCTCACCCATCCACCCCCCCACCCATCATCACCCACCCATCCACCCCCCCACCCATCCTCACCCATCCACCCCCCCACCCATCCTCACCCACCCATCCC
>BLSH010292302.1:188904-204911 GCA_018402905.1 Glandirana rugosa | reverse complement strand
TATAAGATCCTAACTATTGATCACAACTCGCTTGGGCCTGACATTGCAAGCCCAGGCATGGCTTGAAAGCCCACAGGCCCCGTGTCTGGGCCTGGGCCTGTAAAGTTTTTAGCAAGCCCAAGCCAGGCCCCAAGACGATAAAATTAGGTGCACAACTCTTCGACGTCCCGTCGGTTAGTTGTTCGCAAAGTGACCAAACGGGAATCTTCGGTAGGATGATTACCGTACCGACACTAACCGGTCACGTAGTACACTGGGTCGGAGAAATATTCGACCTCAGTGCATCACGACGTCAGTGTACGAGAACCCAATCACATCCCTTTCCTTCGACTTTCGAACTCCCTGTCTAAACCTTTCCCTACACTAACCCAAGAGCATGTGACTGCAGCACTACGTGACTCCAGCTTATAAAGAGGCTGGGTCACATGATGCACTGGCCAATCACAGCCATGCCATTAGTAGGATGGCTTCTAAGGGCAAACCAGTGAAACGCTTGTTGATTGGCTGCCCTGCAGCTTCTCAACACGTGGATTAAAATAGCAGAACCCCGGACCGAACCCGAACGATTTTTGAAATGTCCGGGTCCGGGTCTGTGCCCCGGACACCCGAAAGTTCGGTACGGACCCGAACGTTACAGTCCGGGTTCGCTCAACACTAGTTATCAATCCTAGAATATGTCTGATGTGTTTTAGAGAAGAACAAAAAGTCTTTATCCTTAGGATGTGTCAGTCTCCAAATGTCTATCGATTGTAGGTCGTGTCATTTTTTTTTAACTTTGGCAAGCCTTTTAAAGGGGGTATAAGAGTGTCCATGGGAAGTGTCCATGACAGCAAATTTTTCTAGTTCAGAAAGGACATGTTGGAGAAAAGAGGGTTGATTTTGATTGGGGGAATAGACATTTGCTAGGGTACACTGGGTGTTGCCTATGGAGCCCTTAAGGAGCAAGAAGCGACCATGGTCATCCGCTAGTCTGTCCTTAAGTTGAAAAGACACATTCCTGTCGAACCCAATGGCCTCTCCCTTTGCTTTATTAGAGTCAGACAGACTAACGTACCATTGTGGCATGTGAGGAGAGAACAATTTAACCGCCGTAGTGTGTGTAAGATGCGTCTCTTGGAGGAAGGCAATCGAGCTGCCCAATCGTTTCAGTTCTTTTAGGATTTGATGTCGTTTTGCCGCTGAATTTAACCCCCTAACATTGTAGGAGAGAATGTTCAGGGTGGCCATTGAGTGTACAGGATGCAATCAACATTTACAGTGCTCTCCCCAATACTACATAAGAAAAGAGGGGAAAGATAGGAAAGGAAGAAAGAAGCAAGCAGTGCAGAGAGAAAACCAAAGTCAGCATACATTAGATACTCATTGGTGAGCAATGGTTTGGTGATGGGAAATAGAATTACATCACGCAGAGAGCTGCAGTGGTCCCGTGGGGGGTGAGGGCCGTGAACCGTCAAGGAAGGACTGTTGGGGGAAACATAGCGGTTCACAGCCATCATCCCCAATGGGAGGGGGCCTAGGGAGACACGAGCCAGGTGAGGCATATGGCTGAGTATAATGTTTTAACAACACATGGCCTATGAAACAAACTTAAAACAAAATTACCGTAGGCAACATTATAAAAAGGCGCTGCTGTAAATAACAGGTAGGAAAGGTAATAAGTCTTCTATGGGTAAGAAACCCCATTAATATATAAGGATGGACAAAACGATTCCCAGATATAGAAGGATCCTCAGCTTTGAGCTGAGGAGATGGTTAGGAGAACCCAAAAGGCTCCAGGTGGGCGAGCGAGGGAGACCACGTGAAGTTGGAGTGCTCTCACCCATGCTTTTTGGAAGAGCTTGGGGTCACTGGAGGTTTCTTCTTAGAGGGTGTTTTATGCCATTGCAGATCCGTTACGGCAGAAAAAATTGGGATAGTATCATGCCATCCGGGAAGCTCAACCGGGGTCATGTGTAGATCGTGGAAGAAAGTTGGCGAGTCCCCATGGAATCGGCGAGTAGACTTACGTCCTTCCTTAGAGGCCGTAAGGCAGGTTGGGAAGCCCCATCTATAGGTGGCTCAATCCAAGCGGAGTTGATCCAGCAAGGGCCTGAGAGCCCTTCATCTCTCCAGAGTATCTTTTGAGAGATCAGGATAGATGTGGAGGGTAGCGCCGTTAAAATCTATGTCTGGGTTGGTTCTGACAGCGCTCATGATGGCATTTTTCTCCTCGAAGTAGTGCAGGCGGCAAATAACATCCCGAGGAAAGTCCGCGGTTAGGTTTCGTGGCGGATCGCTCGGTGAACCCGATCGAAGCGTAAGGGATCTGTGACCGGTTTCTTCAGGATCGTGTTGAATATGCCCCTAATGGTGGGTTCCAGGTCGCAATCCTTAGTGGCTTCAGGTAGGCCACGGATGCGCAGGTTATTCCTGCGATTCCTGTTTTCCAAGTCTTTGAGTTTGTAGAGGGTAGATTGGTGAGCAATTGCTAGTTGGGTGATCGTGTCCTGCAGCTCCTTAATTGCTGTGGGGTGAACGCCTTGCCGCGCCTCCGTGCTCTCTACTCTGGAGAGGATATGAGACATGTCCATTCGTACTGCAGAGATCTCCTTCTTGATGGATTTTTCTAGGCTGTGAAACCTGCCTGCTAGCTCTTTCTTAATCCCACTTATCAGGGATGAAACTTCTGATCCCGCGGGTGAGCCCGTTTCGTCCATCAGTTCTGAGCAGCAGGATTAGGCCGGAGAGCTATCCCACAAGGAGGCCGCGTGTGTGGGGGGAGATCTACTCGACCTCAGGGTTGGATACTCCTAGGGCTGTTCTTGTCGCTCGCGAGAAATCGTTTTATAGAGCCGGTGGCTGATGATTGTGCTGTGGAGCCCTTCCTGGACCTCTTCGCTCCCATTTCGTGCATTCGCGGGGTTTTAGAAGGCATTGCCACAGTGTATAGGCCAGTGTTGAAGACGGAGCTCAGCTAGAAGCGACCGCTCGGCGCCATGCGTAAACCACACCCCTTTCTATGGACTTTGTAGTGGAGCTACCTCCCTCGGAGGGCTGCACGGCCATCTTCGTGGTGGTCGACAGGCTGACAAAAATGGCCCATTTTGTGCCCTTAAAAGGAACACCTTCTGCTCCAGAGACCGCTCAGGTGTTCATTAAAGAGATTGTCCGAATACAAGGAACCCCCATAGACATTGTTTCTGACCGAGGGGTACAATTCACCTCCAAATTCTGGAAAGCCCTGTGCAGAATGCTGAAAATTAAAGTGTCACTGTCATCGGCTTACCATCCTCAGTCCAACGGGCAAACGGAGCGGACTAACAAAAACTCTAGAGCAGTACCTCCGTTGCTTCTCATCATTTGTTCAGGATGACTGGGTGCCCCTTCTGCCGATGGCGGAATTCGCTTATAACAACTCTTGCCATTCGGCCACCAAACAGTCCCCGTTCTTTGCAAACTTTGGGTTCCATCCCACTTTCTTGCCAGACCTGATTCCTGTATCCTCCATGCCTGCTGTTCAAGATATTCTGGACTTCTTTGCCCGCAACAACAAACTGATGCAGGAGGCTATATGCAAGGCACAGAAGGACAACAAGAATATCTTTGATAGGAAAAGGGGGGGCTGATTTTGAAAACAGGATACTGAGTGTGGCTGGCTACAACTCACCTGAAATTGGCATGCCCATCAAGGAAGTTGGGACCTAAGTATGTGGTGCCATTTCCTGTCAAAAGGAAAGTCAATGATGTGTCTTATGAGTTGGTCCTGCCGGAGAGCTTTCGAATTCAGTCCAGTGTTCCATGTCTCTTTGTTGAAGCCCGTGGTACCAGACCCCTTTCTCGACTGAGAAACCGGTCCACCTGCACCTGTGCTAGTTAATGGAGATGAGAAATTTGAGGTGGAGGCTGTGTTGGACTGTAATGAAAAGGGGACAAATACAGTACTTGATTAAATGGAGGGGCTATGGACCCGAGGAAGACTCATGGGAGCCTGAAAAAAACCTGCATGCCCCTGATCTGGTAGATGCCTTTCTTCACAGTCATCCACAAAGAAGAGCTCAGCTAGGCATCCGGAGGGTGCCCCTTGGGGGGGGCAATGTTAGAGAGGATCCTGCAAAAAGGCACTGTTTTGGACTATTTGAGCGCTCCCGCGCCAGAAATGCCACCAAACGGCTCTATTTCAGCTCAGCAAACCCTGCAGCAAGTGCTGTCTGATCTACAGCGTGTGACCTGTTTCCTGAAAGACCCGTAACCTGTTGTTTGTTCCTGTGACCCAGCCTGCCCCGACTCTGTCTGATCTCTGTCTGCCACCTGTCTGTTAACGATCCTGCTTGGACTTGACCATTCTCCTGCCTACACCCTTGTAAAGCACCGCCAGCCAGTTGCCGACCCTGCCTGCACCCGACTCTTCTCCAGTGTCTGTGGCCATCCAGACCAACGTGACTGCCAGCTCCGCAACTCTGCTTCAGTCCTTCCGAGCTGCATCTGTTGCCCCGCAGGTCATCTCTATCTTCAACAATTCTACAGACCTTCAGCTGGTGGACATTACCGGAATACCACAGGCACTCTTACCTCCCCGTGCTCCTGTAGCCGCTGTCTCAATCCCAGCGGTCTCTTGAACCAGGGTCGCAGGGGAGGCCATCCCCTGCCATCAGACTCACTGCCTGGTACGTAACACACTCTCTTCAACCACATGGAAAACATAATCTAAGAGATTATCGCTGTTCATTGACAAAGTGTTTGAAATGTCTGTTAAGCCAGCTATACAGTATATGGGTTGAAATTTGGCCAGTTAAGCAGGGACTGGCAGAATTTTGATACATGTATGGGGACCCTGGTTATACACAGGTTGAACCATGTGTTGATTTGTGTACAAGCAGCCTGTTGGGTTTCTTCCAAATGATTAGTACCTCCGGCTATAGCCGGCAACACTAATCGTGTTCTGCCAGCAGGTAGCATTCCTTGCAGGCAGAACACAATAGCGGTGCGGGTGGGATTCCCCCATCACCGCTGGCTGTGTTGATGGGGCAATCAAACAATTTTCTTTCCTGCAACCTGTGGTGGAAGGAAATAAAACTGCATAATCTATGGCGCACACTTTCTCAAAATACATATCAAACACTCATATAGCATCATTGTACATTAATAGGTTCGGGTGATAAGCTTTTAATGAGCACTAAAAATGCTACCACAAATGCCCTATGTACATTTGCGGCATGGTTGACAAAAGTTTTTGGCTTGTTAAAACCGCACCACAAACGTCTTCAATAGCTGGTTGCCTGTATTTAATGCCAGTGTGCTGCCTTACTACCTCAAAGATGAATAATCAATTCATGACCTGTGTTTTGGCTACTTTAATACCTCGCTTATTCCTTAATGATAAATAAAATAAGTGAATACAACCTTTTGTCTACATAAGAATCTAGCCAATACTGTTGCGGCTATTACCAATAAAATTAATAACAAAGGATAACTGTGCTAAAATATAAAGATCTAATTTATTTAAACTTATTATTATACAGAAAAGAAACTTGTATTAATCAAATTATAACCAAATATAATGTAGATGGTAAAACCTTAAAAACAGTGAGGTTACCAATAAAATACAAAGTAGTAATACAAAAAAAAAGAATGTTGTTGCAATGTAACTGCAAACACTATCAATATATTAAGACAAACTGCAGGACAGAAAAAGTTAAACAAAAGATAAACAAAGAAATAATGCTGATACGTTATGCAGACAATTAAGAGATGGCCCCTGCCCCCACCTATAACTGGCCTTCACAGCAAGGAGCACATGGAAGGGCAAACGCATGAAAGACAAAACCAGAGAAAATTCCCAGCTAAACTCACCAACCAGTCTGCTTACCAATCGAATTAACCTGTCCAACAGTATGCGTTAAAAACAGGGGTTTCGTTAGCACACATTTGCAAACGCATGCGTAAGCTGCAAGGCCTCTTCACGGCACCCTGTATCACTCACAGTTCTAACCTTCTAAATCTCCACAATGGAAGCACATGCATTCTAATGGATAGATGAGGGACAGGTGAGCCTGGAGGTAGCCCAATCCTCCTTAGGCACAGAGGCACGACAGCAAAGGTGCCCAGTGAGTCTTATGTTACGCAGACATCCTAGTCTTCTGACTGCCTGGGCTCACAAAAGAGTCAATGGAGAGCTTTGACTTGCTTTTATATCCCCTCTCTGCCCAACCTCATGTGTATCATCATTTACCCCCTTTGAGCACTTTGATTGGTCCAAAGTTACAAAAAATCCTTATTGGCTAGAACTCAAGCCTATTTGGCTACCATGCTTATCAAACAATAATTAAGATCTCTGGTGACCCAATGCATGTTTATGTTCGTTAAGTCTGTCATCACCCTTGACTTAAGGATAAACAGTCCTCAAATTAGCATGTCAAGGACCTATAACCAAATGGAGACACAGTGTCTGGTCAGCAGCCCTAAAGACAAAAGGGGCAATCTTAATTACAATGCCTAACATTTGGATTTGAAGGCACCAAGCCAAACCTTTTGTCCTCTGAGGAACAGGAAACAGTCTTGTAAGCACAAACCAGGCCCATAGCTCACAATAATATCATACAATATATTAAGTACATTTTTTCCTGTAAAATATATATATATATCACTGAGCATGGTCATATATTACATCCCCCCACACCCTCCTGGGCAAACAAATCCTGGGTTAGAAAGCCCTCACAATGGTTCTCTTGAAGCACCTTGATAAAAGTATGGATTTCAGCAGTTTAAATAAGAGTTTATGCAAACAACTGGTAATTAGGCTTCAATATTTCCACATCATCTGTAACACAAGAAGTGTAATTTTTGCAGTCCAATGCCCTTATAACAAGGTATTTATTGGTGGAACAAAATGTGAACTGAGGGTACATGTGAGAGAACATTTCTGTAGTATAATAATGGGGAAGAGACAAACACCCTCTCTCAAAACATTCTACACAATATAATAGTAAGAGATTACGCGGTACATCTTTTTGGGCAATCAAACGAGTAAAGGAAGATTGGAGAGGTAAGAAGTTCATTCATAAAATATCCAGGTATGAATCAAAGTGGATATTTGAACTGGATCTGCTGGGTTTAATAATGATAATGAACTCTTTGCTTTTAAAAAAAAATTTTATCATTATTTTTTTTTATATATTTGATCATAATTTTTCATTATAATTAGAGTTGAGCGGACCCAAACTGTAAAGTTTGGGTCCGTACCGAACTTTGGGGTGTCCTTGACCCGGACCCGGACATTTGAAAAAAAGTTTGGGTTCGGGTTCTGGGTTCGGGTATTTGATCCCACCTGTTGAATAGCTGCAGGGCAGCCAATCAACAAGCGTTTCACTGATTTGCCCTTAGAAGCCATCACAGCCATGCCTACTAATGGCATGGCTGTGATTGGCCAGTGCATGGCCAGTGCATCATGTGGCCCAGCCTCTTTATAAGCTGGAGTCACTTAGTACTGCATGTCACATGAACTCTGGCTAGGGTAGGGAGAGGATGCTGCCGGCGCTGTGAGGGACAGATTGCAGAAGATATAATAACATCTCATCCTGCATTACAGAACGATCTGATTGTGGACTAGGTAGAGATTACTACTACTGCTTTGAGGGACAGATTGCAGATCTCATCCTGCATTACAGAACGATCTGACTGGACTAGGTAGAGTCTACTGCTTAGAGGGACAGATTATTGTTCTAAAATCCTTTCCTAGTTCTATAGGGTCAGGTTCCTGCTGTTGCTGTAAGGGACAGATTATTGTTCTAAAATCATCGCCTACTCCTATAGAGTCAGGTTCCTGCTGTTGCTGTAAGGGACAGATTATTGTTCTAAAATCATTGCCTACTCCTATAGGGTCAGGTTCCTGCTGTTGCTGTAAGGGACAGATTATTGTTCTATAATCATCTCCTAGTTCTAAAGGGAGAGGTTCCTGCCGTTGCTGTAAGGGACAGATTATTGTTCCAAAATCATTGCCTACTCCTATAGGGTCAGGTTCCTGCTGTTGCTGTAAGGGACAGATTATTGTTCTATAATCATCTCCTAGTTCTAAAGGGAGAGGTTCCTGCTGTTGCTGTAAGGGACAGATTATTGTTCTAAAATCATCGCCTACTCCTATAGGGTCAGGTTTATTTTTTTGAATATGCCTCAATATTTTGGGGGCTACACCAATTAGAAAAAAAAAACAAACAACAAAACGTGTTGGCTACCTCCTCCTCCACCACCGCCACTTCCACCTACACTGCCACGGTCACGGCCTAGTCAACCTCTAGGCTCCTACTCCACATCCACCCCCCTTCCCATTTTTATTTTTTTATTTGATTTTAAGTTATTTTCCCTATCCCCATTTTTTTGTAGGGCACTTGGCCTACTTTTACCCCCATTTTACTTCCTTTTGCAGCCCTCTAGCACTTGCCAGGACTTTTTTACAGCCATTTTTGTGCCGAAAAGTTCGGGTCCCCATTGACTTCAATGGGGTTTGGGGCCCAGGGTAAAGTTCGGGTCAAGTTCGGTACCGAACCCAAACTTTTTCGCCGGACCCGCCGAACCCGTACATCCAGGTGTCCGCTCAACTCTAATTATAATATGTTTTTCTTTCTAATCTATGTTCATTTCTTCTTACAGACTTTTGTGCAGTTTTTAAAATGATATTGTTCATGCAGCAAATCATTGGTTAAACTTTATAGTGCGTGACTTTATAAGGAAGCTTTTCTACTCTCGTGCCTCTTCTTAATAATGATTGTTGGTACAAACAAAACGCGTCAAAAAAGCGCAGGTAGCTGTGAGACATCACATTAGGCTTTCTGCAACACTGAGTGGCCTTTTCCATTCTCACTGCTATCTGTCAGTGAGTCAACGGCCGAGACCCTGACAGGTTTATGCTTCTATCTCCTCCTTGCTGAAGTGTAACCTATTATATGTTCATGTAATGTACAACAGAACAGCTTGCAAGCTATGAGTGAAACTTCACACATATCTTTAACGTGTTTTTTTCATTTTGGATGGAGTAAAGGAGGGTTATAACCCATTCAGGTTTTTTCTTTAGCCATCTGTGTCCCATTGGGGAGATGTCCCTTCACTTCCTGTCCCATAGCCAAACAGGAAGCGAGGGAAAATTCCTCCAAAGTGAGGGAATCCTGGGGTGTCACCCGAACAAGTGTTCCCGTTGGAAGATTTCCCCTCTATCACTTTCTGGTGTCAAACCAAAATTCAGGATTTTCTTTTACTTTTCCTTTCGATGATAATGGTAAACTGGAGAAATATAGAGGATGAATCTTCCTAATGAGGGCACAGACAGCAATAAAACCTGACAGATGTTCTAATCCCTCTCCACTCTGTCCAAAACTAAAAAAAAAAAAAAAAGTTCCTTTAGTTATACTTTAACCTGGTAAGAAGATAACAGTATTGTTATTCTGTGTAATTTAGAGGAACAGGTTTGGTTTGGTTGTTGAAAGGATATACATGGAAACTATGTTACATTTCAGGTTCTGCTAACTTGTTAACAATGCTGAACAGAATGTTTGTTGCAGGCTTGGCTTGCTTCAATGCTGTCTCTATGACTGGTTTTACCATCCCCCAACCTGACATGTGAACAAGCCGTTGGTTCACATCTATGCAGAAATGAAATCCCCGACCAATTTTTTTTAAGAAATGCACCATGTTTGCAAATGTTTGGGGGTACCATTAAGAATTAGTCAAGCTAGTGCGCATGCGCGGAGCGCCCGACATGGCTGCATAAGCCTGGAGCCCTGATCCGCCTCGGCCGTCCGGACCCCCTGCAGCCACATTTGGAGCTTAGATCTCCCCTCCCCTACCCCCACGGGCGAAGGTGCAGCCGGAGGATACCCCCTGGAGAGCGGGGCTCCGCTTACCCCGATGAAATCTCTGAGCCCGGTCCCGACCGTCTATGTGAGGCCGCGGCGTGGGCCTACACGCCACTATCCCAAAGGAGCGGGGACGAGAGGCCACGTGCGAATCCATGCTCAGGGAGCCCGGTCTCCACATAGCCTGGCACCTCCTCTGGTTCTCCACCACTAGCCCAGAAGAGGCTCCCGGTCCCGGCCACTATGCGAGTCCACGGCTTGGGCCTACACGTCATAGTACAGCGGGGTCAAGCAGCTTCGGGTGAGTCCGCCATCAAGTTAATTGTTCCCCACACCTTTGGGCACACCTAGAGAACAGTAGTTCCTGAGGACTCTCCCGGGATCAAGAACACTAGCCGGCTGTCTGGAGGAGGCTGTTCCCAGCCTAGCAGGTTACTCAGGGCCGGGGCCTAGACACATTAATAGCTCCCCTGCCTTTACTACATACAGAACGGGTGCCTCCCCAATCCCCCCCCCCAGCTATCGGGCCATCAACTCCACTCCAGCAAGGGGACTTAATGACCTCTATGATTGCTCCCATTCCAGTGATCCTCAGGGGAGCCCACACAAACGTTATCCCATAGAACCACCCCTATGCAAACAGGTTCTTAGGGATTTATCCCGCCAACCAGGTTTCAATAACCCGGCCTCAAAGACCCCCCACACAACCCCCAGGGCACATCAGGCTATGGGGGACAGAGGCAAGGACATGGAGGCTGGGCCTGACGGGGGTTCTCAGATCCTTTCCTCGCCAGGGCCTCTACCAGGGTCTCAACTGTCTGCCCAGATTTTATCACTTGCCTCTACAGTTTCCCTCCTGGAAAGGACACTTGACGAACTGATAACCACCCCTCTCAAGGACCTGCTTTCTGGACCTACATACGCTGGCCCCCCAGACTCCCACCCTTCATCTCTTTCCCCTGACTTCCAGATGATGATGGAGGTTTTTTCCAAGATGCTATCCAGAGGCCTGGCACAAACAGCCTCCCAAATTACATCTGTCATACAGGCCGAACTACAAAATTTGGGTGCCCAGATTGATGCAACTGAACTTAAAACAGACCAAACAGTTGCCAGAACCAACCAGAACACAGCGCAAATCCAAGACCTACAAGATCAACTGGAATCTGCCTTATCCAAAATTGACGATCTGGAAAATCGCTACAGACGCTATAATTTTCAAATTAGGGGTCTTCCCGAGGCCATCACAGACGTCCGTGCTGCGGTAACCGAATTTGTCAAAGACTCTATCCCGGGCATCCAGGATCATCGTCTAGAACTTGATGGGGTGCACAGAGCGCTTCAACCCCCACGTTCCAATGGCTTACCCAGAGACATAGTGGTGAAACCGCACTTTTACAGGGTTAAGGAGGAGATTATGAAGGCCTCTAGGAACTCTCCCAACCTTTACATTCGAGGTCACCCTATACAAGTCTTTGCGGATTTATCCCCTTCCACTATCCAGAGAAGAAGAACCTTGAAACCACTGCTGGAAGTCCTTTCGAAATCGTCCATTAAATACTGGTGATCATTTCCTTTTCATTTGTCCTTTACCTTCAAACGCAAGACCTATGGTTTCTCCACTTTCCAGGACGGGGAACAAGTGTTACTCAGGCTAAACATTATCTCCCTGGACTCCTCCTCTACACTATCACATAAAAACACAAGCTCCTCCAAGCGCCCCTCTCCACAGAGCCCTATACCTCCGATTTGGCGGAACCAACAATCCAAGCGTTCCAAAGACTCTCACCCCCCTTGATTCCTAGAAACAGCTCTGGGTTTGCTGCTCCTTTTGCTCAGAAGGCAGTGACTCTCTAACCTTTGAAGTCCTTATCTTGCATGGTTGGGAGTCCTATGTTCACTTTTCATGTTTTTTTTTGCTGAGATTTACACTCTTTAGTATTCCCTCCTTGTACTGGCCTCCCCCCTTGGTTTTACCGGGGGGGACGCGGGGTCGGGGGGGGGAAAGACTCCCTGTTGGTTCTGTAGTTAGGCATATGTATTGTTGTATTTTTGTTTTTTTTCTTCGTTATCTGTGTTTTGCTCACCCATTGTCCACTTATGATGTTCAGCTCTCACGGAGTCTCTCAATCAGTTGTGGGCACTGAACTTCCCCCCCGGGGCCCGATTGTTAGAGCGAGGCCCCTTGGGGGTCTCTCCCAAGTGCACTAATCCTTTATTAAACAGCACTAGCCGTGGGGGAGGTTTACTGCCCACAAGGACCCCCTGGCCCCTGGGCATTAGCTGAATTTTATTTTTATTTTTTTGGGGGGTCCCTCTTGGTCCGGGGTCGGCCAGGGGGTGGGCTCCCTGGGGGGGCCCACCCCCCCGGTCTCCCCCAGGCGTGGTCTCCCCTTTCCTGGGATTGGGGGTGATGTTTCCATCCCCCAATCTCAGGCTCCTGAGGGGCCTGGCAACGGGTTTCCGCCGCTCCCCTCCTGTAACCTCCACTATCGTTATCCCTTTCCTACACTTTTGTTCTTTCTCATTTTTCTTTTTCTCTCTCAGGCACCAGGGAGCCCGGGCTTTCGTTGAGCCACAGTGGTTCATCTCTTTGTACAAGCGTAGCCACCCTCGGATTCAGGTAAGCCTTCTCTCAGTGATGCATAGACTCACATTCTGGCAACATGGCAGTGTCCACTAATCCTACAACAACCCTGAGAATCGCGACACATAATGTCCAGGGCCTTAATTCCCCTGTGAAGAGGAAAAAATACTTTAATTTAGCCCACTCCCAGCATCTTGATGTCCTCCTACTACAAGAAACCCATTTCCCTGGGCAATATAAACCTGGGTTTATCCACTCCAAATATCCCCAATTCTTTTTGGCTAATGCTTCAGACAAGACTAGAGGAGTGGGAGTCTGTTTAGCAAAGCATACAGCTTTTACACCCCAGAAAGAAATTAAGGACCCAGAGGGTAGGTTTATCCTCTTGACGGGGGTCATAGGGGGCGCTATATACACATTTGTCTCATATTATGCCCCGAACCAGGGCCAATCAGGTTTCTTCCAATCAATGTTCAATCTTCTGTCACCCCATTTTGAAGGGACTGTGATTTTGGGTGGCGATTCGAACATGACCTTAGATAACATGCTTGACAAGTCAGGGATAGGCCGTTCACGGTTGCTTCATCCTCCAAAGTATAGTCTAAAACTCGCCAAGCTTTTACACACATTAGGACTGGTGGATATTTGGAGAGAACTTAACCCAAGGGTGAGGGACTACACCCACTACTCTGCCCCCCACCAGAGCCTTGCAAGGATAGATCACATCTTTGTACCAGCCCATACTATTTCCTTGATTCCTAAAGCTTACATCAGGGACTCCCCCCTGTCAGATCATTCGTTGGTCATAATACAAGTTAAAGCTGATCTAGGCCAAAAGGGGAGACCCCATTGACATTTAAACAAAACACTATTAAATAACTTTCAATTGAATGACAACGGGGAAGTCTCTCCCTCTATTCTCTGGGCAGCCCACAAGGGGGTGCTAAGGGGTAAGATTATACAGCTTTCAGCAAAACTTAGAAGGGAAAGGAGGACTGACTTAGAGAATTTAGAGCGGGACTTTCATGTCCTTTCTAAATCCCACAAGAAGAACCCGACCCCTCAGTCGAGGGCATAACTGGAAGCTGGGAGGGTAGCCCTAAACCTGGCTCTGACCACTAGTACTGAGAAACAAATTTAATGGTCTAAAGCCCACTTTTATCTGCAAAGGGATCAAATAGGCCCCAGACTGGCTGCCATACTGTCCCCAAGGTTCCGGACCTTCTCATTTCCGAGGGTAAGGGATCCCTTGGGGGAATTGACTCAGAACCCTCAACGAATTATGGCAGCATTCCAGAATTATTATGCTAGTCTTTATGCGCCTGGGAATACAGCTTTACACCCTCCCTCTCCTCATTTTTAAATAGCATCTCTCTCCCCGTACTCATTAATGAACATATATAAATCCCTTGAACAACCGGTAACTGAAGCAGAAATCCTTGGGGTCATCAAAAATCTCAAGAATAGCTCTGGCCCAGATGGGTTTTCCACAGGTTATTACAAAGCTTTTGGCCCCACCATCGCTCCCTACCTGGCAAAATTCTTCAATTCCCTTAGTAGGGTGTCAGAGATCGTTCCAGCAGCACAGGTTTTCTCCACTGGCACGAAGGTATGCGCCAGTGTGCATGCGCGGAAGAACTAGAACTAACGGAACGTAGGCTCCGAACGTTAGTGCGCACGCGCGCATGTTCGGTCGTACGCAATGCGGCAGGCATTGGCGCCCAAAGCCCTATTTAAACCCGTGCAGAAGAGACATTAGTTGCTGGATTATCTTCAGCTTCCTGCTGTGCTTGCTTACCTGTTCCTGATCTTGATCCTGATTTGTGGCTTTGACCCTCGGCTTGTCTGACTACTCTACATCTCAGCCTCTACCTGTGTTTGACCCTCGGCCTGGCTTTCACTCAGCTTCGGATCTTCCCAGAAACCAGACGTCTGACTCTACCTGACTTTCTGTGTATGACCCCCGGCTCGGCCTAGATCCTGATTCTGGTTCTTCTTGCTCCGTCTTCAAGTGCTCCAGCCTTTCCAGGGGACTCCTGCCCAGCTGCTTATCCTGGTCCCGGCAGAACCTTCCGAGTGACTACGCACCTGGCCAGCGCTACCGGTAACCCCTGCCTCTCTGGGCATAGCTCCCCCTGTTTTATCCTCAGGGGGGTGCTCTGCACTTAGCTGCAAGGGAAGCCCTCTCTGCACTTTGACCTCCAACCAGGTAACTGACAGAATAATCCAGTCATGTCAGAGGTCAACAGAGGCGCTTCCCCACTCGAGGCTCTGTGCCAGCAGATGACAGCTCTCGCCCAGGCAGTGACAGGACTTCAGAGAGATTTATCCCAGTTAGAAGAACGTCTTCAACACCTGCCCATCTCTCCTGCAGCACCAGCTCCAGATCAATCAGCTCAAGCCACCGCTGCAGTTGTTCCATCTCCTGAACCAAGGGTCCCCACACCTGAACGCTTCAAGGGGGACCGAAGGAAATTCAGGGCATTTAAGAATGTTTGCCAGCTCTACCTGACCCTGCAACCACGGACTTTTTTCCAAGAGACTGTTAAAGTGGGATTTATTATTTCATTACTTTCTGATGAACACCAATCCTGGGCCCACCATCTTCTGGAACAAAGAGATCCTGCCATCACCTCAGTAGAGGCATTCTTTGAGGCCATGTCTGCGCTATACGAAGACCCCCAGCGCACTGCTACAGCAGAATCTGCCCTGCATTCCCTGAGACAAGGGGGGCGCACGGTGGAGGACTATATGGTGGATTTCCGCCTTTGGGCCGCTGATACCCAGTGGAATGAGGGCGCTCTCAGACACCAATTCCGGCTAGGACTTACAGAGACCCTCAAGGATGAGTTGGCACGGGTCCAAGCTCCTGCTACCCTAGAGGCGCTTATCCGACTATCCATCCAGCTGGATAGACGGTTGTGGGAGCGACGAGCAGAGCGCTATCTAACACCTCGGCTGACTAAGACACCTTCTGGGGTCCCTTCGGTTCCAGTACCTGTTTCCGTACAACCCGCTATCAACCTTCCGGAGAATAGGTCCAGGCAGCCAGGCCTGGTCTGCCCATCCCTTACTCCCAAGGAGAGACATCGCCGCCAAGTGGCCAACCTCTGCTTCTACTGTGGAGAGAACGGACATTTTATAACTAACTGCCCTGTCAGACCAAGCAAAGTTGCTTGTCCAAGTTCCATGCACCTGCAGGTTGCAGGAGCCTCGCCCTCCCACCTGGTTCTGCATATCTCCCTACGGGTGGCCGAAGGGGAGGTTCAAGTTCCGGCGATCGTTGACTCCGGGGCATGCAGCTGCTTTATGGACTCTGCCCTAGTAAAGAGACTTTGTGTACCTATCCTGCCTAAGAAGCAGAATCTTGAAGTCCATTTGGCTGATGGAACTATTCCTATGTCTGGGCCTGTAACTCAAGAGACTGTACCTGTACTTACGTCAACAGCCTCCGGCCACAAGGAGTTCCTGCGTTTTGACGTCCTTGGCTCTCCTTTATTCCCAGTAATCCTGGGGATGCCATGGTTACGGGCCCACAACCCTCAGATCAATTGGAAGAAAGGGGAGATCATCTTCCAATCAACCTACTGCCAGGAATC
>BLSH010292302.1:171983-184170 GCA_018402905.1 Glandirana rugosa | reverse complement strand
ACTTAAGAGGAAGGTAAACTACTCCATAACTCGAACAGATGGAGAGAAGACTGTTAGGTTCTATCGGAGCTGGAGTTTGAGACACAGAAGCGGTTGGTTCTGTCCCCCTCCTCCACGTCGGAGAACAAGACTTTTCCTAGACCAACACTGACCAAAATCGTCTCTCTACACCTTTTGACCCACCTAGAACATTCTAGACCCGTCTCATTCAAGTTTTCGATGACCCAACTAGGGAAAGAACTAACATTTACCCGGCTACTTAGAACCCGGGTCAAAGAAACTACCTGTCAAATTGGTGAACTGTCAGTGTAGTATGACTGAGTAATTGTCATTCAAAGTGTGAGAGCACTGAAAGCTGAAAATTGGTCTGGTTAGGAAGGGGGTTTAAGTGCCCAGTTGTCAAGTGGTTAAACTGTCCATCAAAGAAACTGGGCCCAAGATTCATCGGCCCATTTACAATCAAGAAAGGGATCAACCCAGTAGCTTTTGAACTTACTCTGCCCAGATCTTACAAGATCCACCCAGTTTTCCACATCTCTCTGCTAAAACCAGTCACAACCAGATCCTTTTCAGAACAAGAGGCTGCACCTCCTCCCCCTGTCTTGGTTGGCGAAGACACAGAGTTTGAGGTCGAGGCTATCTTGGATTGTCAGAAGAGAGGTAGACAAGCTCAATACCTCATCAAATGGAAGGAGAATTCATGGGAACCTGCAAAACATGTACATGCCCCCAAGTTGGTACGTGAATTCTTCAAGAGACACCCTGAAAAACATTCTTTGTTGGGCATCCGGAGGCTGCCCCTTAGGGGGGGCACTGTCAGAGATCGTTCCAGCAGCACAGGTTTTCTCCATTGGCACGAAGGTATGCGCCAGTGCGCATGCGCAGAAGAACTAGAACTAACGGAACGTCCCGTAGGCTCCGAACGTTAGTGCGCACGCGCGCACGTTCGGTCGTACGCAATGCGGCAGGCATTGGCGCCCAAAGCCCTATTTAAACCCGTGCAGAAGAGATATATTTGTTGCTGGATTATCTTCAGCTTCCTGCTGTGCTCGCTTACCTGTTCCTGATCTTGATCCTGATTTGTGGCTTTGACCCTCGGCTTGTCTGACTACTCTACATCTCAGCCTCTACCTGTGTTTGACCCTCGGCCTGGCTTTCACTCCGCTTCGGATCTTCCCTGTAACCAGACTTCTGACTCTACCTGACTTCCTGTGTATGACCCCCGGCTCGGCCTAGATCCTGATTCCGGTTCTTCTTGCTCTGTCTTCAAGTGCTCCAGCCTTTCCAGGGGACTCCTGCCCAGCTGCTTATCCTGGTCCCAGCAGAACCTTCCGAGTGACTACGCACCTGGCCCCTGGCCAGCGCTACCGGTAACCCCTGCCTCTCTGGGCATAGCTCCCCCTGTTTCATCCTCAGGGGGGTGCTCTGCACTTAGCTGCAAGGGAAGCCCTCTCTGCACTTTGACCTCCAACCAGGTAACTGACATAGGGGGTCCAAATTGCAAAATTAGGCCAATCTAGCCTATGTAGCGTTTATACCCAAACCCGGCAAAGACCACTCAGACGTCAGCAACTATAGGCCTATCTCATTAATCAATAATGACCTTAAAATTCTTACTAAAAATTTGGCCAATAGATTATTTAGGTTCATAGGTAACTATGTTAACAAAGACCAGGTAGGCTTTCGAACTGGCAGACAAGGCCCAGGCCAGATCTGTAGAGCAGTGGATGTTATCGCTCTTCTAAATTTGGGTTGGGATGGGGGGCCACGCCAGGAAGGATTTCTCCTTTCGGTGGATCTACAAAAGTCTTTTGACACAGTAGACTGGGGATACCTGTTGGAAGTCCTCAGTAGGTGGTGTTTCGGCCCAAAATTCCTTCAGATGTTAAAAGCCCTTTATTCAAATCCCAGCGCTCAGGTTAAACTCCAAAACTATTACTCGGATCCATTCAATATAGCCAAGGGAACCAGACAGCACTGCCCCCTTTCCCCCCTAATTTTCGCCATTGCGATGGAATCCCTAGCAATAGCCATTAGGGAAAACCCAGATATTCGGGATGTACAATGTGGGCCCCAAGTACACAAATGTGCATTATTCGCTGACAATCTGCTGTTATTTATCACCTCTCCTCTTACCTCCACCCCCCTAGTAATTCAACTCCTTCGGGAATTCAGGAAGGTTTCTGGGCTTTATGTGAACTGGTCCAAATCTGCAGCTTTAAATGTTTAAATTCCTGAGTCTATGATACACCGTCTCAGGGAACTTTACATGTTCACCTGTAACTCCAACCAACTCCCGTATCTGGGGGTAAGCCTGGCGGCCCGTATTGCACAATTATATGAGGTCAATTACCCGACCCTACTTAGGAACCTTTCGGAAGACCTTTCAAAGTGGGATCAGGAGGGCCTTTCCTGGCTGGGTAGAATACATTCAGTTAAGATGACCCTTCTCCCTAGAATTCTGTACTTCTTTCGGTCCCTCCCAATCCCTATAAGGAAGCAACAACTGCAAAAGCTGCAAAAGCAAATATTGCAATTTGTATGGGGTCGGAAAGGCTATAGATGTCCTGCTAGTGTTCTGTTTAGGAGACGTAATCAGGGGGACTAGGGCTCCCACGCCTCTTTAAATATTTTCAAGCCGCCCACCTAGCCCAATTCTCAGACATTTATTCCAAGGGGGAAAAACCAGACTGGCCGAAGATGGAGAGGCAGGCAACCCCGTCAAACACCATTGTTTTTTTGGTGGGGGCTACCCACCCTCTCCCATTCAATAGCTCTTTGTGATACCATTCTTAAACCCACCTATTTGATTTCAAATTTACACCCCCTCTACCACCTATTTAATAATCCACGATTTCTACCAGGCCATGAAATCCGGGCATTCCAATGGTGGACTAATAAAGGCCTATTCCGTATAGGACACTTTCTTACTTCCACAGGCCCTATTTCTTTATCACATTGCATTAACAAATTAGAAATGCCTCCCTCCGAAAAGTTTTGCTTCCAGCAAATACATAATTTAATGTCCACTCTGTGGAAGTATAGAAACGATTTCACAGGCATCACTCCCTACGAAAAGTGGTGCTCCGAATTGCAGGACCAAAGGGGAGGAATTTCTTTGATCTATGCATCACTGACGGAGAGCCCAGACAAACCTCGTTACGCAAGTAAATGGGAGAAGGATATAGATGTTAGCTGGGAGGCGGACAAGTGGAACTCCCTGTTCCAGAGATCTTTCAAAGGGATGGTCAACATAGCCTTACGGGAGGCCAACATGAAAGTCTTTACGCTTTGGTATTTGGTCCCAAGCTGGTTGGCTGCTATGTACCCAAACTCGTTGGGCCTCTGTTTCAGGGGGTGCGGACTCCTGGGCTCCTTTATCCATACCTGGTGGGAATGCCCTCATGTCTGAGGATTCTGGAATAGAATATTTCACTTGATCAGAAGGATCTCGGGACAGGCAGTACCCCAAAACCCAGAAATTGCACTTCTTAACGTCAGGCCAGAGGGCCTCTCCAGACCCCTCTCCAGACTCACCCACGTCATCTTGCTGGGGGCTAAAATTACAATTGCCAAGGTTTGGAAAAGACCCTCAGTGTCCTTTTCTGCTGCAAAACATAAGGTCTCCTGGATCATGACCCAGGAGAAGCTAGCCAATCTAATTTTGGACTCTTCTCCTAAATTTGATCTAATTTGGGATCCCTGGAAGACTTATCTGAAATTACCCCCGTGAAACACAGGCTTCCGTTATCTATTCTAGCTCCCTGGTGCTCCTTACTACTCCTTTTCTTCCTCCCTAAGGCTATGAATGTTCTTCATTCTTTCACCTTTATTCTTTCCTCTTATTTTCTGCTTCTCTTTTTTTTTCTGATCCACATTGGTTGGCTTGATGGCATCGGATGCAAGTCAAGATAGTCCTTCCCCATATTAGAGGAGGGGGGATTTGTATGGCACCACCACAAGTCCTTTACTTTATAATACTAGTTTACTTTTTTTTATGAGATCATAGTATTGTTGCAAATGGACCTCCGAGATGTACTAGGCCCACATGAAGTTTCTAAGGAATATCAGTGGTGCCTCCTGCCTCAGGGTATTGGGAGAGACACTCCCTTTTCGGTGCGGGAGTGGTCGGGAGCCCCCAGTCCACAGTATGATCCCATTCGGGGTGGAACTGGGGGTTTGTGACTGCTTCTTACAGAACGTGCCTATTTTCAGGACTATTGTGCATGGTATGACCACCATGATTACTTATACATTTTCGGCCCTGCGTGGCCAAAGTGCACTTACTTATACCGCCCAATGTGGTTCTGGATTCTGTTGAAACATCTGTACTTCTTGTAAAATCCAATAAAACCCTTGAACAAAAGAATCAATCGCCCCCCTGTGTGTCTGCTGAAGGGCAGCTGATTTGTCTGTGTTTCGGGAATGTGTGTGATTTTTCCCCGGTATGCAATTATGTGAAGACAGCCTTAGACTGGGGTGCTTCAACTGAAAATGCTTTGAAGGTATCATGACTGTAAAAGAGATAAGAAACACTAAGGCTGGGTTTACACATATGCGGAGGCGGGTTCATGCCTGGGATCCCTGTTCACAGGTTCTGGTGCGAATTAGGTCTGAAATTTTGCCTGAATTCGCACCTGAATTAGACCCAAACACATACAGGACCCTTTTTGATCGCAGACCGCGGCCTCCCCAGACCTGTATGAACCGGATCCATTGAGAGCTGGTCACCTTCGCCTGCCATGCAAATTGGTTGCGGGGAGACCCACATCCAATTCGCATATGTGTGAACCCAGCCTAAGTCAGGGAATAGATTGAAAGATTATGCCAATACATCTAATCTCATGGTAGGACTTGTGTTGGAATCAATAAAAGTAGGGGCAGAGGTGCTGATAGGTGCTGATAGAAATTCAAAGGTAGGTCATTGCAAATCATATGGGATTGGACACCTTGTTTGCTGCACAATGAGGCCTGTGCAAGGTAATTGGACAAAAATACTATACTACTTACATACGAGATGTCAGTTATGATTTGGATAAATATTTCAAAGCATGATATCATCAGTTTGGCTCTGTGAGAATGCAGAGGTGACCTGCGCTCATGGTTAAATCCATTGCCTTGGTTTGGCCACTTGAAGACTAAACCTTTTCTGACACTTTTTGCATGTACAAATCCAAATTTTTGCTAGAAATTGCTTACAACCCCCCAAAATGATATATATATATATATATACATATATATATATATATATATTTTTTTTTTAAGCAGGGACCCTAGAGAATAAAATGGTGGGTGTTGCAATTTTTTTTATCACGCTGTATTTGCGCAGCATTTTTTCAAACGCTATACTTTCAGGGGAAAATATACACTTTTTTTTATTTCAATGCACAACAACACAATATAATGCCCAATTGTTCGGTAAAATAAGAAAGATGATGTTACCCCAAGTGAATAGATACAAAAAATAAAATGGTACATGCCCCTTGTAACATCGCCAAACTACAATAATGTTATTAACCAGAGGCAACACATTTAAAACCTTTACAGGTTACCCCTTTAGATTTACACAGGTGGTTTGGTGCTAAAATTACTGCCTTTGATCTGACATTGATTGTGATACCTCACATGTGTGGTGCAATTGCCATTTACATGCCAACACAGGACCGATACAAGCTTGGAGAAAAGGGTCCCTTTAATTTTTTATTTTTTTTTTTACACTGTCCCTTTCATTTTTTTTTTATCACTTTGATTGTTATCATAGGGAATGTAAATATCCCATGTGATAGCAATAAGCAGTGACGAGTCCTTCTTACAGAGAAATCTGGGGTCTTTTAGACCCCAGATCTCTCCATTGCCCTTCAGTGTTTCGGATCATACTAAGATCGGTATAATACTTTTTTCAAACCACTAAGGATTTCTTTACATCCGGTGAAACCCAAAGTGATGAAATGCTCACTGCTTCCGTTTTTTTTACCATAGAGATGAATGATCCGGGTTGTTTCAATCTCTAATCAGCTCTATGGTCAGCTGACTGCATTCTCGGGGTTCATCAATGGGACGGGAGAGTTCTGCGATGACTTGAAGTTTTCAGTGAATTCCAGAGCGCTGTTGAGTGTTCTCTTCAGGACTAGCCAAAGTTACAAGAGGGACATATTTCCTGCCATTCTTATCACCCAGGTTTTGCCCTGGAGGACATGTATCAATGCAATTTTTTTTTCTTTTTAAAGATTGTTTTTTTTTTTTTTTTTCAAACATTTTATTGGTTTTCACATCTTCAGAACAATATCAAACATTTGCAGATGTTACAAGCTGTTTTGAAGTCTTACATGACTTGATATAAAGGTATTAAGGAAAGATCTATGCTATAAGATTCCATTATGTATAGGTTCAGATATAACGTGTGATGTGGAGTATCAACCCTTGCAGGGGTTGGTAGAATAGAGGTTACAACAATTGTCGGGCTCCCAGTGAGAGGAAGTGAAGCCGCCTTCTCACCAGATGCGGGTGGGGGGGGAGGATAGACAGGGGGGGGAGGGGGGTCATTCATCTGAGAGTGCACCATTCAAAACAACAATTTGGAATACATTCAAAACTACAATTTGTAATACGTACAGAACCACAATTTGTAATACATTTGAGGCAAACTTTGTTTAAGTGTCACATTTAGGTTCATCCACCTTCTGATAGAGAAAGGGTATAGTAGGGGTTACCAATTTCGGTCCTTAACTCTGAGTGAGAGACCAGTGGCCCCATTTTGAGGCAAAGCGGTCGAGCTTAAGTGGGTCGGGGGTGGAGAGATCTAGCTTCTCCAAGTTGTACAGTTTCTCCAAATCTTTGCGAACGTCTTTCGTTGTTGGGGGAGATGTTGAGATCCAGTTTTTCAAAATCGCTCTCCTGCCCGCCATATAGCAAGAAGATAGCCAGGGTTTGTTTGTACGGGCTATACTGAGGTTGAGCTTGTCTGCAGTCTGCATCCATGGGTCGAAGGATCCGAATAGCATCATATAAATATTCCCCTGTGGTGAGAGGCCTATGACTTTACCTACTAAAAGCTCCACCTTGGACCAGAATTGTTGGATGGCAGGGCATTGCCACAGTCTATGGATGAGCGATGGTTTGGGAGCCTTGCACAGGGGGCATAGTGGGCCCTTAGAATAGTCTTTTGGTCGCCAATGTGGTACATAGGCCCGGTGCAGTATCTTGTACTGTTGTTCTCTCCAAAATTCGTTCCAGTTCCATGCTTTCGCAGAGTTTGGGCTTCCTGTAGGGTTTGACAGGCTCAGCAGGGGCTTGTAAATATCCGAGATCCTGTACCGGCGATGATGAACCAAATAGTCTATGATTGTTGTGGTGTTACGTAGGGTCTTGAACGGGCACAGACCAGCAGCGAAGCTAATGGCTTGGTTTATGTAAAGGCCATGATGGGTAGGCAGGTGGTAGTCATTGCAGATTCTTTCTATGGGCCAAGGCTTGCCCATGGAGTCATCGAACAATTGAGCAAATTTAAGCAGGCCTTTTGCCGGCCAAGTGGTGCGAATGTGGGAATGATTTGCTTGGGGAAACAGAGGATGACCATGAATCGGCAGGTACCTGGAGTAAAGTGGGGCTGACCCCATTAGCTTGTTGGTTTCCCTCCAGGCTATAATGGTGTCTTTGAACAGAGTGTTGTTTTGCAGCTGTGGTGGTAAGTCTTTCAAGCGGCAGTGCAGCATAGCTGTTAGGTCAAGGGGGGAGGCCTGTTGGGACTCCAGGTCATAGTTCGAGTAGTTGGAAGTTTGTAAGATCCAGTCCAACCCAGCTCTCAGCAGACAGGAGAGATTATAGAGCCTTATGTTGGGGAGGTTGAGACCCCCTTGGTGCTTGGGTAGGAACAATTTTCGGATGGCAATGCGTGGTTTACGCCCTTGCCATATAAAACGTGTGATCGCCTTGTGTAGTTTAATAATATCCTTATGTTTAATAAGGAGTGGTAGTGTTTGTAGCGGTTATAGTATTTTTGGGAAACTACACATCTTTTATAGGTGACATCTCCCAAAGAAGGATAATGGAAGAGCTGCCCAGTTTTCTAGCTCTGAGATAATTTTTTGGATTGTGGGTATTATGTTGAGGTTGTAAAGGGACGCTGGTGTCTTCCCAATATTAATGCCCAGATAGTTGATATGGCTCTTGGCGATTGCAAATTGGGTGTGTGCGGCCCAGTCTGGGGTGCGAGAGTGCAGCAGAGGCAGTATTTCGCTTTTTCGCAAAGTTAATTTTAAGCCCTGAGCAGGATCTGAAGGTCTCGAAAATGTTTTTGATGAGGGGTATGTCCGCTTGGGGTTTGGATGTGAAAATTAAGATATCATCCGCAAATAGAGCTGTGCGGATCTCTTGGGGACCTATCTGGAATCCGTGTAGCTCTGGGTGGGAGGTCAGAAAATGGGAGAGAGGTTCTATAGCCATATTAAAAAGTAACGGCGATAGCGGGCATCCCTGTCTTGTCCCCTTGTATAAATTGATAGAACTGGAGAGGAGGCCAGCAGCTACGACTATGGCCTTTGGAGCTGAGTACATCTGCCGTATCAGGTGCAGGAAGGGGCCTGTAAACCCCAATTTTATTAGGACCATGTCTAGCCAGCGGAAGTTGACGTTATCAAACACCTTTTCGGCGTCTAGTGTTATGATCGCTGACTCTTCCATGGGGCTATTCCTGGCTCTGTCCAGTGCCATCAGTACCTTACGTATATTGGAAGTGGCAGATCTGCCCTGGGTAAAGCCCGCTTGGACCGTGTGGATGATATTGGGCATAATGGAAGCGAGTCTGTTCGCTATTATTTTCGATAACAGTTTGGAGTCTACGTTGAGTAGGGAAATGGGTCGATACGCCCCTGGGTCTGTATGGTCTTTCCCTTTTTTATGTATGAGTTTTATGTGGGCTTGGAAGCCTGAGGGTAAGTAAGGGCCCCCTTCAAGTATTTTCTGGAAGACTTCCAGAAGCGGTGTGATTAGTGTGTCCACATTTAGCTTGTAAAATTCTGGGGTAAACCCGTCTGGTCCCGGTGCCTTTCCTATGGGGAGCGATTTTATGGCGTCATGCAATTCCTGTTCTAGGATAGGCGCGTTTAATTGGGGTAAGGATTTGGGGTCTATCTCAGGGAGGGCCACCCTAGTTAGAAATTTTGCCGCTTTTTCCTCATCAATTGGATCTGGGCCATACAGGGTGGTGTAAAATTGCTCAAGGACCTGATTGACGTCTTTAGGTGCTGTAACTAGCGTGCCGTTTCTGGTTTTTAGGGCCTTGATGTGAGTGGGGGGGTGCATGCCTTTACATAATGTGGCTAGCAGCTTGCCTGGCTTGTTTCCAAATTTATGATACTTCAGATCCTGCTCTGCTTTATGGAGGCACTCCTGAGCCTCAGCCCAATGATCAAATTGGCTTTTTGCTTGTTTCCAAGCATCTCTGTTGTCTGTGGTGTTACTGGAAGATAGCTCCAGTTGGGCCCTTCTAAGTGCCGCACTAGATTCCAAAAATTTTTTTGCTATTTGTTTTTTGTATCCCGCCGCGTAGGATATTATCCTGCCTCTGAGCATCGCCTTTCCCGCGTCCCAAAACAGGTTAGGGTTTGTCATATGTGACTGGTTATTTTGGGAATATTCTTTCCAGGTGGTTCTTATCACCTTCTGTAATGTTTTATCTTTTGCAAGGTAGCTAGGGAAGCGCCATATCGGAGGTTTTGTCTGGTGGTCCAGGCCTGGAAATGTCACCGATACTGGAGAATGGTCAGAGATGACCATAGTTTCTATCTGAGGTGAGGAGGCCAAAGGTAGAAGGAGAGGTTTTAGGAGAATGTAGTCTATGCGGGACATAGAGTCGTGGGGAGGCGAGAAGAATGTGAATTCCTTAGCCTCTGGATTGGCCAGTCGCCAGAAATCTGTGAGATTTGCACATTCCGCAATTTTTTGTAGCAGAGTAGGGGGGGCTAGGTCCGGTCTCTGAATGATTTGGGGTTCCTTGTCGATCTGTCCTCTAGGGGGGTCATCACTTGATTGAAATCACCTGCAATAACATGTGGAAGGTGCAGGAAGGGAGCCGTATGGGCTGTAAGCTTTTGGAAAAAGGAGGTAGTAGAAGAATTTGGGGCGTAGACATTTGTTATGGCCCAGGACCTTGAGCACGATTGGATGACAACTGATGTTAGTCTGCCCTCTGAATCGGAGTGCATCGATTTTAATTCCCCTTGGAAGTTCTTGTGGAATAAAATTATAACCCCTGCCTTGCCCTTCACCGCCGGGAAACCTACCAACCCATAATTTTCGCATCCGTTCAAAGTCAGATTGGGGGAGGTGGGTTTCCTGCAACAACGCTACATCTGCCTTCAACCTCTTTAGGTGTCTTAGGACGGCCATTCCACTTATTGGGGGACCGAAGGCCTTTAACGTTCCAAGAAACTAGTTTTATTCTAGGAGTGAAGTCAAGTGGGGTCGTAAGCCAGGATGTAAATCAGTGAGCGTAAGTGTTTTCGGTGGAAGGTTGTCTCTAAAGTCTGCCTTGGATATAGGTGTAGAGTCAGAGGAAGAATGACTGGGGGGTAGAATTTTGGAGAGTGGGGTTGGGTCTGGATCTGAGTGGGGGGGGGTCCCTCAGCAACCTACGTGTTGCGTTGAGGGCTTTAGGAAGACAGTACTTCGCTTCTTTCCACATGTGATATCACCTAACCAAACAGCGTTATCCAGGCCAGGAGATGGTGACATTTTCCCTCACCAGGATTAATGTCCTGTGTGACTAGAAGTAGGGCTGACTCCTCCGCAGCTACTTACACCACCCCTCTCCCCATGAGAAAAAAGGGGGGGGTGGCTGATGGGACGGGTCCCGACCTAGGGTAAGGCTGTTTAAAGCCCGCTGGGCTTCACCTTCACAAAAAGAAACATAAGATCAAGAAAAAAATTCATGTGACTCTTAATATTCCAAGGTGGCATATTATGATAAACAATTGGGTGAAAACATATACAGTCCAAAATCAAATCTGACTAGTGATTTATGCAGATGTATACACCATTAAAAAAAATCATCAAATAATCTCAAATAACAAATAGTTCAATAATGTGCTATTATGCATGTGCTAGTATATCTGAAAAACAGAGGTGATTATTTTATATTCCTGGTATAAGGACTGAAAAGGTATGTTCATAACAGTCTGTATGATTTAATCATAGGCAAATGTTCACAGTTTGCTTTAGTTCCTGTTATTTCTAAAAAGCCCAAGGATGTCAGATCCAAGATCTCAATTCTTCTCCAGATGTACAACATATAATAACTCTTCATGCAGTTTAAAGTGTTCAGTGCTCAGAAGTGCTCGTCCTCTACACTCCTATTCTTAGAAACAATTAATGTGAGGAAGTGTTGTTCACTTGTGTGTTTACAGGAAGCATGCGGGACTTCCTCTCAGCGAGTGAGTGCCTACACACTGGAGCTGGGATGATGACCTATTAAGGACACATTTTTATGCAATCTATAGCACAGATTTTACTTTTTAACTGACACCTGTTTTCAATTGTGTACTTTGTACCTGGACCTGTGGATGTTTTTACTGATTTTTGAATAAAACAAACACGTTTTTACATATTACGCTATGGAATCCTCTCTGTGTTTTTTTCCCTAAAACGGACGGATGAACACACCATCACGAGGAGCAACAGTGGATTAAAAGATAGGCACTTTACCCCTGCAGGGGTAGTGCCCTCTGGTAAGGAGGGGACCACTGGGGAGCACGCGTGAACAACACTTCCACACATTAATTGTTTCTAAGAATAGGAGTGTAGAGGACGAGCACTTCTGAGCACTGAACACTTTAAACTGCATGAAGAGTTATTATATGTTGTACATCTGGAGAAGAATTGAAGTCTTCACGAGCAGGAGATGTGAGGATAAGAATCTTTGTTAATTACACACCTTCACAACAAGTGCGCACGAGGGGTCACCAGGGGAGGAATGGTCTCCCGTGATGGGGACGTCCCCATTTCACGGATAGAAAATTAGGTGACAACGAGGAGCACTACCACACAAGTAGGCAGGCAAAATCCCTTTTTTTGTGTCTCTCCTAAGGTATCGCATTATACATTTTTGCACAAACAAAATAAGTTTTTAGTCATTTTTGTAGGTGTCCAGGTCCATGTTTCATGTGTTAACTTTTGTCCACAGTCAATTTTT